>ML783783.1:48168-113315 GCA_009831015.1 Picea engelmannii
GCTCTTAACACATTTTAGTTTTGTTACCTGATAATGATCTTTTGAACAATTGAATAAGCAATTTTGTTTAATATTTTTTCTTTTCTTTTTAATATTAGTTAGTTGTATTTGTAAACCTTTGTTACATAAAATTTAAACGTCGACAGTCAAATCATTCGGAAATATGCTCTAACCTATTAGGCCTTAACTAGGCATCCACTCACAATTATTAAAAAATAATGTTGACAAATGGAGCAGATCACAAAAGATCCGGTAAACAGTAATATGAACGGGAAAACAGTAATATGAATGTTGGAGGCAGCTGTTTTGAATATTGAATGTGATAGGGTTAGTAGAAAAAATTGTATTTCGTTAGTAGGTGAATATGAAAGGTTGGATATTGATGTTAATGAATACGTCTACGAACAAATAATCGAGCCATCAATTCAGCATTATAAATAGAGATGAATGTACCAGCCTTTTGATATGCTGTGGAATTCAGTTGCTGTGTTGTGCTGTAGTTGAATTCTGAGGAGCGACTTAGTGACTGTATTCAGAATGTCGTGGAAGGATCGTGAGGTGAGCGTTGGGAGCCTTTCGGATGTTGCGGTGTTCTACGATCAGTTCTCGGGCGGGTGGGAGCAGGATCGGAGGAAGCACTTGCATTTCGGTTTCTACGACATCCCGACAATCTTCTCGATCACAGAGCCGCCACCGTCAGAATGGTCGAAGAGACGCTCAAATTTGCGGCCATTTCTGGTTAGAAATAGCCATACCAATTTTTATACAATTATTGATTTCATTTTAGGCAGTTTCATTGATGGAGTGATAGTTAGATTGTTTGTTTTTTTAGGTTGTTGATTGATGGATTAGTCTTGAGAGTATCGGTTTTGTAATATGTACATCCGAGAAGTGAGCGGTTCGGAGTGAGATTTCGATTGTTAATAGACCTGAATGTTTTATGTTGAATGTTTGTTGTGTTGAAGATGAGGAGTCGAAGAGGCCGAGGCGTGTAGTGGACGTGGGGTGTGGAATGCGAGGGAGCTCCAGGTATTTGACTAAGAAGAATGGAGCCCATGTTGATATCACCCTTAGCACATGGCAGGTTCAAAGGGCCATCGCCCTTACTGCTGCCGAATGTCTCAGCGATAAGGTATAGGATAATTTTGAACCACAGACTAAGCTAATTACCATCGCTAGTAAGGGTAACCTCAGCTGGGATATTTCAACCTAGATTCGAATTAATTTATCCAGGTTCCAATACTTTCAGTTTTCTACGCCAAAACTGGAGTTTAATGTGCCCACGTTTGCACAGGTTGTTTTTCAAGTGGCAGACGCATTAGACCAGCCTTTTCCAGATGGGCACTTTGATATGGTATGGGCAATGGAGAGTGGGGAGCACATGCTGGATAAAAAAAAAGGTGGACTAAGATTTGTTTATCTCTCTAGCATTTTTTATATTTTTACAGTAATTGGATCATATAAATCAAGCTGAAATTTGAATTTTTTTTTGTTGGTTAAATTGTATTTTTGAATGTATAAAGTGATTCAGCTTACTGAAAAATCCCTAAAAAAAACTAAAATTATATAAACTCAACCAATTAAATTTGCAGTTTTCAAGCATAGATATTTTATTACTTATTATGCAATTCCAAATATTGTATTATTTATTATGCAATTCCAAGCATTCTAAGCGATGTCTATGTTTTGATTTTAACAGTTTAAAATTTGCAGTTTTAACAGTTTTCAAGCATATATATTGTATTACTTATTATGCAATTCCAAATATTGTATTATTTATTATGCAATTCCAAGCATACTAAGCGATGTCTATGTTTTGATTTTAACAGTTTAAAATTTGCAGTTTTAACAGTTTTCAAGCATATATATTGTATTACTTATTATGCAATTCCAAATATTGTATTATTTATTATGCAATTCCAAGCATACTAAGCGATGTCTATGTTTTGATTTGTTTAACAATTTATGCAAGAGTTGGTCCGAGTCTGGTGGTTCGATAATAATAACGACCTGCTGCCACAGAGACCTCTCGAAAGGGGAGACCTCTCCGCAGCCTAGCGAGCAGGTATATGAATGAGCAACTGTGAATTGCGTTAGGACTATAGTCACTATCGCAACTCTTTTTACCATAACTGAATCATTCAAAATGTTCTCTTTACTATAACTACATCATTCAAAATGTTAGAAGGCCACTTAGGGGGAAGGATCAACTACTTCATTCAAAATGTTACAAGGCCACTTAGGGGGAAGGATCCTTTAGTTTAGTTACAATATATATGGTTGGAACTAAGCCATGTGGATTGCAACTAGGCTATGTGTCACTTCGGGCGAGACATCAATTAAAACCCATGTGAATATGAAGATGCAGCAGACATTGAAAAACACTCTCCCACAATTTAGGAAGTCTGGACGCCATTGAATGTGTATATAGGGCAAGCTGCATAATCTTTTCCTTTTTGAATTGACATCAGGAGTTCTTGGACAAGATTAGTCGTACATGTTGCCTTCCTGCTTGGTGGTCCACTACTGACTATGTGAGGATGGCACAAGCTTTGTCACTACAGGTGAAGTCATGGTTTTACTGTGAAACAATGCAAGTAACATACTTGAAATTGAAATAGATTGCATTCAGTACATCTGTGATTGATTATATCCTTTTGCAACAGAATATCAAAACTACAGACTGGTTAGAAAATGTAGCTCCATTTTGGTCATCAGCAGTAAATAAAGTCAGTTCGATTCTCCTTGAATCTGGTAAGGTTTCTTTTACTCCAATCTGCTTTGATGGATGCTCCTCACTTTAATTTGGTCTCTCAGAGTGTCTTATTTTTCAGTAAATAAGTTTAAGATAAGAAGAAAATTTCATTCATGTGTATTAGTGATCAAAAGAAGGATCCAGTTACCTAAAGAACTGGATCCATTGATGTTGGTTGTATACCAAATAATCGAAATTTAGATTACTTTTCTATTGGTTATTGGATTGCCCTGCATTTAACCCTTTACGATTGTTCTCTAATATGGTTTGGCTTCCTGGACAGGATTGAAGGCTATGAAAGGCGTATCTCCTCTTTCCCTATGGGTGGACGGCTTCCAGTAAGAACTAATAAAATATGCAATTATAACTGCGCAGAAACCTGCATGAAGTACTTCCAAAATAAATCTACACAGTGATTACTGCTCAGAAACACGTGTGAAAAAAAAATAAAGTTATTCCAAAGGGTCTAATGGTATGAAAACCCTTTGTTGAGAGTTCCAGAGGGAGAACGATTAAAAACAGTATTACTATAAGTAATTTTTCAACTATATGCATGGTTTCGCTTATAATTTTGTTAATTGAGTAAAGGTATATCAGAAACACGTGTGAAAAAAAAAAAAAAGTTATTCCAAAGGGTCTAATGGTATGAAAACCCTTTGTTGAGAGTTCCAGAGGGAGAACGATTAAAAACAGTATTACTATAAGTAATTTTTCAACTATATGCATGGTTTCGCTTATAATTTTGTTAATTGAGTAAAGGGTGTGATTTGTATTTCAAGTTGATTTTGGGAGTGGGAATAATAAGCCTTGAATTATGAATTGATTCACAAGTGTGCTTTATTTGTGGAGTAATTTAAGATGGCTTTCCAAAATTCGTGAACCTTCCATTCTTTTACATGGAGAGTTTTTGACTTGAAAAAGGTAAATAAAGTTTTTCTAATTTAAAATGGTTAAATTTGTGGTTTTTTTTGGTGCTAGTTTTGATTTAATAAGGTTACTAGGTGGCGACTTTTTATATTGATTTGCTAAAAATAAAATAAAATATGAAAAGCATTTGGTTCTTTTCACCACTACTTTTGATTTGGAAAGGTTAATAAAAGATTTAAATCAAATAATATATTTGATTGAATATCAAAGATTAAAATAAATATTATTTATTTTAATCAATATTAAATATATTGAATTAAAATAAACATTGTTTATTATAATTAATTTTTTTTGGAGAGCTATTAATGTATTTCATAAATTAGGCAATCATTTTCTTACTATGGATGGGAAATCTTTATCTATGCCAAATTTCATTGATAATTTGATTATAAATTATTTGTTCAAGTTTTGATTTAGCATATATATATTAAGAAAAGTTTAATTTACAAAAAGTTTGTATAATTGATTTGGTTTCAATTTATCATCATTTGTTAAATTCTTTATAAAAAAAAGTAATATTCATTATTTATAATAAGATAATTGAAAATTATTTAAAAAATTTTGTAAGTGAAAAGATAGTTATTTTTTTATTAATTTCATTTATTTTCAAAAAAATAATTAGGATAAATGGTAGTAAAAAATGGTTATTGATTCTTTAAAAGATCATTAATTTTAATAACTATTAATGATAATCATAATTGTTTTAAAAAACATGAGAAAAAGAAGGAAATTTTGAACATGGTTGATTATATGCCTAAACAGTCAAAGATGCAAGAGATGTCTTATGTATGTGGCCTTAGTTAGAGTAGGTTGGGTGAGGACCCCTACTCTAAAATTTGGTTAACCAAAAATACAACTAAATGTGAATCAACAATGATGTCAAAAAGCATGGAGAATAATGATATATGTAATCCAAAAAGAGAGGGGTTTAGTGGATAAATTGTTATTCATTGGGATCAAAGTCTTAGTATTCCAAATTGTGAACATGCAAAGACCGAAAATGTTCCAACCCTATATTTCAAGTATCTAAAATAATTTTTAACATAGCTATAAGATTTTTTATTTGAGTGGAGATATTGTGTCTAGTTATTGATACCAACTAAATGTATCTATATGGCTAACTCGTGGAAATTGAACTATTATATTCTAATGTTGTTTATTCTAGAAACCAAATATATTTTTTTATAATAGCAATTAAATCGGTCCAACTTCTTGATGTTGTGTCACAAATTGTAAATGCTGGAAAAGTTGGATGATGTAGAGTTAGTTATGTTTTGCAAAGGAAATAAATCAATTTAGGATGAAAAAACCTTGGCATAGAAAATTTTAGTAGGTTCCACAATTTATATTTGTGATAATACATTGCAATTTAGTTTTTATTTACAATTCACTGTATTTTTTGTATAGTTCTCATTTAGTAGTCTTATGAATTGTTTACAATCTTCTTTATTATAGACTGCTCACATTTTACTTCATACTTTTCTTGAACATTCCAATCTTGTGGTAATCAATTGAGTGATTAAATAAATTGGGTAATCAACCTAGGTGATCAAATTAGTCAATATCCAAAGATTACCACCTTATGACATTTTGGACATGCTCCACATATAAAAACCAATGGATAATGATGTCATTATTGTCATGCAACATTTCTACATATTAATCCAATGACATGATGGGAGACCAAGTAAATTGCCTCATGCCATCATAATGAAAGTGAAGTACACAGTGGAGAAAGAACTAAGATGACATAGAGAATAAATGTATGGTTATTACACATAATTGATGAGGATAATTTCCCATTTCCCATACAGGATATGATCATCATAATGCACATCTCGGATCTTATGCACAATTCACCAAGAGAACTCCCTTGAAGGTAAATGTGAGAATCAAAACTAATGCAAAGGCTTTGAATGAGGGGTTCCAACAATTGGTATCCTCTCTCATTATCAACATCTTAGTTAGTGATGAGAAAATTTATTGTCTATCCTCAAATTCATCCTAAATTTTTTTTGTTGAGTCCTCCACCATTAGAGGCAGTATGTGGATGAGCATGTGACCACATGGGAAGGTCTCGAAACAACCAAAAAGAGAAATATTTCTCCCTTAGAATGCCTAGGACACCTAGATTGTGACTTTGTGCAATGAAAATGGTTTCATAAGAAGTAAGGCTAGTGAGTTCTTGAGTATATTGTAGAATTCCACATAGTGGGGATAAAAATGTACATTAGGGGCTCATATTGATATGCCCATATAAAAATGGATTTATTGACCACCAAAACATTGGTGATTCCTATCATAGTTGTAATTAAAAGGGGTAGCAGTAAATGATGGAAAGGAAAACATATTTTTATAATAGAAAATATATAGGGGTAGGGTGTTTTAAATTTATTTAGGAACAAAAAGTTTTTATTATTAATGTTATGTTTGATGTGAAAATGGGAAATTTTTTAAGAGGACCTATTAATAATGATAGTTGTATTTAATAGTAGGATATTAGATATCTAACAAGCGGATGTGGTAATTTATAAAAATAGGGACCCACATTTAAATGTCTTTCTAAGAGAATAAAACCTATATGCTATGACCCTTACTCCATTTTCAAAGCAATGTCAAATAATTCCTTTGATCTTAATCTTCCACTTTATTTGGGAATGCATCTGTTATCCAATGTTGATTTCTTGAATATTACCATTCATCACTACTTGAAGTGGGACCAAAGGTTTCAAAAATGGATGAGCTCGACTTGGAACATTTGCAAACGTTTTGGAGTAATTATATCATCTAATAAAAAAATAATCCTACTAGAAACCATGATATACCATGATATACCTTATTTCATAGTTATATTATTTGTACTAGGGAAGGTGGTTCATAATTGATCACTAGAGTTTTAATTTCCTCAACTATTCCCTACAATAATAAAGCCATTTATTTTTAAAAGGGAAAGTCCATTTTTTTTAAAGGGGGGAAATTTTATCACCATCAATCACTAATAAAGGTACACTGACAAGATCACTAGTTTACTATCATAGTTTGCAGTGGTAGTTTTTAACATAACTATCGTAGTTTTTGTTTAACTATATGTAGTATTTTGCAATGGAAGACTTTAATATAGCTATGGTATATTTTGTTTGAATATTCTTGTGGCTCATCACTGACTGTGGCTAGATGAATGTGTGTGTCTTACTCCACCAGTTTGAAGGATTTTTTTACATTCAAAAATACAGTTGTGGCTTAAAAATGGAATTCTTATGACATACAAAACATCATTATTGACCTTTTTGGTAACTTGGCACAACGTTAATTTTTTTTTATAGTATAATTATAAATTTGTTTCTTTTCCATCACTTTAGGGACATCGGTGAGTGCAAGCTAATGATGGCCTCTCATGACGGGTGAGTGAAAAAAATCAATTTGTTAACTTGGAGGGATTATTCAAGGTACTTTCACAATGAATTTGAATATGGTGTAAGAAGATGAAACGTAGGAAATTGAATTATATTTATGAATATACAACTTTTATTCATGGACATTGCCAATAACTAGGTCGAATTTTATTTTTTCTAAAAGTGGTATCTTATTTTTGCAACAAAATATAAGGTATATGTTTTCATTAGTGCAGGTGTTGAGTGTCTTAACAATGGAATTATGTTCCAAAAACTTGTATACTTGTAGAGAACTCGTTTTTCTTGTGTCATGTATTTTTTGGAAATTTTTAATATTAATTTTATATTTTTTTTAGATGATCAAATTCAACATATGCCTAGAATTACCATGTCTTTTGTTCGTGTAGGATAAAAGGGTCTTAAAATGATCAATTTTTATTTTATTTTTTATATCATGGGTATCGGTCTCATATTGTGCCACATATAACTCATTTGAGTAATGGTTAAGCTGAGAAACAATTATAGAAGAAATAAGAGAGGTATGTATTCTAGGTTTTTGATACACATGAAGCAAAAATAGATTAAAAATAGTAAACAATAATAATTTTAAAAAAAATTATATATTTGAAATATGCATAGCCGACTCGATCTATGTCTGTAATTTCATAAACAACTGAATTGTGTAGCCTATAGAAAAATAAAGTCAAAGACAAAGATATAGAGGGGTATTCGCAAAAAAAGAGGTTTTTATGAATTTGCAGACCAAACCACTAGGTTTGGTCCCAAGTTAGCACACACCTTTCCAATCCCTCCTAAAACAATTGAATTAAAATAAGAGTGCATGTGCTTTATGAAAGCACACACGTTGTAGGAGCATGCACGATCTACAAGAACACATGTGTTATCCTCTTTGTCTTTCTCTCTCCCCCATGTGCCACTATCTCTCCTCTATCTCTCCTACATTTACCTCTCTCTCTACCCCCCTATTTATTTTCCTCCCTCTCCCTCTCACATTCTCTATTTCCTTATTATGCCTTTCTCTCTCTCCCTCCCACACACTCACTCTCTACCTCCCCTCTTTGTCTTCCTCTCTCTCCCTACCACAATATTGCACAAAAACTTTCTGTCCCCCATCTATGTCTTCCTTTGTCTCCCTCCCACACTCTCACACACACATTTTCAATCCCCTTTCTATTCATTCCTCTCTCTTCCTCCCACACCTTAACACACTCACTCTCTACCTCCATCCCTTTTCTACCTCTCTCTACCTCCGTCCTTTCCCCATTACTTATATGAGTACTTATATTAACATGACCATGACCTAGACCATGAACTAGACCTAGACCATGACCTAGACCCTCTTTATTTTTATTCTCTTCCTCTAACTCTCTCACTCTCACTATCTCCCCCCATGACCTAGACCATGTCATAGAGATAGATTTATATCTAGACATTGACATAGATATTGACATAGACCATGACATAGACATGCCATACTCTCACTCTCTCACTCTATACCTCCCCTCTTTGTCTAACTCTCTCTTACTCTCACATTCTCACACACACACACTTTATATCCCCTATTAATATATTTATATCTCTCTACCCCCTGCCTCTATCTCCCCCCTTCCTCTGATAATCAATATCACTCTCTCTCCACCCCCCTCCTCCATCCCTCTCTCCACCCCATCCCCCCTCCCTCCCTCTCTCTCTCCCTCTCCCCCTCACTATCTCTCTGCTCACAATCAATCTCACTCTCTCTCCACCCTCTCATTGTTAAACCCCCCTCTCTTTCTTTCTCTTCCCCCCCTCTCACACTAACACATTCTCTCTCTACCACCCTCCTCCCTTTATATCTCCCAATTCATCCCACTATCTCTCATATCCTTCTCTCCTACATCTACCACCTCTTTCTCTCTCTCTCCTCTACCCTCCCCCAATTTCTCTCCTTATATATCTCTAACCTCCCTTCCCTCTATCTCCCCCCTTCCTCTCACAATCAGTCTCACTCTCTCTTCACCCCCTCCTCCCTCCCTCTTTCTCTCCCCCTCCCTCTCACTATCTCTCCACTCTCTCTCTCATACATCTATCCCTCCCCACTTTATCTCCCCCCCTTCCTCTCACTCTTTCTCTACCTACTCTCTTTTTCTCCCTCTCCCTCCCTCTCACACACTCAAACAGTCCTTCTGCAACCCCCCTCTCTTTCTTTCTCTTCCCCCCTATCACACACACATTCTCTTTATACCCTCCTCATCCCTCTATCTCTCCCCCTCCCTCTCACTATCTCTCCTCTCTTTATCTCCTACATATACCATCACTTTCTCTCTGTTATTGTTAGTCTCACTCTCACTATATCCTCCTCCCTCTCTCTCCTCCACTCTTCCCCCATTTCTCTCTTTATATATATCTTCCTCACTTTCCCTCTATCTCCCCCCTTCCTCTCACAATCATTATCACTCTCTCTCCACACCTTCCTCCATCCATCTCTCTCCCTCCCTCACACTATCTCTCTGCTCTCTCTTGTTGGAAGATTGGTTGTTGTCATTGATGTCAACCCTAGTCATGGGTTTTGGACTGCAAGATTGATAAAGGTATTTGGACATGAAGGAAAATGCACATGCATATACAACACCCATGAATGGATAATATACATCATATTGTTTCTGGTGGTATTTGGCATGTCATGTGGATCCTCATTTTTGAGGAGAAATGAATTTTTGAAGATGACAAAGTGAATTGAAGAAGGAAGTACATGTAGGCCCTCAAAACAATTAAAGAAAAGAATTACAAAATAAGAAAGTGTCAGGTCAGCCCTAATGTTAAAATGAAGTGACATAAATGGTATAAATAAACATCATTATACATTCATTTGATACAAGTCGGATTTCAGAGGTAATAAGAAGAAAAGACGGCCGGATCTCAAGGGAGGATGAAGTCTTTTGGTGATGTGTTCTAAGGTATGTTATTTTCAGGTCATCTTACCATTTTTGCTATAATTTTTTTTATAAAATGATTTATATGGTGAAATATGTATGGTATTGAGAAGACATATCAAGGTACCTCTAGTAAAAATTTCATCTATTGATTCACTATAATTATGGAGATACACTCTGTGGAAGATAGGGTTTGTGACCAATCCTAAAGCTAGTCAATAAACAGGTGTTTCGGGTAAAACAATCATAACTTCTTCATATAGAATCCAAATGAAGTGGGACCACTTCCATTGGAAAGAGTACGGACTTTGGTTTTTTGTGTGAGAGTTTCAGAATTAGACGTTAAATATTGAGCGTGAGGCATGTTGTACAAGTTGGTTCTTCCGAACAAACCAGAATTGAATAAAGTTTACCATTCTTTCTATAACCTCTTTTTGGGAAGGATTCCAGGAGTGAAAATTGGAGGATTTTCAGAGAATACATTGAGTAATATTATCTATAGGATCAGAGTACTCCAAGAATTGAAGAATTGTAGAAATTGAAGAAGTCCCAGGAAGCGTTATCATGTTGTATGTGATGATTGGTTGATGGTGATGATTTAATGTAAAGTTTTATTATCTCTCATATTTTCTTGGGTGGCAGGAAGGGTCAACGATGGAGAGTTCAAATCTCTCTTAATATTGGAGGATTGTATCTTTATCTTGGAGGTTTATCCCTCCCTCTACATTTGGAAGTTGTAGCTACCTTTGGAAGTCATTACTTCCCTTGAACAATAACTATTGATTGTTTCTCATATATTATACATGGTGTATTATGATGTATTGATGTAACTCTTATACTATTGTTCATTGGTCATTGGATATAGTTGAATGGTTTAAGTATAAGTTGAAAAAGGTTTTAAATTGTACTTTATACTGATTCACCCCCCTCTCAGTATCAACAATTGGTATCAGAGCAGGTTACCTTCAGTACAGTTTAACCACTGGAAGGAATATCATATGCAGAAATGGAAGACAACAGTCCAAATGCGATTCCACCATTTGATGGAAGGAATTTTGAATGCTGGAAAAATAGAATGGAAAATTACTTGAAAGATCTTGGGGCAGATGTTTGGTTCTCAGTTGCTTCAAGATACAATGCTTTGAAGAAACCAAAGACTGTAGCTGAGAAAGAAGAAAAAATGAACAACAAATTGGCAATAGATACCATCCTAGATGGATTGACAGATTCAGTGAAATCCAAGGTGGGATCATGTGCATTAGCAAAATAGCTTTGGGACAAGCTATAAGACATTTATTAAAGGGAAGAAGCAGAAGAAGAATAAGAAGGTCGAAATGATAAAGAAAGAAGAAGATTGTGAGAAACTTGAACAAGAAGTTGTCTCATTGAGGAAGAGCTTAAGAAACTCTCAAGTGCCAAAAGAATTAAGACATCTTGGATGCATGGATGAAACTTCATACAAAGAAGATGCAAATACCAATAAGAAGTTTGAAGAAAGAGCTACACAGAAAATTGATGAGAAGTGGACCAGGATACCAGAAAGAAGGAATGATTACAAAAGAGATGAATATCCAAGAAGACCTCCTACCTTCAGGAATCAAAGAAGGTTCAATCAGTATGAAGGAAACTACATAAGAGTAGATCATGAACCCAGATGGACTACATCAAAAAGAAGTTTCAATCAGTATGAAGGAAACTACATAAGAGTAGATCATGAACCCAGATGGACTACATCAAAAAGAAGGTCACTTACTCCCAGGTACCAAAATTTCTTTCTTGGTCATTGTTATACTTGCAAAAATTTTGGACATAAGGCAATTAATTGTAGAATCAATGAAAGGAACAAATACGCAAGAAACATGAATCGTGTAAACAAAAGATATGGAAATAATCATGGATTTGTCAACAAAAGTTATAATTCATTTTACCCGTTGATGGACAAAAATATTGTATGCTACAAATGCAATTATCTTAGTCAGAAAGAACGAGATTGCATGAATGACGATGTCTCTATCCCAACCACGGTATGGAGAAGGAAAGAGATTCGAAACAATGAAAATTTTTGAATAATATTAATCATTGAAGAATGTAAAGAAGAAGATGAATGGTACATAGATAGTGGATGTTCTTCACACATGACCGGGGATCAGGACAAATTGTTCAGCTTGAAGAGAAAGGGTGGCAATGTTGCATTTGAAGATGAATCATCTGCCAAAATAGTTGGTGAAGGTGTAGTAGATATTGGAAGAAAAAATGTAAAATCAAAGAATGTTCTATTGGTTGAAGACTTGAATCATAATCTACTCAGTGTTAGTAAAATGTGTGATCAAGGATACACTCTTACGTTTGATTCACAAAAATGTAAAATCAGAGAAAATAACTCAGGAAGATTGGTTGTAACTGCAACAAGAAGACTGAACAACATATACATCCTAGACATGAAGAAGAGAGAGAAGACAGAAGCCACAGAAAAGGATTCTAAGGAAGAAAATGTCCCAAAGACCAAAAATAAGGATAAAGTATTATTGAGCTCCACATGTTCACGGGGAGCAGCCCCAAAGAAGAGAGTTACATTTTTCCATTAAACTTAGGGGGAGCATCCCTAACCTTTGCCATTCATGTCAAAGGGGGAGAGAAATTGGGATCATGATGATAGGCGGAGCATGAGTGTGTCCATCAATGACAAAGTGGGAGATTGTTGGAAGATTGGTTGTTGTCATTGATGTCAACCCTAGTCATGGGTTTTGGACCCCAATATTGATAAAGGTATTTGAACATGAAAAATGAACATGCATATAAAAAACCCATGAATGGATAGTATAAATCAAGTTGTTTCCAGTGGTATGTGGCAGGTCGCGTGGATTCTCATGGTTGAGGAGAAATGAATTTTTGAAAATGACAAAGTGAATTGAAGAAGGAAGTACATGTAGGCCCTAAAAATAATTAAATAAAAGAATTACAAAATGGTATAAATAAACATCATTAAACATTAATTTGAAACAATTCAAATTTCAGAGGTAATAAGAAGAAAAGAAGGTCGGATTTCAAGGGAGGATGAAGTCTTTTGGTGATGTGTTCTAAGGTATGTTATTTTTCAGGTCATCTTACCATTTTTGCTATAACATTTTTTCTAGAATGATTCATATGGTGAAATCGCTATGGTATTGAGAATACATATCAAGGTACCTCTGGTAAAAATTTTAGCTCTTTATTCGCTATAATTATGGAGACACACTCTGTGGAAGATAGGGTTTGTGACCAGTCCTGAAGCTAGTCAATAAATAGGTGTTACGGGTAAAATAGTCATAACTTCTTCATAAATAATCCAAATGAAGTGGGACCACCTCCATTGGAAAGAGTATGGCATTTAGTTTCTTTTGTAAAAGTTTCAAAATTGGATGTTAAATATTGAGCACAAGGCATGATATACAAGTGGGGTCTTTTGAATAGACCAAAATTGAATAAAGTCTACCATTCTTTCTATAACTTCTTTTTGGGGAGGATTCAAGGAGTGAAAATTGGAGGAGTTTCAGAGAATACATTGAAAAATATTATCTACAGGATCACATTACTCCAAGAATTGAATAATTTCATAAATTGAAGAAGTCTCAGGAAGCATTATCAGGTTCTATGTGATGATTGGTTGATGGTGATGATTTAATGTAAACTTTTCTTATCTCTCATATATTATTGGGTGGAAGGAAGGGGAAAGGATGGAAAGTTCAAATCTCTCTTGATATTGGAGGATTGTATCTTCCTCTTGGATTTTTATCCCTCCCTTTACGTTTGGAAGCTGTAGCTACCTTTGGAAGTCATTACTTCCCTTGAACAATAACTATTGATTATTTCTCATATATTGTGCATGGTGTATTATGGTGTATTGGTGTAACTCTTATACTATTGTTCATTGTTCATTGGATATAGTTGAATGGTTTAATTATAAGTAGAAAAAGGTTTTAAATTGTACTTGATACTGATTCACCCCCCTCTTAGTATAAACATCCCTCTCATACATCCAACCCTCCCCACTATGTCTCCCCCCATCCTCTCACTCTCTCTCTACCTACTCTCTTTGTCTCCCTCTCCATTTATCTCACACACTCAAATACTTTTTTTCCATCCCCCCTCTCTAAATTATTTCTCTTACCCCCTCGCACACTCACACATTATATCTCTACTCCCCTCCTACCTCTCTCTCTCCCCCTCCCTCCCATTATCTCTCATATCTTTCTCTCATGCATCTACGACCTATTTATCTCTCTCATTTTTGTTAGTATCACTCTAAATATATCCTCCCCCCCTCTCTCCTATACTCTCCCCCCATTTCTCTCTTTATATCTCTCTATACCCCCTTCCCCTCATACTCATTTTCACACTCTCTCTCTCCTTGTTGTTAGTCTCACTCTCACTCTCTCTCCCTCCCTGCCTCCTCCTCTTTGCCCCTAGTTCTACCTCCCTCTATTTTTTTCCATCTAAAGGAGAGACATGTCTCACAACAAATAAAGGATATATGTGCAACAGAGAAATGTATCCTCAGCTTACAGGTGAGTGTTAATTTTTTGTTCTTCTTCCAATGGAATATTACTTATACGAGTACTTATATGAACATGACCATGACCTATACCATGAACTAGAACTATACCATCACCTAGACCCCCCTAGCTCTATACCCCCCCTCTTTTTATTCTCTTCCTCTAACTCTCTCACTCTCACTATCTCCCCCCATGAACTAGACCACAATATAGATTAATATGTATAATTATACGTTGGCCTAGATATTGACATAGAAACCCCATAATCTCACTCTCTCACTCTCTACCTTCCCTCTTTGTCTACCTCTCTCTTCCTCCAACATTCTCGCACACACAATTTATTCCCCCCATTAACTTATTTATATCTCTCTATCCTCCCCCCCTCCTCTATCTCCCCCCTTCCTCTCACAATCAGTCTCACTCTCTCTCCACCCCCTCCTCCCTCCCTCCCTCTCTCTCTCTCCCCATCCCTCTCTTCTCACAATGAATCTCACTTTCTTTCCACCTCATCCTTGTCCACCCCCCCTCTCTTTATTTCTCTTCCCCCCCTCTCAGACTCACACATTCTCTCTCTAACCCCATACTCCTTCTATCTCTCCCCCTCTGTCCCCCTCTATCCCACTATCTCTCCTCTCTTTCTCTCCTACATCTACAACCTCTTTCTCTCTCTCCTATACCCTCCCCCCATTTATCTATTTATATATCTCTACCCTCCCTTTCCTTTATCTCCTCATTCCTCTCACAATCAGCCTCAGTCTCTCTCCACCCCCCTCTCTCTCTCCCCCTCACTATCACTATATGTTCTCTCTCCCTCTCATACATCTACCCATCCCCACTTTATATCCTCCCTTCCTCTCACTCTCTCTCTACCCATTCTATTTTTATCCCTCTCCCTCCCTCTCACACACTCAAATTCTCCTTTTGCATCCCCCCTCTCTTTATTTCTCTTACCCCCCTCTCACACTCAAACATTCTCTCTCTACCCCCTCCTCCCTATATCTCTCTCCCTCCCTCCCTTTATCTCTCCTCTTTTTCTCTCCTACATCTACCACCACTTTATCTCTCTCATTGTTAGTATCACTCTCACTATATCCCCCTCTCGCTCTCTCCTTACTCTAGGCCTCCAAACGATTAATTATAATCTCACTATCTCTCTTCCTCCAAACAATCCTTTCAATTTGGTTGCACTGCAATCTCATAATCTCTAATCCTCCAAATGGTCATAATGTCCATTTCTGTTGTTTCCATTCCTCCAAATATCTTGTCACCAAACCCATAGCTTGACATACACCATGACCTAGACCACCACATAGAGATAGATATAGATTTAGACATTGACCTAGAGGTTGATGTAGACAATGACGTAGACACCCCTAGCTCCATCTAATCATAGGCATAACTTATACTCAATCCTTAACCCCAACCTAAATCGAGCCTTGAGTGCACTATGAATATACCTTGTCTATAACCATTTCACTCACATCACCCACATCTTGGTTCTCTAAGCATTTCTCTATCCTTGAAAACACTTTAAATTCTAACCCCTTATGCCTTAGTTGTCTCCATCCCCATATACAATTTTATTCATAAAAAGTTTTGGAGGATATTAAATGTTATATCTGTTGCATTAAGAGCATGCATGTGCTCCTGTGATTAAATGAGTTGGTTATTTATGCTCAGGAGGAATGTGCATGTGTTCCTAGAAAACACACATTGTTTAGTGTGCACATGTTCTAGGAAAACGTGCATGTTCCTGATGGGAATTTTTTGGTGCCAAGCATACCCCACCTCATCTATCTCATGGTTGAGAAAAAATGCGAAAAATTCAAACAAAAGCATCCTGGACAGACATGTTTTACCTTTTTTAGTGTTCTTTTTAGATTCATAAATATTTTTTTGTTATTTCCAGACCATTGCAAGAAAATTTGGAAGACAATTGTGTCAAGTGCAATTGGAAATTTTGTTTGTATGTAATTGTTTCTTCTTGGAATTGGAAGACAATTTTTTCCAAGTGCAATTGAAATTGTTGTTTGTATCTTCTTGTGTCTTCTTGGAATTGGAATAAAAATTTGTGGAAGACCGATTGGAATTGTTGTTTGTATCTTCTTGTTTCTTCTTGGACTTGGAAGACAAATTTGTCCAAGTGCAATTGGAATTGTTGTTTGTATCTTCTCATGTCTTCTTGGAATTGGAAGACAATTTTTTCCAAGTGAAATTGGAATTAGAATTGGAATTGGAATTATTATATGTGTCTTCTTTTGTAATACAAAAATGAATTTCTCCACTTGGTTGTGCCTTATTACATAATACAAATACAAATCTGTGGTGGGTGTTTGGAAGCCAATTCTTATCTCTAAACATGGGGAACCACCGTATTCGAGAAAGAAAGTCATCGAGAAATAATAAATCGATCGAAAAGGAAGAAGAAGAAATAGAAAAATAAAAGTTATGTATGTCAATGTAGTCTTTCACACGAGGTAAATCCAATTTATAGAAAATCGCAAGAGTTCATTAGAGAGAAATCCAAACAATATCTCATCAATATGACTTTTTGTGGATGAACAGATGATGGAGGATTTTCTTGGAGCTAATTATACAATGGATGAAATTAGAGAAGCAATGGGTGTAGAACATTGCAGTGAAGAAGGTCCTCTGCTGAAATCTCTTATTGGATAGTCAAATGTGCCTTATCCTCCCACAACTAATCTATTTTTTATTGAAGGGGAAAGAACTGCAGCAGTGTTAACTCCACAATAGGGAGGTCAAGAGTCCTAGAATAGAGCTTCATCGTCCCTACCTTGATTGAGCAATTCACAACAAAGAACGCCTAAACGAATTTAGTTCAATGAAAGTGGTCTACAATCACTTGAAGTTAAGTTACCTAACCATACTATTCGTTATCACTCTTATAAAATTATTCAAGAATAATTTGAACCAAAATCTGATGCTGCTAAATGTCAATTATTTTTATCTTTGTTAAAACATAGAAGTTTGATTGATGCTAGGAGAATTTTAGGAATTAAAACAGTCAAAAGTGTAGAAAAAAGTCATCATATAGTATGAAACCTTGTATATTATTTTCAAAGAATTGGTAATAAGTCTTGTTATAGAGACCGCAATGCAGCTCGACTTGTCTTTTGCTAGTCAATTGTTAGCAAGATTACAAGAAAACATTGTTTACTACAACAAACCTCTCACCTCTTGAAATGAAATGTCAAATCCTCTAGAAAGTATTCTCATAGAAGAGATAGCCTTGATATAGGTGCCCCAACAGATTTGTTTGCCTTCACTGGAAGGCTACCTCATTCTGACATGAAGTTAATTGGAGCAGTTAAGGGACTTGTTCATGATTTTGGCATGATAACGCAAGCCCCTCTTCCAACCAAAAATATGTACTAAAATTGAGAAGGGGATATAGGGACCGTGAACCCCATATTAAATGATATATTGACATTGCATAGATAGAATTTTATGAGACATTTATAACATTACATAGTGCACTTAACTTAGGCCAAATATATTTCCATAAATGCAAGCCTTGGTTTGTTCGAATAGACACAATTCGTAACACGTGTTGTTTTAGATATCACATTGAGTATGGTTATTATTATGATACACACACACACACACACACACATATATCATGTTTTTCACAACACCCTTTTGTAGGAATGCCTAGTTATATTGCCACAGTCGTCATCTATAGACTTTATTCACAACATCTTGTGTACAAGTCCAGAGGGTTTTACATTTTATCAAAATGCATGATTATATTAGACATTCCCTAGGTGCAGTGGAATGACATTACTAATCAAGTGCATCCATGTAAGAGATGAGTATGAATTGGGGAGGAAGGAGGTTGCCTTGAAAAGATTTAAATATGTGACATATGATATTGATGGGGGACAAGAAAGAAAAAAGATAAATTTTGTTACTTCCCAAGTACGATTTTGTGACTTCATTAAGGACTTCGTTGAAAAGACACGATATTATTTTCATCATGTCCATGTGGCTTGATAGAAAGACGATCATTTTAGAATATGAAGAAATGCATTTACTATTGGTACTGTGTTATCAATGGTTGATTTTTTTGAGAACCACACCCTTCAACTACAAAATGATAATTAAATCCAATACTATCACTCAGAGAAATTAAACATAATGATACATATCACATACAGGAATGGACCAAATAATACTGAACGAAACAGAGTTTTATTGAAAGAGTATCACTTCTACATAAGTGATAATTAGTGCCATGACTTAGCCTATGTACAACATTGTTTTCAATTGTTCTTAAATCACCTTAAGGAGATGAACATATAGATGGATCAACATTGGATTTGGTCAGATGGTTGCGCAGGTCAGTTAAACAATGCTCGCATATTTCAATGGTTGTGTATGTTTCACAAAACACTAAAGGTACTAGACAATTGGAACTATTTTGAGTCCCAGCACGGGAAAGGGGAGCATGATGGAGTAGGTGCATGCATAAAAAGAACATTATGCAGGAAATAAATGAAGTTCACTACTACTTCCCTCGTTCGAGATGAAAAATCCATTGTTGAATGGTATTCTTCAGTAATGGGAGAGGGAACAAGAACTCGTTAAGACCAATCACACAAGAAAGGACATGTACATATATATTTTTTGGAGGTGGTTGATGTAGATCGATCATAGTGGTATGAATTCAAAACAATCTAGGGCACTTGTGGATTCCATTTAGTTAGAACATCAGACCATGTTCTTTCGAGTGTGCATTCTTAATAATTCCATTGCCACTTTTTCGGCCACCAAGTTCTTTCACTCACCCACACCTAAAAAAAATATTTTCAACACAACAATCCCTTTTTAGCCTGATAATTATATGATATAAATGTCTCTTTAGACATATTACATGATAGCCAAGAATCCACATCACCAAAAAAAATCATTTTTATCTATGCAAAATGTACCTTGTTGAAATTTTCCCTACATGGTCACAATGTCACATAAACAACATTATAGTGAAGGTCTACTCATAAAATGTGACATGCATTTCAATTTAGAAATGTTACTCTTGTTAGTTTATTAAGTAATGTAAAAAAGATTTTTTTTACATCAAAAATCTCTAGCAATCAAAACACATGACTAGTAGATCTTGATATCAAAGAAAAACATGACTAGACCTAGTAGAATATTTTAGACATATGAATTTTGGTTATCATACTCAAGGTTATTTTTGTATCAATTCACATCAATTAGGAATTCCATAAGTCATTTGATGATTATTAATAAAGGAATAAATTCAACAAATCAATGTGAGTAGGGGTTGGTTCAATAGTCATTGAAAAATAATTCTTGATTTCGATTATGTGAGGAGAGAAGAATCATAAATCCCATGTAGGAATCACTACTAAATTTGAACATTTTTACAATGAAGTTTCATTGGAATAGGGTCGTTGTTGCGACCAAGATGAATTTTTTTTTTTGTCAGAATTGATTCATCGGTCTAGAAACCACACATGGATATTCGTTTGTCTAGTTACCATTCGTCAGTCCATCGACCAAGATTAGTCGATCTAGCGACCAACTTTAGTCACAATCCTTGGTAGCATATCTAAGTAAAACATAACCTTGGTCACTCTAGGGACCATAATTAGTCGGTCTAGCGATGGATGTTTGTCTGTATAACGAAAAATATTAGTCGCAAGAGTGACCAAGACAACCCTGGAAAACTTAGTCAATAAACCACGGTTAATTGGTATAACGACGAAGATTAGTTGCTAGACTGACCAACCCTGAAGCTAAAAAGGTCAAACAAAAGATGAACAGGTAGTCGCTAGAGCGACGAAGTTACATAATTTACGACCAAATGGTTATACAAGCGACAACCTGTTCGTCGCTAGAGAGATGAATGTTGGGTTTTTTTTTTTTTTTAAATATGCCATTCACACAGGAATAAGCCCAGACTAGAAAGTTACAGAAGCATACTTTCATTATGTACTTGGGAGCTGGCACTAGATTCAACCCCCTAATGGTCAATAATGGTTATCCAATTTACCTTGTCATTTATAGATGTAAGCGCCATTGTGATGAGTCTCAATCCATGCTAGGGGATTTAATATCGAGCCTCAAATTGTGGAAGGTGAATCTAGAGCATTAGGTGGAGGAGTTTTCACAGTAGTAGACCTCCCTTACAGAGTGGTTTTGCACTATTAAATCGAAGGAATTCCTGTTAGATGTGGAAAATCAATGCCTAAGAGAAAAATCCAGGGAACAAGAAGCTCAAATTTAGAAGCTACAATGACATGTAAAGAAGATGGAGCATGAGAAGTCACCCGGGTTGGCATTCTATAGGCACAAGTACATTTAGAAGTATTCAATGGGTTTTCTCCCAATAACAAATCTGTCACTCAATGAGGACAAAAAAATGGAGCATCCACATTGTCAATAGGATTAGAGGTCAAATACTACCCATCCACCAACTACTGGAAGAGTTGAAACTAGAGTGCAAGGCCATGCAAATTTTCATGTTTTTCTATAAATGATTTTTAGGGTAAAATTGTTTTGTTAGTAGGCCTTGATAGTCCCTCTATTGAAGGTTAGTATCATTAACTTCATCCTTGCAGTGATGATGACATGTATAATAGGAATAATAATATATGTCTTATCTCTCTTGACTATGGAATTTGGGAAAGGTTAAAGACATAATAAATCAGAACCAATGCCCTTGTGATTCTAGTTATAATGATATGTAGGAATATGTAGGGCTAATGGGAGAAAACTAAATGTAAGGAAAAAGAAAAGCATTAGTTTCAAAGAAAACTAAATGTAACACACGTTATTACTATTTTATTATATGATTTTAAATGTTTATCTAATTTACAGATATGTAACAAACATTATTAATTTCTGGTAAATTTGTATAGTCCACAACTCTTCATCTCATTTTGTATATCACGGAACTCTCGATGTTATTTGTAGGGCACGAAACATCACAGGCCTAATTTTGAGCCCACCAACCCAAGAACCCGTGATCCAAAAACTGGCTTAAGTATCCAATGAGTGCTTTGTGCATGTTCTATAAAATCTCATCCCCATACTTTATAAAAGTACAAATTTCGTATGTATAAAACTAAATATCTACTTTATAAAAGTACATATTTCATACGTATAATTTATTAATTTCTGATAAATTTCTATAGTCTGCAACTATGCTTCTCAATTTCTGTATCAGAGAGAACATCAAAGACCCAATTTTGAGCCCACCAGCTTGACAACCCGTGATCCATTATAAAAGTACATATTTCGTATGTATAAAACTAAATATCTACTTTATAAAATTACATTTTGGGTATGTATAGTTTATGTTGTCCAGGAACCTATCATTTCATAAATTTCAATTTCTTTTGTGTCCAGGAACCCTTGTCTTAAAGATAACTAATTCAATAATCCTAAAATTTTTGTGTCCAACAACCTTTCAAATGTTGATAATTTTTTATATTTTTTCCGAAGAAGTAATTCGAGAACACTATGTTCTCCATGCAAACCACATGTATTTCAACTTTCTAGCCACATGTTTGTACTAGGTTGCATTTACTCCCATCCCAACCTAGCAGAGACTACGCTGCCATGCAACACTTGTTTAAGAATAGTAAGTTTTTATATTAATTTGATTAATTATTTAAATTAACTAATTAATATTTTTTACTATACTTATTAATTTAGTGTTATATATATAAATATTTATTGTCATTATTATTATTATTATCAGAAGAATATGACATTTCATTTCAAATTTATCTACTTTAAACAATAAAGAAAAAAAGGTAAATAATTTTTTTTATACAACATTTCCTTCCTATTCTATATATATAAACACACATTTTCTTTCTAGGGAAAAAAATTCTAAGTATTTCAAGTTTTATGGGAATTAAACAAAATGTCTATGCAATATGTTTTAAAAAATCTTACATGTATGTATAATTAGTGCAAAAGAAAAACATGTATATGCTTTATGAAAATCTCGGGGCTCCCTAACTCCCACAAGATACCATCTATGATTTATAGATACTTAACAAAAAGGTATAGAAACATTATAGGGTCAAATAAAGTTTTAGGAGTTAGTTCAAAAAACATTCAGCGCAATCATCCATCATTTTTGAAATAGTGAGAAGTTTAAATCTAAGACTCATGAAAATAAGAGGTAAGGTGTCCCTGATGTGATTCATTGATCTCCCTAGTTCCTTATTGTTTCTCCAAGCATTCCTTGGACAACCTATCAACATCATTTTTTTTTTTCTTTATATAAATGTGCAAAGGTAATGAGAGAAATGATAGATTCTAAATTCTTGACATCTCGAAATAATTTCTAAAGAATAAATTCGTCAAAATAAAGTCCCCTTTCATCCATTGTATCACTAGGAGGGAATCACCCAAGCTTTAGATCTGAGAGAT
This sequence comes from Picea engelmannii, assembly GCA_009831015.1. NCBI lineage: Eukaryota > Viridiplantae > Streptophyta > Pinopsida > Pinales > Pinaceae > Picea > Picea engelmannii. The sequence goes on from ML783783.1 coordinate 71,147, forward strand.
CCCTTTTTTTGGAGCATGAATTAGAACCATCTCGAGAGATCAGAGTTCATTGTAGTTGGTTCAAGGATGAAAAACCCATATTTGAATAAAAATAAATGGTTTGGGGAGAGAAAAATAATTACCCTAGATCCTCTCTTTGGTGGATTTATTTGTGAGTCTCCACTGAAGAAAGTCAAGAATATTGATTTAGTTATATGATGTTTTTATGTTAATCACAAGGAGGGATAGTGTATAATTAAGGAAAGGCACTTAGTATATTGAGACTTTGAGAAGAGCCCTTAAAAAGGCAAGGTGTCCTTACCATCAAAAATATTTTCATTTCTGGGGATCCATATTCCCCAGGCTAAGATAAGGGAAAGATATTTTGAATCTCATGTGTCCCTTTTTATATGCCATTTCTTTAATCCTTCTTCTATAGAATCTCCTTGCCAAATGTTTTGTAGTTCAATAACACCTTCAATTTCTTTCGAGGCTTTCTTTGAGAAAGGGAAGGAGAGAATGAGATGGTTATTTGTCTCCAAGTTTGTTTGATAGAGGTTGTATCTATCTAGGCCTTCAAAACTTCATTTTTTTAAATATCCCTCGCGAAATCCCTATTATTGAGGATAGTCAACATAAAAAAATAAAGTTTTTGCTGGTAATTTGTATTTCAAGATAGATTTCCACCACTGGGTTAGTGGTTTATTTTTTCCTTCTAAGACTAGGGCATTTTAGCCAACTTATGCTTGTATCCACCAAAAGGATTCAAGGAATAGAGAATTTAATCCTCTTGATTAATGATAATGATACTGCGTTTTTGGAGAGAATTTGTATAGGGTTTCCAAACCTAAAAATACTCCTCGTTAGGTTCTATATCTCTGCATGAGAGCCATTGTTGTGGTTTGATGTTTACAACTTGACCACTAACAATGTGATGCATGGTATAGTATCATTTATATATAAGGTATTAAATGAGAAGTAAGGGTATATTCTTCAAATTATTTATCTTTATCCATGGGTTAAGGAAAACCTATACCTCATCCCCTTTCCTACCCTCTAAATTAGCCAATTCCTAATGAGAGGAAAGGGTCCCATCGTGGCTTTCCAAATGATACAAGAGTTCTAATATTTTTTATTGGGCAATCAAATACATTTCTCAATATAGTGGGGGGAAGATACTTGTATTTAATTATTTGAATGCAAAGGCCCTGTCCCTACAAGGGTATTAAAAAAAATTTGGCTGCAAAAGCTTTGGAGAAAATATTTTTTTTTGTCTAATCTCCAAACGCCTTGGAATTTCAGAACAAAGATATTTTTGCAGGGTACCGGTTCCATTCCCTTATTTTTCCAAGACCATCAACATATGAAATGATAGTATAGTGTCTAATCCAGTAAAGTATTCCTTTCTGGATTTAGGAAAGAGACATCCAATAGACTAAAATAGCCTCGAGGGCAGATTTAATCAGGACTAAATTTCCACCTCAGGAAAACCATATGTTGCACTAGGTATTCAACTTTTTTTAATCTTGTATATGAGTCACTACCAATCACCTTTGAGGCAAATATTATCTTTTATATGGAATACAAGTTATTCAAAATATTTGTCAAAGGTTGTTATCATAAAGCGGAAGAGATGGATTCAGTAAATCTTATCATGCTCAAAATGGTTGCGGTAGGTTACCATATACTTGGATGAGTATATCAATATTACCACATATATACTGAAGAGATCCAATATCTTTTTAATATTATCCACCATTATTTTTTATCAAAAAAAATAAGTATGTCATTGACTAATAGTAAATGTGAAATAAAACATGAACTACTAATTAAGATACCTTTAAAGGAAACATTTGTTGAGGCTTCCCTAAGAGATCTACTAAGTCCTTCAACAATGAGAAGAAAGAAAAGAGGGCATAGTGGGAACCCCTATCCAATTCATCTTATAACATTGAAGAATGGTGAGGCTTCCTAATTGATTAAGATTTTGAAAGAAAATGAACTTATGAATCTCATTACCCATGCCACAATGTGTAGACTAAAGCCCCAGTGAATGAGAATGTGATGGAGAAAATTCCATCTAACTCTTTCAAAACCCTCCTTAGGTGATACTTTACTTGAAATAAAATCATTTTTCCATCAAGAGGTGATTTTTGATATGATTTCATAAATGTTATTTCATATTGAGATGGATTGTCTTCCTTTGGTATAAGTTCTATGAAAGTGGTGTTAAAAGTTACCATAATTCTTTTAGATTTTATTGAGGCATCCACTACCCAAAAATATCCTTCTCAATGAAATCATAACAACTAATAAAAAATTCAATGAGAATTTCATATAGACAAAGAAATGTATCCTTATAAAATATTTGTATAGTTTAGAGTAAATTTTCTTTTCCCACCTCTTCCATGAGATTATGATTATCTTTAGGATCCACAAATCTAGGAAAGAAACTAGATAATATGATGATGGAATATATCATGGAACAATTGTCCTCTTCAAAGATATTTTTACAATAATTAACCCCCTTAGCAATAATGTGAGGGAATGTTTCAGCCCATGTATAGTATTATCTAGCTATTGTTTAAACCAAGTTGATTTTTTTTAATGCAATTGGATTAAATATGGAAAAAAATGGTATTGTTATCACTTGCCTCAAGCGTGTTCATCCTTCTCTTGATATTCCACTCTCTCTCTTTATCCAAGATAAAATTCCTTCATTTGTTTTCAAGTTGGATAATCTCATAATTTTAAAAGTCGGTTAAGAAAGAAAAACCTTTCAAAGTTAGCTTGGATTCCTATGTTTATATTGCTTCCCAAAGGACTCTATCAGGCTATCTGTTTTCTCTTTTGACAATTAGATTTCCAATTTCTTCTTTTTTTTCATATTTTGATGGAATTGGATGGCCTTTTATTCATTGAAATAATTATTGAAGTGTATCCATGCATTGTTTAAAGTTTGAATGAAATCTTGTTCTTTGAACCATTCGAGGCTTAGCTTATAAGGGCTTGGTGCCTTCCTCTATGAACATGCCACTTCCAATAGAACTATTTTTTGGTTAGATTCCCTTACAAATAATAACTATTTTCTATTTTTGAGAACTTCCTCTAATAAATCTTTCAAAACCAAAAATTGATCCCTTAATTTTTGCATCCTATCCTCTCATATTCTTCAGTTTGTCCAAGTTGGAGTGAGCTTTAATAGATTAATATGTAGAAGAAAAACTCGTTCCACATTCTTGATGGATAAATATAATAGATAATCGACTTTGGCTATAGAACCCCATATTTGAAATGCACCTAGAGAAAAATTTAAGTCACCTCCTAGAATCACCATCATTCCTTGATCCATGGACTAATAAAGAATTGTTCATAGAATTTCATTATACCATAGTAGGATTCACAGAGGTTAGGGAGAAAAGGGAGGTCCATATCCCTGAAGAAAATCCCTTGAGTTAAAAAGGGGGAAAATTCCAATCTTCCACCTTGTCACTAGCTCCATAAATCATCCTATGGAATTAGAAAAAATGAAAGAACAACCCTTTAATATCTTAGAGAGATATTTTATAGAATTTTCCCTTTTTGTCATTAGTTCTTTGAGATAGATGAAGAAAAGTTTTTTATTTTCAATCCCCTTTTTAAATACTATCTCTTGGAGGTATTTTCCATCCCTATACCATTTAGTGTTAAGAAAATAATTTTAAAACTTCATTAGGGGAATATGCTCTAAGCACTGTGATTATTGATTGTTGTCTACAAATTTTTACATCATATTTGGCTTGCTTCTAAGCCAGAAAGAGGTAATATTTTTTTCATCTTTTTCTAACCTAGGGGTTTTCTCTTATGGGTATTCTAAACCACTGTCAAAACCAGGTCTTCAAAGTCCCCATGTACATTGTTTTGAGGTATAATATTGTATTTCAAAATCTTAGAAGAGGGTATCCTTTAAGGGATTATGACATTAGTAATTTTTCTGGATAGGGAGGACATGAGTCTAGAGGCATGGATATCACATAGAGAGTTTCTCTTATTCATTCTAGGGGAATAAGCGAGGGAGGATGAGATTTTGAGAGACTAGATAAACTGGAGAGGAAATATCCTTGATTTTTCCCCAAATTGTTCTATAATAATATCTCCCATGTTCCAAAAATAAATTGACTAGAGAAAGTTACAAGAGAAAGGGGAGGAGAAAGCTTCTTTCCTAGTACCATCAAAGTCATAGTGTCTTTCTACGAAGAGGGAATTAAGGGGGGGGAATTTTTTCTCATGAGAGGGATTTTTTTTTTGAGAATCTTCCATAGGGGTGTCTTGAGAATTTTCATAGGGGTGTTTTGAGAATTTTCAAAGGGAATTTGTTCCTATTGAGTAGGAAGAGAATCATTGGTGGATGGATCTATCTTTCAAACCCATACCTTCCTTGTGAACTAGAGTGTGTAGTATTTTATTAGGTTCCCATACTCATGGCATCTCCCACGAATGATTATGGTGTCTTCTAATCCCTTGGATAGGTTTAGACCCACCATAATTCTATCCACCCCCATATATAGTGTTTCAGAAAAAGAGTTATCCACTTCATAGTAAATACCCAATTAATATTCAACTTCTTTGAAAATTTCCGTATACCGAAGGATCACGGGTAGTCATAGCATATGAACCAACACTATTTGAAATTGAACTGGTTTGAGCAGACAATGAAATTCATGTGCCATTTCTTTACATATAAGGTCCGAGAACCCCATTTCCAACATTTTTGTAGAATCTAGTTTACATCCTCAAAATCGTGAAAAGACCGGGCTAGCCATCTCTTCACTAACACAATAATTATTGATATATATCTTAACGGGACCTTGAAGTTATATTATTTCAAGGATTTAAGTTAGACTAAATTCATTATCCTTATCATGAATCTACAAAAAGTGAATACTTCTTAAATTCTATAATTTTGATAAGAATCACGATGTCAACTAGAAATATGATTATGGTATTAGTGTTTTTCTTGATACACTTCCTCCACTTTCATGGGTTACCTAGTCCTATTGATCCCAACCCTCCTTTTGTAGATTTTTTGGGATCATAGGAAGAATAGCCACTCATAAGATAATATATTAGGTTTAAGCTAATGAATCCATGGCATTGGTATCTATTACTACTTCCTTCATTGTAACTAGAACCAAGTCTTCCTACCATCAAGTCGAGATGAATTATAAAAACAATGGATTATACGTGGGAATGGTTCCTCTAAGGTGTTATTAATTTTCCCATATTATCTATATATTGGAGTAGATCTCCCATGCATGATGTATCTCCCTTGGATAAATTACCTAAAGTCTCTCCATGTGGGATTTGAAAGCAAGTCTAGGGAGATGTATGGAAGGCCATCATAGCTAACTGATGTCCTGATTCAAACCTATGATTCTCTCCCTAAGCCAATATGTTTGCATTACCTTCAAATATATTTAATTCAATGTGTGTACCTACCTACCTAAGAAATATAGGTATTTAAATAATTGAGTGGTTTGGGCCCTGCATGAGGCCCACTTAGTATGAGAAACTATATATCATACACCTCATAAACAATAAATAAAAGAAGGTAAATAAAATTCCTTATATAGGAACATTTCCCATAACTTCTTATACTTACATAAGTACATACATATATTTGAGAAAAAAAATTATATTTATTTATTTCATAAAAGAAATCAAAATATACATAGAATGGACCTATAAACTCCAAAATGAGTATTGTAGGTTATGAATAAACCCAAGATTTTTTCATCCAATAAGACAAGATTACATATATTCTTTAGAAAATGCCCCAAGATAACCAAAAGAGGTAACATCGCATCAAGGAAAACCTTCATAAATACAAGTATTGTATGTTAAAACAAAGAAAGGACCAAGTCCACTCCAGGATCTTCCTCCACATCAGACTGAACCGTCCAATCAACAATCAAAAGAGAGGATACTACACTTATGGGATATCCTCCTTTCCTTGGAATTATTTTCAAACAAAGATCCCTTGATGTAAAGCTATTTCCTCCTTGGAAAGTGCATCAATCTTATGATTAAATTTCCAATAAACATGTTCTATAATAACAGAGTCATATGCTTCCTATAACTCTCTAATTATGTGTTTCCAAGGTAACAAATATAAGATGACCAACTATTATATCCCTTTGAACTAATCCATTACTAATTTAGAATCAATAAACACCTGTATATTTCTTATACCCTTGTCTCGTTAAAAAATTAAAATCACCAAAAATGCGATCAGTTCTTCCTATTTATTGGTTTCGAGCCCAAATTTGAATTTTAAATGGAAAAAGTGATCATAAGTAAGATATAAAACAATTCCATCTCCAAAACTACCTGGTACCCCCTAGAACACACCATCGAAGTATCCCCAAGATACTTACAAGTTGAAAGAACAATATCTAAGAGGTGTGAAACCTTTCTAGGAGCCTCTCTCTTCCTTTATATAAATGATCCTCGAAATTTAAAAGCTGCAAATGAGGGGTAGCCTCCCTTTTCTTAAAAAACAACCCAATTCATATTCAACCAAATACCCCAAATGACATAACAATGGAGATCCTTGAAGGGTTTTACAGATGGGTTATTCTCCAAGGCCTTGAGACAATACTCCATTGATACTTGATTTCATCTTCCTATACAATTGAAATATTGAAGCACCTCTTTCCAAACCTATGCTACAAAAGAGCACAAAATTGGAAGGTCGTCCACTGACTCCTCTTCAACCTTATAGAGGATGCACTTTTTAGGGCCTTGCCAACCATGTTTTTGACGATTTCTCTAGTTAAACATTATATTTTCTAGCACCAACCACATGAATATATGCATCTTCAAATGGGATTTCTATTTCCAATCCAATCACCACCACCAATTTGTATCACCTGTGAAAAACCCAAAAGAAAGAGCTTTGTAACTGAACTTTGTTTAGAGATAAATTCTAGCTTTGTTCCATGACCAAACTAGTTCATCCTCATTACCATGTAGATATAGTGCATTATGAGAGAGAAGTCAAATATATGAGTGTCATTATACTAGCAAGTCTCCATGCAAACCTAATTCCTCCACCAAAATCCAATTCTAAACCCATCTATCCCAATTTCCTTGCACCCCTATGTTTCCTATAGTTGTGAGCCCTCTTTCCCATAAGAGAGTTTTCATATCACAAGAAAGTATGAAATTTCCAACAACACAAACCCACATATCTTTCCCTAGCCTAACATTATCCCCTCTACCAATGCTCCAATCCACTGATTCACCTATCACTAGGAAGGATTAGACCAACCACACACACACACACACTTACCTAATAAATATAGGTAATTTACTTAATTGAGTGATTTTGGTCCTTGCATTAGGACCACTTGGAATAAGAAACAATATATGATGACAATGATGATAATGATGATTATTAATGTCCATTGAGAACAATTGGTCTATCGGACTTTAGGAAGGTAAGAGATTACTTTTATTCCCTTAAAATTGTATTTTTTTTCTCACAAAGGATTGAGAGAAGCATTCCAAGATCACCATAGTTTTGATGACTTAGGAGGTTAGGGAGGTCTATATTGTGGAAAATATTTTAAAAATGGGATCTAATTTAGGAATATTCATGAATCATGGAAATATAAGAGGAAGTGTTTTTCATCTTCAACCCTCTTAGTGTCACAAAGATCGTAGATTCTTTCATCCCACAGTGTTTTTGGAATTGTCAAATGCACAATTTCACTATGTATCTAGTGAGAGTTTCTTATTATTTTAGAAATGTTTATTTTATTCTTTTAACTTCTCAAAATCGAGAGGTATTTTTGATCTTATAAATTAGGGTTGACCACCTCCTTGTAGTATCTTAGTTTCCTTTTATCCTCTAATTCTTTATCAGACCACATATTCTCCTTAAATTTAGAAGTGATAATATTTGTAATATTATTTGTATTCTTCATGATGACTTCTTCTTGTATTCCCCAATGATTTATCCAAGATTTGACATCATTATGACATCCTCTCTTGAGTCGCTCATGGTTTTGGCTAGTGTTTGAAGCAATTTTGGTGAGCCACTTCTTGTCCATGTTTTTTATCTTGTTCTTGTAAGTTAGATATCTAATAATAGAAATACTCTCGATGGGGGAAAGACTTGCTTTTATTAGGAGAATAGGATAGGGTGTATTTCCCTTAATTTTGAGATTATAAGTTATAAAATTATGTTCAATATGTTCTATCTTTCTCCGAGATTCTATAGAGATACTACAACCCTAAAATTCACATCCATATAAGACGACTAGAGTGAAAACTGTGTGAAATAGGCATTTTTTGTTTTCCCAAAGCCAAAGGTCCATTGATTTACAATTATTTTCAATCCCATAATAATATTTGCACCCTCCGTTTACCCTCTTCTAAATGCTATAGTTCCAATTGAGTTTGTGGTGAATATTGATTCCAAGATATTTGTATGAAGGAACTTCCTCCAAGCTATTTTTTTCATATACAAAATTATTGTAAGTGATATTTTTGGATTTAATTATCATACACCTCATTAATTTATGGAATCTTATTGATTTTTGTTTTTAATAGAAAAAAGGTGCACAGACCCTTTTTCTTTTTAATTTCCTTACTAAATCGTTATATGTTCTCTTAGGGTTTTCTCTTATGGTGCTATTTCATTAGTTTCATTACAATATCTTATTCAAATAATTGACAACAAAAATTCATAGAGTAAATAAGGAGAAATTCCTCTATTTATATTTGATTTCGCCTACTGTAGTGCAATCTAGCTCCTTTAATTTCCATTTCCCAAACTACATTTCATTATTTCGTCCAGAGTAAGATCTTATCGAGCTTCCTAGCTCCAAAAAAACTTTGGGTTTCCTATCCCTTTGTGCACATACTCCAAGAACCACAAAAATGAGAAGACCGATATTCAAACAATCACTAATCAATGCAATAGATGCAAAATAGCTCAATTCTCTTTTCTCCTTTTCTAAATGTGTTTCTTCCAAAATAAAGTAACCTCTCAGCATCCCCCAATAGTACTTCCTTCCCTCTATTTATGAAACTCCCATCCCCATTTCCCAAAGTCTTTTCAACCACCCTCGTTAATGGGTCATCAACCTCTTGTTGTAGATTCTAGGGAAAATATTAATTAAGATAAAATAATAATAAAATAGAATGCAAAGTCTTTCTTTTCATGCTAACTTATCAATGAAATTTGACATTTTCCCCCAAAATGGACAACAACCCACATACTCATTTAATTCATAATACGAGCCAATTATCAAAGTCAATGAGGATATTTAGTACTACTATATATTTATATGTATGCAATATACTTCCCATAATCATTAAACTATTCATTAAATAATTAATAGTCAATTTTAGTAATTAATAACCATAATAAGAGTGATGCATCTAATCCCAAGCAACATTCTCAACTAACTTTGAATCATTGTTCCTCCCTAATCTACTTCCATCATCCATATTCTATCATTTTCTTTGTTGGAATATGTTGGAGCATTGACTATATCAACCTAACTTACTTCCCTAATAGGCAACAAGTAGTTGTCATCACACATCTAGAAAAACATCACATCCCTCTCATTAGTCCAAATTTTGACATTATTAAACTTCCAAATTTACTAAACATTTTTAAAAATTAATAACTAACTTTAATGGCAATTTCTACTAACTTTGAATCATTGTTCCTCCCTAATCTACTTCCATCATCCATATTCTATCATTTTCTTTGTTGCAATATGTTGAAGCATTGACTATATAACCTAACTTACTTCCCTAATATTTAACAAGTAGTTGTCATCACAGATCTAGAAAAACATCACATCCCTCTCATTAGTCCAAATTATGACATTATTAAACTTCCAAATTTACTAAACATTTTTAAAAATTAATAACTAACTTTAATTAATAACTAACTTTAATGGCAATTTATAAATGGAAAAGGAAAACCTATTCCTTCCGGAGGCATTAAGAAGCTATAAAATTTTCCTAAAGTTGAATTGGAGGATTATATTTAGTTCAATTCATTTTTCGTGGCTCTTAACACATTTTAGTTTTGTTACCTGATAATGATCTTTTGAACAATTGAATAAGCAATTTTGTTTAATATTTTTTCTTTTCTTTTTAATATTAGTTAGTTGTATTTGTAAACCTTTGTTACATAAAATTTAAACGTCGATACTCAAATCATTCAAATATGCTCTAACCTATTAGGCCTTAACTAGTCATCCACTCACAATTATTAAAAAATAATGTTGACAAATGGAGCAGATCACAAAAGATCCGGAAAACAGAAATATGAATGTTGGAGGCAGCTGTTTTGAATATTGAATGTGATAGGGTTAGTAGAAAAAATTGTATTTCGTTAGTAGGTGAATATGAAAGGTTGGATATTGATGTTAATGAATACGTCTACGAACAAATAATCGAGCCATCAATTCAGCATTATAAATAGAGATGAATGTACCAGCCTTTTGATATGCTGTGGAATTCAGTTGCTGTGTTGTGCTGTAGTTGAATTCTGAGGAGCGACTTAGTGACTGTATTCAGAATGTCGGGGACGGATGGTGAGGTGAGCGTTGGGAGCCTTTCGGATGTTGCGGAGTTCTACGATCAGTTCTCGGGCGGGTGGGAGCAGGATCGGGGGGAGCACTTGCATTTCGGTTTCTACGACATCCCGACAATCTTCTCGATCACAGAGCCGCCACCGTCAGAATGGTCGAAGAGACGCTCAAATTTGCGGCCATTTCTGGTTAGAAATAGCCATACCAATTTTTATATCATCGTTCTTTGGTTCGTTATACAATTATTGATTTGATTTTAGGCAGTTTCATTGATGGAGTGATAGTTAGATTGCTTGTTTTTTTAGGTTGTTGATTGATGGATTAGTCTTGAGAGTATCGGTTTTGTAATATGTACATCCGAGAAGTGAGCGGTTCGGAGTGAGATTTCGATTGTTAATAGACGTGAATGTTTTATGTTGAATGTTTGTTGTGTTGAAGATGAGGAGTCGAAGAGGCCGAGGCGTGTAGTGGACGTGGGGTGTGGAATGGGAGCGAACTCCAGGTATTTGACTAAGAAGTATGAAGCCCATGTTGATATCACCCTTAGCACATGGCAGGTTCAAAGGGCCACCGCCCTTACTGCTGCCGAATGTCTCAGCTATAAGGTATAGGATAATTTTGAACCACAGGCTAAGCTAATTACCATCGCTAGTAAGGGTAACCTCAGCTGGGATATTTCAACCTAGATTCGAATTAATTTATCCAGGTTCCAATATTTTCAGTTTTCTAGCCTAAAAGTGGAGTTTAATGTGCCCACGATTGCACAGGTTGTTTTTCATTAAACCAGCCTTTTCCAGATGGGCACTTTGATCTATGGGCAATGGAGAGTGGGGAGTGTTAGATTCATAACGAGGAAAATAGCAGAAATATAATGGAAATAATAGAAGCAATCAAGAAACTATGAAGAACATAGATAAATAAACAAAGGTTAACTAACAAACTAACTTATGATTAGTGTTTTAACATCCCCCTTAATCATGAGTTCGTTCTTGCCTGAAAAACTGCCACTACTTGACAATCACATGTGTCAAGCGAATATTCAGTAATAATTAGGTTAACTAACAAACTAACTTATGATTAGTGTTTTAACATCCCCCCTTAATCATAAGTTCGTTCTTGCCTGAAAAACTGCCACTACTTGACAATCACATGTGTCAAGTGAATATTCAGAAGGTTGGTTGAAGATGCTCTCTGAACTGAAAATAGCAAAAGTTGATGTTTTCGACTAAATTGGTGGTTTAAGGTTGACCACAAACTCATCTGATGGTTTTAGGATGACCACAAACCAATCTGGTGGTTTCGGGATGACCACAAACTGAATGTCTAGCAGAAGCTGATGTCTTCTACTAAATGGCATGGTTTTAAGTTGACCATAAACTAACAAGAGCTCAAGGCTCAAAAATCTGAAAGTATAACAAGCAGAACTTCATGTCTTCTGCTCAATTGGTGGTTTTAAGCTGACCACAAACCATATCAACAACAATATATTCAAGAACAAGATTGCATACCAAGAACTAGGTTGCATACTTGATCATTTGTTCACAGGCTCTAAATCAAACTTGGAACCTGACTAAAAATCAAACTTGGAACCTGACTCAACTAGATTTCCCCCCTGTAAGGGACAAGTGGTTCCAATTTTCTTGATCGTCATTCGCAAGTATGGTCAAGAAGATATCCACCACATCAAATTGTCTTCCGGCGGAGTTAGAAGACTCGATCTTTAACTCAGAAGACTACATCAATTGGGCCCCGATCATACCCTAAATCATCAAATTTTGAAAAAAATTCATGTCCATCAACTGTAGAAATATCTCCAATCAAGTACGATTGTACTTGTGTATAAATCCGACGATAAGACTGTTGTAGTAAATTGGCTTCCAAACGCCAACGCCAATTCTCTAACCATTCAAAATGAAGTTGTTTCCACTTGCGCTTTTGGCACCTTACTCAGGGGTGATTTTTCTTTCCACAAAATCTGCATGGGTGAAGATCAAAACAGTTTGACTTATCATGGCCAAACCGGTGACAGTGTTTACACTGTATGGGTTCTTTATCCGACCGATTAGCAATATCATCATCAACTATATTATGTACCTTACCAATCTCCCCAAGCTCTGTCTTCTTATCATCATTCAAAAAACCTCCTCTCACAAAGCAAATAGGTTCACAATAATTAGGAAAACGAAAAAGGTTGTTAGCATCATTTTCATATTCTAGTCCATATCGGTTTCGTTTAAGTTGTAATTCTTTCCATGGTCGAACAATACATTTATCAACAACTTTTTCTGACATAGGGACTTCATCTAACTGATCTTCATGTTTTTCATAACTAGTCAACTGAGCGTCTTCATTCTCATCCTTGATATCATTAAAATCAAATTGTTGGTGTCGAAGCAAACTTAACTCATTAGACAACAACTTGTTTTGATGTTTGAACATATCAATCTTCTTGTGAGTTACTTGTAAACAAGTAATTAGGAAAATGAAAAAGGTTGTTAGCATCATTTTCATATTCTAGTCCATATCGGTTTCGTTTAAGTTGTAATTCTTCCCATGGTCGAACAATACATTTATCAACAACTTTTTCTGACATAGGGACTTCATCTAACTGATCTTCATGTTTTTCATAACTAGTCAACTGAGCGTCTTCATTCTCATCCTTGATATCATTAAAATCAAATTGTTTTGATGTTTGAACATATCAATCTTCTTGTGCGTTACTTGTAAACAAGTAATCACTCTGCTGAGGGTGCACTTGTTTATTGCAATTATAGATTCTGTAGTTGAGTTAATTAATGTGCGCAATATTGTAAATAGTTATTCAATTCTTGCCATTATGCAAAATATGGAAGAGAGATGCTTGTATGTTGATGCCACAAAATTTAATTATGTATCTTCTTGTGCATGCCAAGAGCGATCGTCTGATGCATAAATGTGTCAGCATAAATGTGTCAAAAACAACAGGATAACCAATGACTCACACAAAGATCCTAAGATGCACACAAAGATCCTAAGAGAGACTCCCTTATTCAATTTCGGGTGGGTCTACAATTAACCCCAAAACAATTTTTCAAATACAGTTTGTTGAACTCCTTATAAGACCTTCACAAAAATCTTTTAAATAAATAACAAAACCTTATAACTCCAATTACTCCTCTATACAAAACTTTATACAAATCTTTATAACTCTTTAAGGACACATCAAAACCTTATAACTCCTTTACAAAATGAATATGATCCCACTTGAATTAAATAAGACTTTTAGAAAATCGAATTTGAAATTTCTTTACTAAAAATTTACTCAAGCTTTTTTTAATTCAGTTTAAGCTTAAAGCTACTAGACTTCTAGAAAATCGAATTTTAATTTGGAAATTTCTTTATGCACAGCGACTAGACTTCTAGAAAATCAAATTTTAATCGGAAAATTTCTTTATGCACAGTGACTAGAGTTATACCATAGGTTGACTTCTTCTTTCTTCCAAAAACTCCTTCACATGTGCTGGCCGATACCGTTCTTTACCATACAGCCTCCACTAGAGTTCAATCTCCATGAAGATTTTCACGGGCCACTGCTTTCTTCAGATGAAAACGCGTCTCTCCTTTGGACGAAAAGAATTTATTTATTACTGAATTGTCCACGATTCTCATGCGGTTGGAAGATGCTCTCCCGAAATCCGTCACGGTTGGGGTCGCTTCTTTTAAACTGCAGGGCACACATATTCTAGAGAATTTGATATAATAAAATTCACATACATCAAAACACATTTTAAGCGCTGGTGCTAGTTCATAGCTCTAGTTCTAGGGCCTCTATCCGTCTCAGTTGTAATTGGTATCTTGAAAATCCGTCACGGTTGGGGTCGCTTCTTTTAAACTGCAGGGCACACATATTCTAGAGAATTTGATATAATAAAATTCACATACATCAAAACACATTTTAAGCGCTGGTGCTAGTTCATAGCTCTAGTTCTAGGGCCTCTATCCGTCTCAGTTGTAATTGGTATCTTGAAAATCATCACTTAGAGCTGAATCATTCTATGGCTACATATCAAACAATATGCCTTCCCAGTCCGTTCAACGCATTCACACAATAACGTACTTGTACTTTCTATGGCTTATAAAAGTAGGTCTCCCATGAAATTCCGCATATCATCATCCTTTTCTCGATTAACAACGAGCTGTTTTCTGTAGTGATGCTTCCTTAAGAACGCTTAGATCTCTTTTGAATGTTTCAAGCTCTTCTCAAACGTTCCGTCTGAGGGAAAATCAATATAGATGCAAGCAGGAGTGATGTCGACTCTATTTCTGTCCTTCCGCGTTTCGAACCCGGCTCATGTCTCTGCCCTTGAGCCCGACGCCTTGCAAGATGGGGGATGAAATCCGGCAGCGAGTATGCTCCCTCGCCAGGTACCGAAGAACGAAAACATAAATTGGCTGCAATATCATTCAATTTCCATTCAAACCATTTTGCTCCAGATTTCCATGATTACAATGCTCCGTTAATTTACCTCTGCTCTCTTTTTTCTTTTTCAATTAAATCATATGCCTCCTATAGCTCTGATACCACTGTTAGATTCATAATGAAGAAAAGAGCAGATATATAATGGAAATAATAGAAGCAATCAAAAAACTATGAAGAACAGAGATAAATAAACAAAGGCAGAAAAGGCATACTCTATTCATCAATGCTTCTGTGTAAATGATCATGTACATAGATGTACATATATAATACAAAAGACCATAACTGTCATGTAACTGTTTAACAGTTAGGTTAACTAACAAACTAGCTTATGATTAGTGTTTTAACAGGGAGCACATGCTGGATTAAAAACAAAAGGTGGGATAAGATTTATTTGTTTGTCTAGCATTTTTTATATTTTTACAGTAATTGGATCATATAAATCAATCTGAAATCTGAATTTTTTGGTTGGTTAAATTGTATTTTTGAATATATAAAGTGATTCAGCTTCCTGAAAAATCCCTAAAACCCTAAAATTATATAAACTCAACCAGTTAAATTTGGAGTTTTCAAGCATATATATTGTATTACTTATTATGCAATTCCAAATATTGTACTATTTATTATGCAATTCCAAGCATACTAAGCGACCTCTATGTTTTGATTTTAACAGTTTAAAATTTCCAGTTTTAACAGTTTTCAAGCATATATATTGTATTACTTATTATGCAATTCCAAATATTGTATTATTTATTATGCAATTCCAAGTATACTAAGCGATGTCTATGTTCTGATTTTAACAGTTTAAAATTTGCAGTTTTAACAGTTTTCAAGCATATATATTGTATTACTTATTATGCAATTCCAAATATTGTATTATTTATTATGCAATTCCAAGCATACTAAGCGATGTCTATGTTTTGATTTGTTTCACAATTTATGCAAGAGTTGGTCCGAGTCTGGTGGTTCGATAATAATAACGACCTGCTGCCACAGAGACCTCTCGAAAGGGCAGACCTCTCTGCAGCCTAGCGAGCAGGTATATGAATGAGCAACTGTGAATTGCGTTAGGACTATAGTCACTATCGCAACTCTTTTTACCATAACTGAATCATTCAAAATGTTCTTTTTACTATAACTACATCATTCAAAATGTTACAAGGCCACTTAGGGGGAAGGATCCTTTAGTTTAGTTACAATATATATGGTTGGAACTAAGCCATGTGGATTGCAACTACGCTATGTGTCTACTTCGGGCGAGACATCAATTAAAACCCATGTGAATATGAAGTTGCAGCAGACATTATGGGGTCTGAACTGGATGCAAATCTATTGAAAAACACTCTCCCACAATTTAGGAAGTCTGGACGCCATTGAATGTGTATATAGGGCAAGCTGCATAATCTTTTCCAGTTCAGGGAGAGGCATGCGCTGTGACATTGCAATTTTTGAATTGACATCAGGAGCTCTTGGACAAGATTAGTCGTACATGTTGCCTTCCTTCTTGGTGGTCCACTACTGACTATGTGAGGATGGCACAATGCAAGTAACATACTTGAAATTGAAATAGATTGCATTCAGTACATCTGTGATTGATTGTATCCTTTTGCAACAGAATATCAAAACTGCAGACTGGTCAGAAAATGTAGCTCCATTTTGGTCATCAGCAGTAAATAAAGTCAGTCCGATTCTCCTTGAATCTGGTAAGGTTTCTTTTACTCCAATCTGCTTTGATGGATGCTCCTCACTTTAATTTGGTCTCTCAGAGTGTCTTATTTTTCATTAAATAAGTTTAAGATAAGAAGAAAATTTCATTCATGTGTATTAGTGATCAAAAGAAGGATCCAGTTACCTAAAGAACTGGATCCATTGATGTTGGCTGTATACCAAATAATCGAAATTTAGATTACTTTTCTATTGGTTATTGGATTGCCCTGCATTTAACCCTTTACAATTGTTCTCTAATATGGTTTGGCTTCCTGGACAGGATTGAAGGCTATGAAAGGCGTATCTCCTCTTTCCCTATGGGTGGACGGCTTCCAGCAAGAACTAATAAAATATGCAATTATAACTGCGCAGAAACCTGCATGAAGTACTTCCAAAATAAATTTACACAGTGATTACTGCTCAGAAACACGTGTGAAAGAAAAATAAAGCTATTCCAAAGGGTCTAATGGTATGAAAACCCTTTGTTAAGAGTTCCAGAGGGAGAACGATTAAAAACAGTATTACTATAAGTAATTTTTCAACTATATGCATGCTTTCGCTTATAATTTTGTTAATTGAGTAAAGGGTGTGATTTGTATTTCAAGTTGATTTTGGGAGTGGGAATATAAGCCTTGAATTATGAATTGATTCACAAGTGTGCTTTATTTGTGGAGTAATTTAAGATGGCTTTCCAAAATTCGTGAACCTTCGATTCTTTTACATGGAGAGTTTTGACTTGAAAAAGGTAAATAAAGTTTTTCTAATTTAAAAAAGTTTTTCTAATTTAAAATGGTTAAATTTATGGTTTTATTTTTTTTGGTGTTGAAAGTTTTGATTTAATAAGGTTACTAGGTGGCGACTTTTTATATTGATTTGCTAAAAATAAAATAAAATTTGAAAAGCATTTGGTTCTTTTCATCACTACTTTTGATTTAGAAAGGTTAATAAAAGATTTAAATCAAATAATATATTTGATTGAATATCAAACATTAAAATAAATATTATTTATTTTAATCAATATTAAATATATTGAATTAAAATAAACATTGTTTATTATAATTAAAAAAAATTGAAGAGCTATTAATGTATTTCATAAATTAGGCAATCATTTTCTTACTATGGATGGAAAATCTTTATCTATACCAAGTTTTATTGATAATTTGATTATAAATTATTTGTTCAAGTTTTGATTTAACATATATATTAAGAAAAGTTTAATTTACAAAAAGTTTGTATAATTGATTTGGTTTTAATTTATCATCATTTGTTAATTTTTTTATAAAAAAAAGTAATATTCATTATTTATAATAAGATAATTGAAAATTATTTAAAATTTATTATAAGTGAAAAGATAGTTATTTTTTATTAATTTCATTTATTTTCAAAAAAATAATTAAGGTAAATGGTAGTAAAAAATGGTTATTGATTCTTTGAAAGATCATTAATTTTAATAACTATTAATGATAATCATAATTGTTTTAAAAAACATGAAAAAAAGAAGGAAATTTTGAACATGGTTGATTATATGCCTAAACAGTCCTAAGATGCCAGAGATGTCTTATGTATGTGGCCTTAGTTAGAGTAGGTTGGGTGAGGACCCCTACTCTCAGATTTGGTTAACCAACAATACAACTAAATGTGAATCAACAATGATGTCAAAAAACATGGATAATAATGATATATGTAATCCAAAAAGAGAGGGGTTTAGTGGATAAATTGTTATTCATTGGGATCAAAGTCTTAGTATTCCAAATTGTGAACATGCAAAGACCAAAAATGTTCCAATCCTATATTTCAAGTATATAAAATAATTTTTAACATAGCTATAAGATTTTTTATTTGAGTGGAGATATTGTGTCTAGTTATTGATACCAACTAAATGTATCCATGTGGCTAACTCGCTAAGTCAATGGAAATTGAACTATTATATTCTAATGTTGTTTATCCTAGAAACCAAATATTTCTTTTTATAATAGCAATTAAATCATTCCAACTTCTTGATGTTGTGTCACCAATTGTAAATGTTGGAAAAGTTGGATGATCTAGAGTTAGTTATGTTTTTCAATGGAAATAAATCAATTCTTGTTTTTCTATTGATGATATCCCTTGTAGGATGAAAAAACCTTGGCATAGAAAATTTTACTAGGTTCCACAATTTATATTTGTGATAATACATTGCAATTTAGTTTTTATTTACAATTCATTGTATTTTTTGTATAGTTCTCATTTAGTAGTCTTATGAATTGTTTACAATCTTCTTTATTATAGAGTGCTCACGTTTGACTTCATACTTTTCTTGAACATTCCATTCATGTGGTAATCAATTGAGTGATTAAGTAAATTAGGTAATTAACCTAGGTGATCAAATTAGTCAATATCCAAAGATTACCACCTTATGACATTTTAGACATGCTCTACATATAAAAACCAATGGATAATGATGTCATTATTGTCATGCAACATTTCTACATATTAATCCAATGACATGATGGGAGACCAAGTAAATTGCCTCATGCCATCATAATGAAAGTGAAGTACACAGTGGAGAAAGAACTAAGATGACATAGAGAATAAATGTATGGTTATTACACATAATTGATGAGGATAATTTCCCATTTCCCATACAGGATATGATCATCATAATGCACATATGGGATCTTATGCACCATTCACCAAGAGAACTCCCTTGAAGGTAAATGTGAGAATCAAAACTAATGCAAAGGCTTTGGATGAGGGGTTCCAACAATTGGTATCCTCTCTCATTATCAACATCTTAGTTAGTGATGAGAAAATTTATTGTCTATACTCAAATTCACCCTAAATGTTCTTTGTTGAGTCCTCCACCATTAGAGGCAGGATGTGGATGAGCATGTGACCACATGGGAAGGTCTCGAAACAACCAAAAAGAGAAATATTTCTCCCCTAGAATGCCTAGGACACCTAGATTATGACTTTGTGTAATGAAAATGGTTTCATAAGAAGTAAGGCTAGTGAGTTCTTGAGTATATTGTAGAATTCCACATAGTGGGGATAAAAATGTACATTAGGGGCTCATATTGATATGCCCATATAAAAATGGATTTATTGACCACCAAAACATTGGTGATTCCTATCATAGTTGTAATTAAAAGGGGTAGTAGTAAATGATGGAAAGGAAAACATATTTGTATGATAGAAAATATATAGGGGTAGGGTATTTTAAATTTATTTAGGAACAAAAAGTTTTAATTATTAATGTTATCTTTGATGTGAAAATGGGAATTTTTTTAAGAGGACCTATTAATAATGATAGTTGTATTTAATAGTAGGATATTAGATATCTAACAAGGAGATGTGGTAATTTATAAAAATAGGGACCTACATTTAAGTGTCTTTGTGAGAGAATCAAACCTATATGCTATGACCCTTACTCCATTTTCAAAGCAATGTCAAATAAATCTTTTGATCTTAATCTTTTACTTTATTTGGGAATGCATCTGTTATCCAATGTTGATTGCTTGAATATTACCATTCATCACTACTTGAAGTGGGACCAAGGTTTCAAAAATGGATGAGCTCGACTTGGAACATTTGCAAACGTTTTAGAGTAATTATATCATCTAATAACAAATTAATCCTACTAGAAACCATGATATACCATGATATACCTTATTTCATAGTTATATTATTTGTACTAGGGAAAGTGGTTCATAATTGATCACTAGAGGTTTAATTTCCTCAACTATTCCTTACAGTAATAAAGCCATTTATTTTTAAAAGGGAAAGTCCATTTCTTTTTAAAGGGGAGAAATTTTATCACCATCAATCACTAATAGAGGTACACTCACAAGATCACTAGTTTACTATCATAGTTTGCAGTGGTAGTTTTTAACATAACTATCGTAGTTTTTCTTTAACTATCTGTAGTATATTGTAATGGAAGACTTTAGTATAGCTATGGTATATTTTGTTTGAATATTATTGTGCCTCATCACTCACTGTGGCTAGATGAATGTGTGTGTCTTACTCCACTAGTTTGAACCATTTTTTTACATTCAAAACTACATTTGTGACTTAAAAATGGAATTCTTGTGACATACAAAACACCATTATTGACCTTTTTGGTAACTTGGAACAACGTTAAAACAAAATTTTATAGTATAATTATAAATTTGTTTCTTTTCCATCACTTTAGGGATGGGTGAGTGCAAGCTAATGATGGTCTCTCATGACGACTGAGTGAAAAAAATCAATTTGTTAACTTGGAGGGATTATTCAAGGTACTTTCACAATGAATTTGAATCTGGTGTAAGAAGATGAAACGTAGGAAATTGAATTAGATTTATGAATATACAAATTTTATTCATGGACATTGCCAATAACTAGGTCGAATTTTATTTTTTCTAAAAGTGGTATCTTACTTTTCCAACAAAATATAAGGTATATGTTTTCATTAGTGCAGGTGTTGAGTGTCTTAACAATGGAATTATGTTCCAAAAACTTGTATACTTGTAGAGAACTCATTTTTCTTGTGTCGTGTATTTTTTGGAAATTTTTAATATTAATTTTATATTTTTTTTAAATGATCAAATTCAACATATGCCTAGAATTACCATGTCTTTTGTTCGTGTAGGATAAAAGGGTCTTAAAATGATCAATTTTTATTTTGTTTTTTATATCATAGGTATCGGTCTCATCTTGTGCCACATATAACTCATTTGAGAAATGGTTAAGCCGAGAAACAATTATAGAATAAATAAGAGAGGTATGTATTCTAGGTTTTTGATACACATGAAGCAAAAATAGATTAAAAATAGTAAACAATAATAATTTAAAATATATATATATATATATTTGAAATCTGCATAGCCGACTCGATCTATGTCTATAATTTCATAAACAACTGAATTGTGTAGCCTATAGAAAAATAATGTCAAAGACAGAGATATAGAGGGGTATTCACAAAAATGGAGGTTTTTATGAATTTGCAGACCAAACCACTAGGTTTGTCATATCAAACCTAAGTCTAGGCCAACCAAGTTAGCATACACCTTGTCAATCCCTCCTAAAACAATTGAATTAAAATAAGAGTGCATGCGCTTTAGGAATGCACACACATTGTAGGAGTGTGCATTATCTACAAGAACACATGTGTGATCCTCTTTGTCTTTCTCTGTCCCCCTCTCACACTCTCACACACTCTCTCTCTCCCCCTTGTGCCACTATCTCTTCTCTCTCTCCTACAATTACCCCTCTCTCCTACATTTACCTCTCTCTCTACCCCCCTCTTTATTTTCCTCCCTCTCCCTCTCACACTCTCTATTTCCTTATTATGCCTTGCTCTCTCTCCCTCCCACACACTCACTCTCTACATCCCCTCTTTTTATTCCTCTCTCTCCCTACCATAATATTGCACAAAAAATTTCTATCCCCCATCTATGTCTTCCTTTGTCTCCCTCCCACACTCTCACATACACATTTTTAATCCCCTTTCTATTCCTTCCTCTCTCTTCCTCCCACACCTTAACACACTCACTCTCTACCTCCATCCCTTTTTTACCTCTCTGTACCTCCATCCTTCCCCCCTTACTTATATGAGTACTTATATTAACATGACCATGACCTAGACCATGAACTATACCTAGACCATGACCTAGACCCCCTTTCTTTTTATTCTCTTCCTCTAAATCTCTCACTCTCACTATCTCCCCCCATGACCTAGACCATGTCATAGAGATAGATCTATAGCTAGACGGTGACCTAGATATTGACATAGACCATGACACAGACACGCCATACTCTCACTCTCTCACTCTCTACCTCCCCTCTTTGTCTAACTCTCTCTTACTCCCACATTCTCACACACACACACACTTTATATCCCCTATTAATATATTTATATCTCTCTACCCCACTGCCTCTATCTCCCCCCTTCCTCTCATAATCAATATCACTCTCTCTCCAGCCCATCCTCCCTCCCTATCTCCACCCCATCCTCCCTCTCTCTCTCCCTCTCCCTCTCACTATCTCTCTGCTCACAATCAATCTCACTCTCTATCCACCCTGTCATTGTTAAACCCCCCTCTCTTTATTTCTCTTCCCCCCCTCTCACACTAACACATTCTCTCTCTACCACCCTCCTCCCTTTATATATCCCCATTCATCCCACTATCTCTCATATCCTTCTCTCCTACATCTACCACCTTTTTCTCTCTCTCTCCTCTACCCTCCTCCAATTTCTCTCCTTATATATCTCTAACCTCCCTTCCCTCTATCTTCCCCCTTCCTCTCACAATCAGTCTCACTCTCTCTTCACCCCCTCCTCCCTCCCTCCCTCTTTCTCTCCCCCTCCATGTCACTATCTCTCCACTCTCTCTCTCATACATATAGCCCTCCCCACTTTATCTCTGCCCCTTCCTCTCACTCTTTCTCTACCTGCTTTCTTTTTCTCCCTCTCCCTCCCTCTCACACACTCAAACACTCCTTTTACAACCCCCCTCTCTTTATTTCTCTTCCCTCCGTATCACACTCACACATTCTCTCTATACCCCCCTCATCCCTCTATCTCACCCCCTCCCTCTCACTATCTCTCCTCTCTTTATCTCCTACATATACCATCACTTTATCTCTAAGATTGTTAGTCTCACTCTCACTATATCCTCCTCCCTCTCTCTCCTCCAATCTTCCCCCATTTCTCTATTTATATATATCTTCCTCACTTTCCCTCTATCTCCCCCCTTCCTCTCACAATCATTATCACTCTCTCTCCACACCTTCCTCCATCCATCTCTCTCCCTCCCTCACACTATCTCTCTGCTCTCTCTTGTTGGAAGATTGGTTGTTGTCATTGATGTCAACCCTAGTCATGGGTTTTGGACCGCAAGATTGATGAAGGTATTTGGACATGAAGGAAAATGCACATGCATATACAACACCCATGAATGGATAATATACATCATGTTGTTTCTGGTGGTATGTTGCACGTCATGTGGATCCTCATTGTTGAGGAGAAATGAATTTTTGAATAAGACAAAGTTAATTGAAGAAGGAAGTACATGTAGGCCTTGAAAACAATTAAAGAAAAGAATTACAAAATAAGAAAGTGTCAAGTCGGCCCTAATGTTAAAATGAAGTGACATAAATGGTATAAATAAACATCATTATACATTCATTTGATACAAGTCGAATTTCAGAGGTAATAAGAAGAAAAGAAGGCCGAATTTCAAGGGAGGATGAAGTCTTTTGTTGATGTGTTCTAAGGTATGTTATATTCAGGTCATCTTACCATTTTTGCTATAATGTTTTTTCTAGAATGATTCAGATGGTGAAATGGCTATGGTATTGAGAAGACATATCAAGGTACCTCTGGTAAAAATTTCATCTCTTTATTCACTATAATTATGGAGATACACTCTGTGGAAGATAGGGTTTGTGACCAATCCTGAAGCTAGTCAATAAACAAGTGTTCCGGGTAAAACAGTCATAACTTATTCATAAAAAATACAAATAAAGTTGGACCACTTCCATTGGAAATAGTATGGACTTTGGTTTCTTGTGTGTGAGTTTTATAATCAGACATTAAATATTGAGCTTGGGGCATGTTGTACAAGTTGGGTCTTCTGAACAAACCAGAATTGAATAAAGTTTACCATTCTTTCTATAACCTCTTTTTGGGGAGGATTCCAGGAGTGAAAATTGGAGGATTTTCAGAGAATACATTGAGTAATATTATCTACAGGATCAAAGTACTCCAAGAATTGAAGAATTTCATAAATTGAAGAAGTCCCAGAAAGCATTATCATGTTGTATGTGATGATTGGTTGATGGTGATGATTTAATGTAAAGTTTAATTATCTCTCATATATTCTTGGGTGGAAGGAAGGGGCAAGGATGGAGAGTTCAACTCTCTTTTGATATTGGAGGATTGTATATTCCTCTTGGAGGCTTACCCTCCCTTTACATTTGGAAGCTGTAGCTACCTTTGGAAGTCATTACCTCCCTTGAACAATAACTATTGATTATTTCTCATATATTGTGCATGGTGTATTATGGTGTATTGATGTAACTCTTATACTATTGTTCATTGCTCATTGGATATAGTTGAATGGTTTGAGTATAAGTTGAAAAAGGTTTTAAATTGTACTTGATACTGATTCACTCCCTTCTCAGTATCAACAATTGGTATCAGAACAGGTTACCTTCAGTACAGTTTAACCACTGGAAGGAAGATCCTATGCAGAAATGGAAGACAACATTCCAAATGGGATTCCACCATTTGATGGAAGTAATTTTGAATGCTGGAAAAATAGAATGGAAACTTACTTGAAATCTCTTGGGGTAGATGTTTGGTTCTCAGTTGCTTCAGGATACAATGCTTTGAAGAAACCAAAGACTGTAGCTTAGAAGGAAGCAAAAATGAACAACAAATTGGCAATAAATACCATCCTGGATGGATTGACATATTCAGTTAAATCCAAGGTGGGATCATGTGCATCATCAAAATAGCTTTGGGACAAGATATAGGACATTTATGCAAGGGAAGAAGAAGCAGCAGAAGAAGAAGTTGAAGAAGATTACAACATCTCAGATTTCAAAGAAGAAAATAGAGGTCAATTCTTTTGCTTTAATTGTGAATGAGTAGGACATGTTGAATTTGAATGTCCTCATCCAAGGATTGAAAGAGATGAAAATGAAGAAGAAGAAAATCATGAAGTAGAAATGATTCAACAAGAAGATGAGAATCTTAAAAAATTGAAGCATGTTGAGATTGAAAATAGCAAGCTCAAAGACACGCGTAGAAAACTAAGAAGTGAATTGGGTAGTTATGAAAAGACAATTGTAAGCTTAAAGAAACAATTAGAATACTTTCAGAAACTAAGAGAAGAAACCATTTCCTTGAAAAATCTACTCGAAGAAGCAAGAAGAATAGAAAAAGTAAAGAAGGTCCAAATGATAAAGAAAGAAGAAGATTGTGAGAAACTTGAACAAGAAGTTGTCTCATTGAAGAAGAGCTTAAGAAAATCTCAAGTGCCAAAATAATTAACACATCTTGGATGCATGGGTGAAACTTCATACAAAGAATATGCAAATACCAATAAGAAGTTTTAAGAAAGATCTACACAGACAGTTGATGAGAAGTGGACTGGGATACCAGAAAGAAGGAATGATTACAAAAGAGATGAATATCTAGGAAGACCTCCTACCTTCAGGAATCAAAGAAGCTTCAATCAGTATTAAGGAAACTACATAAGAGTAGATCATGAACCCAGATGGACTACATCACAAAGAAGGTCACTTACTCCCAGGTACAAAAATTTATTTCTTGGTGTAACGACCCCTTCTTACGACAACAACTCTAATAACAGGTGCAATTTTTATTTTTTTTGTTTTAAAAGTGTGTGCGCGCATGTAGAAAGGAAACAGACACACTTGACTCTATGTTGCCACCCGACAACTAACAATACACAACCACGATGATCACAACAAGAAGACACAAGGTGCACAACAAGTAACTGCAAGCGTTAATGACCATAGACATAAGGCGCACAACAGGTAACCACAAGCATTTAACGACATACTAGGTTATGCACATTATGAACACAGAAGGAAGAATCCATAGTAATAGATTTTACTATTTCTACATAGGAAAGAAGGGCATTTAATTTTAGTTCTCTGCTCCAGAGAGAGTGAAGGTCAGATAGGCTCCTGGTCAATTGCTCAGGCAGAAACTAGTAATCTCTGTCAGGTGTGTCGCAAGAGTGGAACCCTGCCTTTAAAGGGCCCGAGACTCTTGATACGGCACTAGATTCTTTACACAAAAATCATCACACACACAGACTTATATACCAAGACTACATGGAAGTGTCTACAATCCTCCCGACACAAGCAGACCAAACATAAAAATCACTACAACTAAGCACAACAATACTTAAATAAGCAACCCCGTCCCCCACGACAGGTGCAAAACCGAGGACCCAGACAACGAACAACAAATGGTAAGGCACGGTAAATTATGCGACTCAAATGGCAATGATCTCAGACCCCTTTATCCATTAATTCTATTAATCGATGAGATATCCAACCAATCGGGGAATAATGTGAATTGAAGTAAATGCAACCCCCCCCTTTACCAACACGTATTAATCCATGACACTTAGTTCAAGACCTTACATTTTATGTGTCATCACTAACAACGAAACTTCAATAGCCTTACAGTAATTTAACATTGCCATCATCTTATTTTACCATAACTCGCAATTAAATGACAACAATTTACCTATCAAGTCGTCAACACCAAACTTAGATTCTTATTTGTAATGCAATAAAGTACTACCTTTACAAATTACCAAGAATGTATTTTAATGAAATTTCTCCATGCATATTACAACAACAATAAATTACAGCCAGTGTCTTTGCCTATCATCACAATAACCTTGCAACCTAAAATAACATCAACATTATATTTTAAAAGGCATATTATCAAATAACTTGCAACTTAAAATAACAACATCATTACATTTATATGTTATCAATTCCTAACCTTACCTTTTAATTTAGATTACCTTACAATAACATTACATTCATTCCTTACAATAACATTACCATACATCCATTATAATAAGATTCATTATAGTATAATGTCATGATTTTATGAAAACATAACTATTCCATTCTAGTAATATAGAACCAAGATTGCTGCAATATAACCCCAAAAACCGAACTATTCCATTCTAAAAGTATAAAATCTAGACAGTTGTAATACAACCGAAACAGAACTAATCTGAGAAATGCCAAAAACTGTGCTTCATTCTAAAACTGTGTCTGAGTCCAACTGACGCCGCTGTCCCTACATTCTAAATCTGGGCAGTTACTTAAAGCTACAGGATTACTCAGAGAAGGCGCTAACTGAGGGAGATGCTAGTGAGGGCAAAGGCATACAGGCTAACTCAAGTACCAAGGTACCACCGCTGCCAACCAGCATGAAGACACATCCAACACTTGTCATCACGCTGTCCCCAATGAGGCTGCGATTGGTAACATCTAAGATAGGCAGGAAAAATACCACAACGCATCTACAATAGTGCAATGGAAGTGGGAAGGAAACCCTAAAACACAGCCCCAACGCAAGAGCTAAACCATGAGGTTGAATGGAAGGAACCATAATACAACCTTCTCAAGGGAGGTGACAATGATGCCCCTCACTCACATTGAGTCTATGATATTTCTCCAGATTACAAAACCATCGCCATTCTGAATTCTAAATGGTAGAACCCTAAAGTTCACGTAAAAGGGAAAATCAAATGGTAAAATCAATGGTAAATGTAAAGTTGGAAAACCGGTAAACACCGCAATCGTTCTAAATTAAAGGTACATTATAAAACTGTAAACTATTAAATTGATATTTATAAGGAGAGAACAACAATATGGTGTCTCAGAAGAGTATGGCGGTCGCTTCCATGGCCGCGGTTTCGTAAGCATATGGGCACAGTTTGCGTAAAAAGGTTCAGGCTTCTACGAATGATTTCACGGTGGTTCCACCGGTTCAATCCATTGTTGCATTACCTACATGTGGATTCAGTCAACGGGCATAGACCTCCTGAGCGGTGGATAACAATCATTTAGCTTCTTTTTTTTTAAAGAAATTTCAAAAATCAAGAGGCAGCGGAGCCATGCGCACCCGGACAGTTCTGGTGGAAGGTGAATGCGGCTGGTGTGCTTGCTCTATCCAAGAACGTAGATAGGATAATCAGACGTAGAATTTGAACCTAAAATTCCAGGATTCGACTTAGAAGGAATGCAGGCCTGTGTACAAGTTGGCAGTTATGTGTAACTGGTGGCTATTAAGTAAATGAAGATATACTCAAGAAAATAAACGCAGACCCACAATTATGATTGATGCGGCTAACGAAGGGAGATACCAGCTAAAAAAAACGCAGAGGTTAAGGCTGTCTCAAAAATCTATTTACCCCATCGCAAATCCAGACACCATTCTCAGTGCCTCCTTACAATCAAAAAGGCCCAAGGGGGTTTTCTTCCATAACGAGCTTGCAAGGCCGAATGCCAGAACTAGAATTTACATGAAAAGAAATGAAGAAAATGAAACAGAACAAATTTCAGAACCATTGTACGAATGAAATGCCAAGGATGAAATGGCGAGAACGAATTTCGCCATTTCCCCAACCAGCACAAATTCAGATTTAATTTTATTTTTTTTATTTTATAAAAAGAACAGCGGTAAATACTTTATTAACAGAGGTGAGTAGCAGCCGTAAAAAATTTCATAATCACGCCAATAACGGAGGTTGGTAATTTTATCAACCAGAGTAAGTCGTAAGGCATTCTAATACACTAAAATAAAAATCACACCTTTTCCTTTTCGCCCTCCCTTGAGTGTCTTCCACGCGCTCCGTCCCACTCCTGCTCGCTGACCGTCGAGACCTCACTGGTACCTACCAGCTAATCGCTAGGGGTACTCTGCTTTCCCCTTATCCTCCCGAGCCGCAAAGGGGCCACACACAGTCCAGATGGTATACCTAGTTTCCCAGCTCGCCTCCAAGGCTGAGCTACCACTCTAATCCCAGCTAAGAAAATCCCAACTCCTCATAAGCAATCAGTCCAGTCCAAATTCGGCAGCATAACGATACCTAACAGCCCATCCCCTTTTCCCCTCATCCCCCTCTCTTTTATGGAGTTTTGAGACCCCCTCTTGCCCTAATCACATTTAATTTAAGTTTTAATGAAAACCCTCTAAAAATTCTATGTCTTACAAGTGTCACTCATCCCCCACGTTCTCCAAAATTATTTTCTTTAAATTTATTAAGAGGCTCATTTCCCTATTTTTATTATTCCCTTTATTTCCCCCCCGCCTTTTTTTTTTTATTAAACCAGAAAGGTAAATGCGCTAATTAATCTTTTCATTTTATTTTTAAAATCATAACTTTTAATACTCCCGCACATTAAATAATTTTATTACTTATTAATTGACTATGTTTCCTTTATTACTTTGTTTCCCTATTTTTATTAATCCCTTCCCTTTTTTTTTTTTTTAAACCAAAGAGGTAAATGTGCTAATTAATCTTTTCATTTATTATTTATTTAATATCTTCTGTTCTTCCACAAGTTAGGAATTAATTTTTTCTTTGTAAAATTTTAAAACCATTAGTTTTAATTTAAATCTTACCCTCGTCATCACCCCAAGAATTTTATGAAGACCCAACTATTACTTAGGTGGGTTCTTGTTTAAATTGTTATTTTTATTCTAGGGTCTGTTCATAAGGTTAGACTAAAATTTTACCCTAAAAATTTTAGACTCAGCACTTAGATTCTGAACTGGGCGACACTGGGTTAGGGGAGTTGTTTAAGGATTTCTTAAGGCGTTATTGTCTTAGGGCTATTTAGGTTTGTTTCCTTCATCCACATCAATGCGACGTGCCCTTCAGGATGCACCGCGTGGTCCAAGGGTGCCACTCGCCTCGTTCGTTTCCTTTGCGCGACGTGCCCTTCAGGATGCACCACGTGCTCCAAGGGTGCCACTCGCTTCTTGTATTTCTTTTGTGAGACGTGCCCTTCAGGATGCACCACGTGCTCCAAGGGTGCCACTCGCCAGCTAGACTGATTGGTAGACATCTATAACCCCTGGAGTCAACACTCCACCAGGTGAACTTGTGGGAGACTAAGGGCTCTAAGGAATAAGGCCCCCGCCTTATTGCGCACCCATTAGAATCATCATGAGCGACTGTCGCATTCTTCCCTCACGGCATCGTGGATCCTCTCGAACTAGGTAATCGTTAACCTACAGTTCGAGCCACGGCGGGAGTGCTAGTAGGTGGTGGCAGGGTTGTTATCCACCCCTTTCCCTCAACCTCTTTGGAAATCATGTGTGGCCCCTTTACTCCATATGTGAGTCTGGTCGGCAAGCTATCGTCAACTTGCATCATCGACAATCATGTCAGAACATGTCAACATCAAATCATCAAATCAATGAAATATCACAGTAAATAAATCAACCCAAATAGGACACTCCCTGACTCAATCCGGAGTCCAAGGGGTTCCATCGATGACTCTGCATCCTCAAGGTCCAAAACCATGCACACTCAATAAAACTGAGTCAATAGCACCTGTCTACATCAAATAGTAAAACATCATGCCATCTATCATAACGCATCATAATCAAGTATAAATGTTTTAACATAAAAAAAGTCCAGATCACTTGCGAGCAAGTGTCCTCAAATAATAAGTTTTTTCAGTGCGCCAGAGCGGGATGTTACATACACCCCCTCTTAGTCTAAACTTCGTCCCGAAGTTTCTCAGTATAAATACTAAAATAAAAGTATCACAGTATCATAAGTCTATCTATCAAACAAAAATGGAAACTGCTGGTGCATATCATATGCGTCCTCCCAGGTCGTCGAGTGCGGACTATAACTGTCCCACTGGACCTTGAACTGATCTATTGTTCGACGTCGTAACTGTTGAACGCGATGATATAATATGCGGACTGGCTTAGCCGTGAGTGCTCCCTCATCCGATACCTGCAAGGAACTCATGTCAGTCACGTGTGTAGGATCGCTAATATAATGTCTCAAAACAAATACATGAAAAACATCGTGCATACGCCTCAAATAATCAGGCAAGGCTAGTCGATAGGCCACGACCCCCTTTCTCTCCACAATCTTGAAAGGTCCCATGAATCTAGGAGAGATTTTAGCTCCCTTTCCAAGCTTGATAGAACTCTTATGCGGTTTAACCCGCAAGAAGACTCAATCGCCGACCTCGTAACTACGTTTGACTCGGTGCGCATCAGCATAACTCTTCTGTCAATCCTGCGCTTCTTTAATCCTTTGTCTTATGGTTTTCATTTGCTCTTCCATTTCTTGGATTGCTTCTAGTCCCACCAGGACCCTATCCTCAAGCCGATCCCAACTCAAGGGCGTCTGACACGGTCGCCCATAAAGAAACTCAAAAGGCGCCATCTTAATGGTGCTCTGGTAGTTGTTGTTGTAAGAAAACTCTACTAGAGGCAAGAATTCCTCCCAATGCTTTTGTTGGTCCATCACATACATGCACAACATGTCTTCCAAGGTTTGGTTTGTTCGTTCGGTCTGTCCGTCAGTCTCTGGGTAATACGCAGTACTAAACTTAAGTTGGGTTCCCAAGGCCTCTTGGAAACTCATCCAAAATCGTCCAGTAAACACCGATCCTCGATCGGATATAATCTTTTTAGGCACACCATGCAGCCTCACAATCTCACTGATGAAAACTCTTGCTATGTCAGGTGCCTGATACGTCGTACGCACAGGAATAAAGTGATCACTCTTCGTCAGAGTGTCTACTACTACAAAAATTGAGTCGTGTCTCCTTGTCGTCAGTGGCAATCCAACAATAAAATCCATCTAAATAAATTCCCATTTCGATTCCGAAATGGCATGTGGTTGAATTAATCCTGCTGGGTGTCTATGCTCATCCTTTACCTGCTGACACTCTAGACATCTAGCCACAAAGTTTACTATGTCATCCTTCATTCCCTTCCAGAAGAACAAGGGTTTAAGGTCTGCCCTCATATTCGTGACTCTTGGGTGAGCCATATAGAATGCTCTATGAGCCTCACTCAGGATCAACCTCCTCAAATCGTCGTTTGGCAGTACGTAAATCCAACCTCTAAACCTCAATAACCCATCTCTATCAAAAGAAGAACCCTCATATCGAGGTACCATCATTTTGTTTTGTCCGATAAAATCCTCTACTTCTTTGTACCAGTCACCATCACGCTGTAAAGTGAGAATCTTCTCACGTAGATTCGTCTGAAGAGGCAACACCGAAAGGATGCGTGGTCTCCGACTCAAAGCATCAGCCACTCAGTTCACTATTCCCTTTATTTAAGTAATCTCGAAGTCGTACTCGCTAAGCAATTCCGACCAACGTCATTATCGTGCGTTCAGGCCGCTTTGCGTAAAAATGTGTTGTAGTCCACAATGATCAGTCCTTAATTCAAATTTTCGTCCAACAAGGTAGTGTCTCCAAACCTTCAAGGCATATACGATGGATAATAACTCCAAATCATGTGTCGCGTAGTTCTCCTCATGCCTTCTCAACTTCCTCAAAATGTAAGCAATCACTCGTCCGTCTTGCATCAAGACTCCGCCTAAACTTTCCTTAGATGCGTCAGTGCATACCGAGAAGTCCGTGTCCATGTCAGGGACCTTTAGTCGGAGTCTTGATGCAAGACGGATGAGTGATTGCTTCTTGTCCAAAATGCCTCTTTGAGTCTTGAAAAACAACTCTTTAAGCCTCCGAAATGCCTCCGCGCATTTCTCGGTCCAAACAAACTTCTTGTTTTTCTTCTGCAATTTCGTGATCGGATTTGCTATCTTCCAAAATCCCTCGACAAACCGTTGATAGTATCCTTATAAACCCATAAAGCTACGTACTTCTGTGACATTCGTCGGTGCAGGCCATTCCATAATAGCCTCAACCTTCGCTGGATCCATGGCGATACCTTCACTGGAGATGACATGCCCTAAGTAGTGAATCCTCGATTGGTAAAAAGAGCATTTGGACAGCTTCCCATACAATTTGTGCTCTCGTAGACACTGTAGTACCAAGTGCCAGTGCTCGTCATGCTCCTCCATCGTCTGAGAGTAGATCAAGATATTGTCAATGAATACTTGGACAAACTTGTCCAAGTACTCGCGGAACACCCCGTTCATCAAACTCATGAATACCCCTGGGGCGTTTGTCAGTCCAAACGGAAAAACAGTGAACTCGTAATGTCCAAATCTCATCTTAAAGGCAGTCTTAGGGATGTCATCCTCTTTGATCCACAACTAGTGATACCCTGATCGCAAATCGATCTTGGAGAACACCGTCGCACCCTTCATTTGATCGAACAGATCATCAATTCTTGGTAAGGGATACTGATTCTTGATTGTAGCCTTGTTCAGTTGACGGTAGTC
This sequence comes from Picea engelmannii, assembly GCA_009831015.1. Classification (NCBI taxonomy): domain Eukaryota; kingdom Viridiplantae; phylum Streptophyta; class Pinopsida; order Pinales; family Pinaceae; genus Picea; species Picea engelmannii. The sequence goes on from ML783783.1 coordinate 104,821, forward strand.
AATGCAAAGCCTCCATGATCCATCACTCTTTCATATGAAAATAACCGGTGCACCCCACGGTGACACACTAGGGCGTGTCAGTCCCAGGTCCAGAAACTCCTTCAGTTGCATTTTCAACTCTTGCAACTCCAGGGTCGACATCCGATAAGGCGTTCTTTCTATCGTTTCGGTCCCTGGTTTCAGGTCTATGGTAAACTCCAGTTCCCTTTCTGTCAGCATCCCAGGCAACTCCTCTGGAAATACGTCCGCAAACTCCTTCACCACCGGAAGGTGTTCTAGACCTTCTGCTACTCCCTTTTCATTTAGCGCGTGGATCACATAAATCTTTCACCCCTTGCGCATACTCTTCCGTAACTGTAAGGAAGAGACGAACCTCAGGGATACTCCCTGGTTCCGTCCTACAATCACATGTCTCTGTCCTTCGTCATCAACCAAGCTCGACCGTTTCATCTTACAGTTGAGTATCGCCTCATGCGATTCCAGCCAATCCATACCGATCACAACGTCATAAGATCCTAAGGTCATGACGTACAAGTTGACCCTCGTGACAAACTCTCCCAGGTTAAGGGCACAGCCCGTAACCTTTCCTCCAACCTTTTGTTTGGCTCCCAAAGCCATCTCCATGAAGCTAAACTCATCCTGTTCAACTGCCTTTACCTTAATCCTTTTTAGCGCTGCACCAGAAATGAAAATCTTAGTAGCACTTGGGTCTATTAAAATACTCAGGGTTTGGTCAGCGACAGTACCTGTCGTCTCGAGCACAGTCGACTGGTGCTCTGCCTGGCAGTTATTCACCGCTTCATGAATCCGATGGGCCTTGCCCATATCTCCCACTGTAGTGGGTCCGGCTGATCTGAATGCCCTGGTCCTCTCCACAGGACAGTCGTGTTGGTAGTGTGGCTCCCCACACGTCCAACACCCCTTCTTCGGCCCAGTAGTCTCGGTACCCGAAGTAGAAGATGACTGCCCACCGACCTGAAACCCTGGTCTGTTATGCTGAACAGGCCTAAACTGTTGTTGCTGCGAGAGATGCTGTTGCGGGTGCTGTGGTCCTCGATAAGGTGTCCATTGTTGAGGCGGCGGTTGTCAGGGTGTAGCAGAAGTGGATCCCCTCTGGAAGCCACGATATCCCGGCATATGTCTCGCTGGTGTATGATGCTGCGGTGTACCAGATGAACCCTGCCCGGTTGGTCTCGCTAGAGTCTTGGTCTGACCCCCACTGATAAGCTCCTCCTCTGCTATGAGGGCCTTTTGGACAGCGTCGTGCAAGGTTTGAGGCATCAAGATCCTAACCTTTGCACGCAGGCTATCGTTAAGGCCAAACACGAACCGGTTGACCTTGAGCTTCTCAGTGTTAAGGTGCAGAGCATACCGGAGCAACTCCATAAAATGTGCCTCGTACTCGGGCACCGTAGGACCTCCCTGTCGTAATGCATTGAACTCATTGAGCTAACGCTCGATGAATTCCTCTGAAAGGTACCTCTCTCGGAACCATTCCTCAAACAGTTCCCATGACATGTCTTCCACGACCATGTTCAACTGTGGCAGGAGCGTCTTCCACCATAGAAGAGCGCTCCCCTTCAGTTGAAAGACTGCCATGCAGACCTTCATGTTGGAGGTATAATCGCGAAGTGCGAAGCACATTGCCATATTCTCCAACCATGCCTCGGCGGCTGCGCCGTCCGAGGCACCAAATAACTCGATAAATTTTACCTTCTTGAGTTCACGGTGAATGCTACCTATAACGGCCGGTGCGCACGGTGGAACCTTAGCGGGTGTCGACGCCCTGGCCTCGTCTATGTCCAATCGGCTGATCAGAGCCTCGGACATGCACTGAAAGGATCTCATCATCCCAATAACATCGCCAACTGTTATCTGCTCCTGTCCGATAACCTGCTCGCCTCCCTAGGGTTTAGACCCCTCAGGCGTGGATGCTACTGGAGGCGTCACGCCTCCTCCCCTAGCACCCTGTCATCTGCCTCCGCGGCGTCCTCTAACCATGATTACATGTACGCCACAATCAACTCGATCAACAATAGTATAATCAGATCAAATTTTGTCAACGAAATCCGAAGCGAATCCCAATTTGCGGGTCGAACCTGGCTCTGATACCATATGTAACGACCCCTTCTTACGACAACAACTCTAATAACAGGTGCAATTTTATTTTTTTTGTTCTAAAAGTGTGTGCGCGCATGTAGAAAGAAAACAGACACACTTGACTCTATGTCGCCACCCGACGACTAACAAGACGCAACCACGATGATCACAACAAGAAGACACAAGGCGCACAACAAGTAACTACAAGCGTTAACGACCATAGACATAAGGCGCACAACAGGTAACCACAAGCATTTAATGACATACTAGGTTATGCACAGTACGAACACAGAAGGAAGAATCCATAGTAGTAGATTTTACTATTTCTGCACAGGAAAGAAGGGTGTTTAATCTTAGTTCTCTTCTTCGGAGAGAGAGAAGGTCAGATAGGCTCGTGGCCGACTGCTCAGGCAGAAACTAGTAATCTCCGTCAGGTGTGTCGCAAGAATGGAACCCTGCCTTTAAAGGGCCCGAGACTCTTGATACGGCACTAGATTCTTTACACAACAATCATCACACACACAGACTTATATACCAAGGCTACATAGAGGTGTCTACAATCCGCCCGACACAAGCAGACCAAACATAAAAATCACTACAACTAAGAACAACAATACTTAAATAAGCAACCTCATCCCCCACGACGGGCGCAAAACCGGGGACCCAGACAACGACCAACAAATGGTAAGGCAAGGTAAATTCTGCGACTCAAATGGCAATGATATCAGACCCCTTGCTCCATTAATTCTATTAATCAACGAGATATCCACCAATCGGGGAATAATGTGAATTGAAGTAAATGCAACCCCCCCCTTTACCAACACGTATTAATCCATGACACTTAGTTCAAGACCTTACATTTTATGTGTCATCACTAACAACGAAACTTCAATAGCCTTACAGTAATTTAACATTGTCATCATCTTATTTTACCATAACTCGCAATTAAATGATAACAATTTACCTATCAAGTCATCAACACCAAACTTAGATTCTTATTTGTAATGCAATAAAGTACTACCTTTACAAATTACCAAGAATGTATTTGAATGAAATTTCTCCATGCATATTACAACAACAATAAATTACAGCCAGTGTCTTTGCCTATCATCACAATAACCTTGCAACCTAAAATAACATCAACATTATATTTTAAAAGGCATATTATCAAATAACTTGCAACTTAAAATAACAACATCATTACATTTATATGTTATCAATTCCTAACCTTACCTTTTAATTTAGATTACCTTACAATAACATTACATTAATTCCTTACAATAACATTACCATACATCCATTATAATAAGATTCATTATAGTATAATGTCATGATTTTATGAAAACATAACTATTCCATTCTAGTAATATAGAACCAAGACTGCTACAATATAACCCCAAAAACCGAACTATTCCATTCTAAAAGTATAAAATCTAGACAACTGTAATACAACCGAAACATAACTAATCTGAGAAATGCCAAAAACTCTGCTTCATTCTAAAACTATGTCTGAGTCCAACTGATGCCACTGTCCCTACATTCTAAATCTGGGCAGTTACAATAAAGCTATAGGATTACTCAGGGAAGGCGCTAACTGAGGGAGACGCTAGTGAGGGCGAAGGCGTATAGGCTAACTCAACTACCAAGGTACCATCGCTGCCAACCAGCATGAAGACACATCCGACACTTTTCATCACGCTGTCCCCAATGAGGCTGCGATTGGTAACATCTAAGATAGGCAAGAAAAAGACCGCAACGCGTCTACAACAGTGCAACGGAACTGGGAAGGAAACCCTAAAACCCAGCCCCAACGCAAGATCTAAACCATGAGGTTGACTGGAAGGAACCATAATACAACCTTCTCAAGAGAGGTGACAGCGATGCCCCTCACTCACATTGAGTCTATGATATTTCTCAAGATTACAGAACCATCGCCATTCTGAATTGTAAATGGTAGAACCCTAAAGTTCATGTAAAAGGGAAAATCAAATGGTAAAATCAATGGTAAATGTAAAGTTGGAAAACCGGTAAACACCGCAATCGTTCTAAATTAAAGGTACATTCTAAATTGTAAACCGTTAGATTGATATTTATAAGGAGAGAACAACAATATGGTGTCTTAGAAGAGTATGGCAGTCGCTGCCATGGCCGCGGTTTCGTAAGCATATGGGCGTAGTTTGCGTAAAAAGGTTCAGGCTTCTATGAATGATTGCACGGTGGTTCCACCGGTTCAATCCATTGCTGCATTACCAACATGTGGATTCCGTCAATGGGCATAGACCTCCTGAGCGGTGGCTAACAATCAGTTAGTTTTTTTTTTTTAAAGAAATTTCAAAAATCAAGAGGTAGCGGAGCCATGCGCACCTGGACAGTTCTGGTGGAAGGTGAATGCAGCTGGTGTGCTTGCTCTATCCAAGAACGCATATAGGATAATCAGACATAGAATTTGAACCTAAAATTCCAGGATTCAACTTAGAAGGAACGCAGGCCTGTGTATAGGTTGGCAGTTATGTGTAACTGGTGGCTATTAAGTAAATGAAGATATACTCAAGAAAATAAATGCAAACCCACAATTATGATTGATGTTGCTAACGAAGGGAGATACTAGCTAACAAAAACGCAGAGGGTAAGGCTGCTCAAAAATCTATTTACCCCATCCCAAATCCAAACACCCTTCTTAGTGCCTCCTTACAATCGAAAAGGCCCAAGGGGGTTTTCTTCCATAACCGGCTTGCAAGGCCAAATGCCAGAACTAGAATTTACATGAAAAGAAATGAAGAAAAAGGAACAGAACAAATTTCAGAACCATTGTACGAATGAAATGCCAAGGACGAAATGGCGAGAACGAATTTCACCATTTCCCCAACCAGCACAAATTCAGATTTCCTTTTTTTTTTTCTTTTATAAAAAGAACAACGGTAATACTTTATTAACATAGGTGAGTAGTGGCCGTAAAAATTTTCATAATCACGCCAACAACGGAGGTTGGTAATTTATCAACTAGGGTAAGTCGTAAGGCATTCTAATCCACTAAAATACAAATCATACCTTTGCCTTTTCGCCCACCCTTGAATGTCTTCCGCGCACTCCATCCCGCTCCTGCTTGCCGACCGTCGAGACCTCACCGGTACCTCCTAGCCAATTGTTAGGGGTACTCTGCTTCCCCCTTAGCCCCCCGAGCCGCAAAGGGGCCACACACAGTCCAGATGGTATACCTAGCTTCCCATCTTGCCTCCAAGGATGAGCTACCACACTAATCCCAGCTGAGAAAATCCCAACTCCTCACAAGCAATCAGTCCAGTCCAAATTCGACAGCATAACGATACCTAACAGCCCATCCCCTTTTCCCCTCATCCCCCTCTCTTTTATGGAGTTTTGAGACCCCCTCTTGCTCTAATCACATTTAATTTAAGTTTTAATGAAAACCCTCTAAAATTTTTGTCTTACAAGTGTCACTCATCCCCCACGTTCTCCAAAATTATTTTCTTTAAATTTATTAAGAGGCTCATTTCCCTATTTTTATTATTCCCTTTCTTTCCCTTTTTTATTTTCTTTTCTTAAACCAAAAAGGTAAATGCGCTAATTAATCTTTTCATTTTATTTTTAAAATCATAACTTTTAATACTCCCGCACGTTAAATAATTTTATTACTTATTAATTGACTATGTTTCCTTTACTACTTTGTTTCCCTATTTTTATTAATCCCTTCCTTTTTCTTTTTCTTTTTAAACCAAAAAGGTAAATGCGCTAATTAATCTTTTCATTTATTATTTATTTAATATCTTTGGTTCTTCCACAAGTTAGGAATTAATTTCTTCTTTGTAAAATTTTAAAACCATTAGTTTTAATTTAAATCTTACCCTCATCATCACCCCAAGAATTTTATGAAGACCAAACTATTACTTAGGTGGTTTCTTGTTTAAATTGTTATTTTTATTCCAGGGTCTATTCTTAAGGTTAGACTAAAATTTTACCCTAAAAGTTTTAGACTCAACACTTAGATTCTGAACTGGGCGACACTGGGTTAGGGGAGTTGTTTAAGGATTTCTTAAGGCGTTATTGTCTTAGGGATATTTAGGTTTGTTTCCTTCATCCACATCAATGTGACGTGCCCTTTAGGATGCACCATGTGCTCCAAGGGTGCCACTTGCCTCGTTCATTTCCTTTGCGTGACGTACCCTTCAGGATGCACCATGTGCTCCAAAGGTGCCACTATTTGATGTAGACAAGTGCGATTGACTCAGTTTTATTGAGTGTGCAGGGTTTTGGACCTTGAGGATGCAGAGGCATCGTTGGAACCCCTTGGACTCTAATGTTCTATTGGTTTAAGACTTTAATCATAATCTACTCAGTGTTAGTAAAATGTGTGATCAAGGATACACTCTTACGTTTGATTCCTGAAAATGTAAAATCAGAGAAAATAACTTAGGAAGATTGGTTGCAACTACAACAAGAAGACTGAACAACATATAGATCCTAGACATGAAGAAGAGAGAGAAGACAGAAGCCACCGAAAAGGAGTCTAAGGAAGAGAATGTCCCAAAGACCAAAAATAAGAATGAAGTATTCTTGAGTTCCACATGTTCAAGGGGAGCAACCCCAAAGAAGAGAGTTACATTTTTCCATTAAACTCAGGGGGAGCATCCCTAACCTTTTCCATTGATGTCAAAGGCGGAGAGAAATTGGGATCATGATGATAGTCGGAGCATGAGTGTTTCCATCAATGACAAAGGGGGAGATTGTTGGAAGATTGGTTGTTGTCATTGATGTCAACCCTAGTCATGGGTTTTGGACCCGAAGATTGATAAATGTATTTAGACATGAATAAAAATGCACATGCATATAAAACACCCATGAATTGATAGTATAAATCAATTTGTTTCCGATGGTATGTGACACGTCACGTGGATTCTCATGGTTGAGGAGAAATGAATTTTTGAAGATGACAAAGTGAATTGAAGAAGGAAGTACATGTAAGCCCTAGAAATAATTAAAGAAAAGAATTACAAAATGGTATAAATAAACAGCATTAAACATTCATATACAAGTCAAATTTCAGAGGTAATAAGAAGAAAAGAAGGTCGTATTTCAAGGGAGGATGAAGTCTTTTGGTGATGTGTTCTAAGGTATGTTATTTTTCAGGTCATCTTACCATTTTTGTTATAAAAACATTTCTAGAACGATTCATATGGTGAAATCGCTATGGTATTGAGAAGACATATCAAGGTACCTCTGGTAAAAATTTTAGCTTTTTATTCTCTATAATTATGGAGACACACTCTGTGGAAGATAGGACTTGTGACCAGTCCTGAAGCTAGTCAATAAACAAGTGTTCCAGGTAAAATAGTCATAACTTCTTCATAAAGAATACAAATGAAGTGGGACCACTTCCATTGGAAAGAGTACGGCCATTAGTTTCTTTTTTGCAAGCTTCAGAATCGGATGTTAAATAGTGAGCAAATGGCATGCTATACAAGTAGGGTCTTCTGAACAGACCGGAATTGAATAAAGTCTACCATTCTTTCTATAAATTCTTTTTGGGGAGGATTCAAGGAGTGAAAATTGGAGGAGTTTCAGAGGATACATTGAGAAATATTATCTACAAGATCACATTACTCCAAGAATTGAAGAATTGCAGAAATTGAAGAAGTCTTAGGAAGCATTATCAGGCTCTATGTGATGATTGGTTGATGGTGATGATTTAATGTAAAGTTTTATTATCTCTCATATATTATTGGGTGGAAGGGAGGGGAAAGGATGGAGAGTTCAAATCTCTCTTGATATTGGAGGATTGTATCTTCCTCATGGAGTTTTATCCCTCCCTTTACATTTGGAAGCTCCAACTACCTTTGGAAGTCATTACTTCCCTTGAACAATAACTATTGATTATTTCTCATATATTCTGCATGGTGTATTATGGTGTATTGGTGTAACTCTTATACTATTGTTCATTGCTCATTGGATATAGTTGAATGGTTTAAGTATAAGTTGAAAAAGGTTTTAAATTGTACTTGATACCGATTCACCCCCCTCTCAGTATCAACATCCCTCTCATACATCCAACCCTCCCCACTATGTCTCCCCACATCCTCTCACTCTCTCTACCTGCTCTCTTTGTCTCCATCTCCCTTTCTCTCACACACTCAAACACTCTTTTTCCATCCCCCCTCTCTAAATTATTTCTCTTACCCCCTTGCACACTCACACATTATATCTCTACTCCCCTCCTACCTCTCTCTCTCCCCCTCCCTCCTATTATCTCTCATATCTTTCTCTCATGCATCTATGACCTATTTATCTCTCTCATTTTTGTTAGTATCACTCTAAATATATCCTCCTCCCCCGCTCTCCTATACTCTCCCCCCATTTCTCTCTTTATATCTCTCTATACCCCC
>ML783783.1:116499-136677 GCA_009831015.1 Picea engelmannii
TGATTGAGCAATTCACAACAAAGAACGCCTAAACGAATTTAGTTCAATGAAAGTGGTCTACAATCACTTGAAGTTAAGTTACCTAACCATACTATTCGTTATCACTCTTATAAAATTATTCAAGAATAATTTGAACCAAAATCCGATGCTGCTAAATGTCAATTTTTTTTATCTTTGTTAAAATATAGAAGTTTGATTGCTTCTAGGAGAATTTTAGGCATTAAAATAGTCAAAAGTGTAGAAAAAAGTCATCATATAGTACGAAATCTTGTATATTATTTTCAAAGAATTGGTAATAAGTCTTGTTATAAAGACCACAATGCAGCCCAACTTGTCTTTTCCTAGTCAATTGTTAGCAAGATTACATGAAAACATTGTTTACTACAACAAACCTCTCACCTCTTGAAATGCAATGTCAAAACCCCTAGAAAGTATTCTCATAGAATAGGTAGCCTTGATATAGGTGCCCCAACAGATTTGTTTGCCTTCACTGGAAGGCTACCTCATTCTGACACAAAGTTAATTGGAGCGGTTAAGGAACTAGTTCATGATTTTGGCATGATAACGCAAGCCCCTCTTCCAACCAAAAAGATGTACTAAAATTGAGAAGAGGATATAGGGACTGTGAACCCCATATTAAATGATATATTGACATTAAATAGATAGAATTTTATGAGAGATTTATAACATTACATAGTGAACTTAACTTAGTCCAAATATATTTCCATAAACGCAAGCCTTGGTTTGTTTGAATAAACACAATTCGTAACACGTGTTGTTTTAGATATCACATTGAGTATGGTTATTATTATGACACACAAACACACACACACACACACACACATATATATCATTTTTTTCACAACACCCTTTTGCAAAAATGCCTAGTTATATTGGCACCGTCATCATCTAGAGACTTTATTCACAACATCTTGTGTACAAGTCCAGAGGGTTTTAGATTTTATCAAAATGCATGATTATATGGGACATTCCCTAGGTGTAGTTGAATGACATTACTAGGTAGGTGCATCCATGTAAGAGATGAGTATGAATTGGGGAGGAAGGAGGTTGCCTTGTAAATATTTAAATATGTGACATATGATATTGATGGGGGACAAGAAAGAGAAAAGATAAATTTTGTTACTTCCCAAGTACAATTTTGTGACTTCATTAAGGACTTCGTTGAAAAGACACGATATTATTTTCATCATGTCCATGTGGCTTGATAGAAAGATGATCATTTTAGAATATGCAAAAATGCATTTACTATTGGTACTGTGTTATCAATGGTTGATTTTTCTGAGAACCACACCCTTCAACTGCAAAATGAGATTTAAATCCAATACTATCACTCAGAACAAGTCAACATAATGATACATATCACATACAGGAATGGACCAGATAATAATGAATGAAACAGATTTATATTGAAAGAGTATCACTTCTACATAAGTGATAATTAGTGCCATGATTTAGCCTATGTACAACATTGTTTTCAGTTGTTCTTAAATCACCTTAAGGAGAAGAACATATAGATGGATCAACATTGGATTTGGTCATATGGTTGCATAGGTCAGTTAAACAATGCTCGCATATTTCAATGGTTTTGTATGTTTCACAAAACACTAAAGGTATCAGACATTTGGAACTATTTTGAGTCCCAACACGGGAAAGGGAAGCATGATGGAGCAGGTGCATGCATAAAAAGAATATTATGGAGGAAAAAAATGAAGTTCACTACTAATTCCTTCGTTCGAGATGAAAAATCCATTGTTGAATGGTGTTCTTCAGTAATGGGAGAGGGAATAGGAACTCATGAAGACCAATCACACAAGAAATTACATGTACATATATATTTTTTGGAGGTGGTTGATGTAGATCGATCATAGTGGTATGAATTCAAAACCATCTAGCGCACTTGTGGATTCCATTTAGTTAGAACATCAGACCACGTTCTTTCGAGTGTGTGTTCTTAATAATTCCATTGCTACTTTTTTGTCCACCAAGTTCTTTCACTTACCCACACCTAAAAAAAAATATTTTTAACCCAACAATCCCTTTTTAGCCTAATAATTATATGATATAAATGTCTCTTAAGACATATTACATGATAGCCAAGAATCCACATCACCAAAAAAAAACATTTTTATCTATGCAAAATGTACCTTGTTGAAATTTTCCCTACATGGTCACAATGTCACTTAAACAACATTAAAGTGAAGGTCTACTCATAAAATGTGACATGTATTTCAATTTAGAAATGTTACTCTTATTAGTTTATTAAGTAATGTAAAAAAGATTTTTTTTACATCAAAAATCTCTAGCAATCAAAACACATGACTACTAGATCTTGATATCAAAGAAAAACATGACTAGACCTAGTAGAATATTTTAGACATATGAATTTTGGTTATCATACTCAAGGTTATTTTCGTATCAATTCACATCAAGTAGGGATTCCATAAGTCATTTGGTGATTATTAATAAAAGAATAAATTCAACAAATCAATGTGAGTAGGGGTTGGTTCAATAGTCATTGAAAAATCAATCTTGATTTTTATTATGTGAGGAGAGAAGAATCATAAATCCCACGTAAGAATCACTACTAAATTTGTACATTTTTGCAACGAAGTTTTATCGGAATAGGGTCGTTGTTGCAACCAAGATGAATTTTTTTTTCGTCAGAATCAATTCATCAGTCTAGCGACCACATATGGATCTTCATTGGTCTAGAGACCTGGAAAAGAAGCCTATTCACAATAGGGAAAAGTTACCATTCATCGGTCCATCGACCAAGATTAGTCGATCTGGCGACCAACTTTAGTCGAAATCCTTGGTAGTATCTCTATGTAAAACATAACCTTGGTCACTCTAGCGACCATAATTAGTTGGTCTAGCGATGGATGTTAGTTGGTATAACGAAAAATATTAGTCGCAAGAGTGACCAAGACAACCCTGGAAAACTTAGTCAATAAACCACGGTTAATTGGTAGAACGACAAAGATTAGTTGCTAGACTGACCAACCCTGAAGCTAAAAAGGTCAAACAAAAGATGAACAGGTAGTTGCTAGAGCGATGAAGTTACATACTTTACGACCAAATGGTTATACAAGCGACGAACTTGTTCGTCGCTAGAGAGATGAAGGTTGGTTTTTTTTTTTTTTTTAAATGCCATTCACACAGGAATAAGACCAAACTAGAAAGCTACAGAAGCATACTTTCATTATGTACTTGGGAGCTGGCACTGGATTCAACCCCCTAATGGTCAATACTGGTGATCCAATTTACCTTGTTATTTCTAGATGTAAGCACCATTGTGATGATTCTCAATCCATGCTAGGGGATTTAATATCGAGCCTCAAATTGTGGAAGGTGAACCTAGAGCATTAGCTGGAGGAGATTTCACAGTAGAAGAGCTCCCTTATGGAGTGGTTGGGCACTATTAAATCGAAGGAATTCCTATTAGATGTGGAAAATCAATGCCTAAGAGAAAAATCCAGGGAACAAGAAGCTCAAATTTAGAAGCTACAATGACATGTAAAGAAGATGGAGCATGAGCAGTCACCCGGGTTGGCATTCTATAGGCACAAGTACATTTAGAAGTCTTCAATGGGTTTTCTCCCAATAACAAATATGTCACTCAATGAGGACCAAAAAATGGAACATCCACATTGTCAATAGGATTAGAGGTCAAATACTACCCATCCACCAACTACTGGAAGCGTTGAAACTAGAGTGCAAGGCCATGGAAATTTTCATGTTTTTCTATAAATGATTTGTAGGGTAAAATTGTTTTGTTAGTAGGCCTTGATAGTCCCTCTATTGAAGGTTAGTATCATTAACTTCATCCTTGCAGTGACGATGAAATGTATAATAGGATTAATAATAGATGTCTTATCTCTCTTGACTATGGAATTTGGGAAAGGATAAAGACATAATAAATGAGAACCAATGCCCTTTTGAATGAAAATGAAACTTGTAGTGGAGAAATGCAAAGGCTCTTTTCAAAGAAACGATGAATATCAAAATATAGTGATCATTCCCAGTTCTTGGAGGACCAACTGCCATATGGAACATTACAATCAAGTAGTGAACTATTTTGAATGATCTACTTTCTATGATATGGTAAAAATTTTCAACATGAGCTTTCGAAATAAAATCAAGAATCATGGTTCCCATAACTTGAAAACCAAATACGGACACACCAGTGAAATCAACTTCATAAATCCACCTAGTTAAAATATGGTCAAATCACACGTAATACTAAAATAATGATAGTTTTCAAAGTCCAGAGTCTAGTATGGATACCAAAATAAGGTAGAGAGAGAACTGCAAGAGTGTCGTTAGTAGAGGACATAAATGAAGTGTTGACACAAAGAGTGGATATCTTATATACATAAACAAAAGGAAACTAGGTCTTATGTTTTAACATAATGGAGAAGGTACCACTAGTGTTGAACATGACACACCCACCACTCAGAAAAACAAAGTGGAATACTTTTCACACTCAAATATTGCAATTGTAGATATCCAATTCATGGATGCAAAGACGAATCATCTTCAAAATATAATTGTATTTATACTTACCCTGAATTTACAACAAAAGTGGATAACATAGGTGATGACACCAAAAGTAGACATAGATAGTGAAATAATAAGCAAACAATATCACCTTGGAGATAATTGGTTAAAAAAAGAAAACATTCATCAAATGGACAAGGGGTTCTAGTATTAAAAAGGGCATTCCTTCCACTCACAGGGCATGTGGAATGGAATAGGAACCTTGATACTGGATTGTTTTAAATATTTTATTCATAGTCTGGACAAAGACAATACACACCTCATTATTGAACTTAATTGAATGATAATAAGTTCTTCCCATTTCTACAATTAATCACCACACAACACATAAATCTAAATTATGGCATCAACTAGGACTCAAATCCAAATTTAAGAAAAAGATCATTTCCTTATTTATGATAAATGATTATAAGTTGCACTTAACTATAGGGAACATAATTACAATTGTGTGCTTGTCATAGGTTCAAATATATCATTAGCTCAAGGAAATATTTAATAAACAAGTGACCAAAAGAAAAAACCCACACAAACATGGTGACAACAACAATTGCAAGGTATACTTATATGGAACTTAGTATCTAAATCTAGTTAGAAGGAACATGATCCAAGTTATTGGATTTAGTCAGTTAATGCCTTAGATGAAAAACACAGAGTAGTTTTAGAGACAACCAAACACAGTTACAATGGTATGTTGTTCCATACATTGTAATAAATCAAATGATATATTAATCGCCATAAAACTTCCAATAACAGGGGACTGTGTCAGAGTGAATCTATATCTAGCATTAAAATGGTGGGACTGTCTTTGTAATAGTTATGCCAGTCCTAAATTGAGTGCCAAGTTAGTAGCTTTAGTATCTTTAGGGAGATATATAGATTAGGTCTAGATGTCTTGTGTTAGGCCACTAAGAGTCTAGGATTGCTAGTCTTAGGATGTAGGTTAGGTTTAGGGTAGGCCGAGGTATGTAGGGGTAGCCTAGGTTAGGTTATGAGGTTTGAACCTCCTAGGAGGAGCAAGAAGCATATGAAGAGGATGATGAACCTCAGGGTCACCGCATTCAGTGTGTACTACATTGATTTAGGATAGAAACAGTGTTGGCTAGAGAGACATACCTTGGGGATTGTGCCCACCACCATGCATCCTTAACACTCATGGAGTCAACATAACTTTGTCTTCTTAAATTCAAATTTCCTAAAAAAATCATTGATCTCCACATTCATTACAAAATATCATGATAGCAATAAATCAACCAAAAATCACCTTAAACCAGTCCTTAACAAGATCCATACCTTTGAGTGATGGGGTGCCTCCAATGTTTCTCCTCTCCATCCTATGATTCATCACATGACTTAATTATGTTTCAGAATAGTAATTAAAGATGTAACAACCTCTACTAATTAATGACTAAAGACGAATACTTGAATGAGTTTCTCTTCGTTTCGAGAATAAATTATTCTCTACTGAATAGGACCAACCATGTGAAGGCGGGAACTCTTTTGGACCCTCCCCCCTCTCACATCACTCTCATTTCCCCATACCCAATATATCTAGATTTTACATCTATAATTAGAAATGAAAGTAACATTAAATGTAAGCAAAAAATATTCATCGCCATGTGCTAAAACAAAAAACATGAAAGCAAATAAAATTCATGACATGTAGGAAAACAAAATAAATTACATTGGACCATAAATATATTGGATTTATATTAATAACAAAATGTCTAATCAATTATTTTTCGTATTCTTCTTCTTCTTGGTCTCCATGAAAGCACAAATTAATTCATCATCATAATTTAACTGATCTCCCATAGTTATTGGGCCTTCTTCAAGTGTTGCATCATTAGTACTCAACACCTCATGCCATGATGAACTTATAGTATTTCAGCGTGGAGGTTGAGGATGCGCATGGGCATCCACTACTGCAACAACAAAAAAATTCAAGTGATATTGTTATTCACTGTTCCTAGGGAAATTTAATTAATACAGATTTAATTACAATGGTTTATACTTGGATTAGTCGGTGTAGTAGAAATAGTAGTTGGTAGCCACATTGTTGTTTCGACGCTTGTTGATCTCCGTTCTCGATCAACATCTACACGCTCTTCCATATGAAACAATATAAGTATTTAGTACATAATATACCCTAAATATTAATACTCATTGAAAAATGGAAAAACATTAAAAATGCACTCATACAACTATGTAATGGTCCTTCGGAAATAACACTTGAATCAATATGGGGGTTGGGATTTGGTTCATCGAGTACATCAAGAGCATTGGTAGCATTGTTACTCTCCTGCAAATGTAAAAAATATACACATTATTTTACATTTTAAATGAATAAAAAATATATTTTACATTACAAGTAATCAATGAGTAAAAACTAATCGACAAGTTTTTAATTTCATTTTATTTACCATGTCCTCCATAGAGTCACATGCCGATTGCCCCAAGATTCTTTGTCATGCCACCACGCCATCAAAACCCTGCGTGAACCCAACCTTTATATATTTTGTGGCTTCGTCGTTGAACAAATCCCCCTGCATTAAGCGATATCAAAATCATTAGTCACTAGTTGCAATGAATTACATATTTTATGACGATGATAAAAACAAAGTAAAATGTGTAGGCACTTACAACCCATGCCTTCAATCTCCCATAACCACCTTGGCCCAGTTTATGTTGGTCGTGTTTGTCTTGTCTTGCTTTTGTTGCCTTGGAAGTGTCTTGGAGTCTATGCCATATTTTGAAATATATTAGATATTGATGGTTTTCCTCGTAAAGTAAACAAAAGGCCATCATAGTAAATTGAAAACACCTCTTACCTTACAGGACTAGGTGGTTTCTTCCCTTGTGATTTCATCGCTAATTCTCTTACATCGAGAATAATTTATTACCACTCCCTCTCGAGGACAACCAAAGGGAGTTCACACTTGGGGTCCTATACTAATGTATTCCTATATGTCTCTCTAACATGTTTCAAATGATTGCTGGTCCTTTTTAGGACTTATAACTTATTGAACGAGTCACCAAACTCACCAACCAGTCTGGAGATAAGAAGTCTTTTCAGTTTGGAATTTTGTCGATTCCATCGAAGTGTAATGGTCAGCCCAAAAATTTCTAATGCTTAGTCATGCAAACTATTGTAGAACACATTGTTTCCTATAAAAGATCGTCATCATTAGTAATTTAAATCTCACTGATATGTGATTGTTTAAACAATTGTATAACAAGAATCTCGATAAAGACATATTAAATACCTGGTAGTTGTACTATTTTTAGAGGAACCATGTCCTGGTCGACCAAAAATGATACCACAGTTGTTCCTGTGCTTTGGATACGTGTAGCACTAGGGTAACAATCAATGAAAGAGTGATCAGTTCCATGATCATGTACACCACCTGCACGATCTAACATGTGTTGTGGAGGCGTGGCATCACCCCTAGAATCGGTCTCAGGTGACACACTTGGGCTGGAAAATAGCCTCGTGGCTACGTGGCCATGCGGGTTTGTTGTTGCAGTCCTGCTGCTGCTACCAGGACCTTCCCCTTCCCCTCTCATCTATCTCACAAAATTCTACAATGAGAAATATGTGTTAATTTCATATATCAAATTACAAAATTTAAAACCAAAAATTGATATTGTTAGATGACATGACTTACCCCATAATTTTCTATCTCAACATGTAATTCAACTATCCTTAGGAAATCCTCATCTATTTCCGGCCTAGCAATGAACAAATCCTGGAATTCCCTATTGGCCTTTCTTAGGGACAATTCTATTGTCTGCAAGGGGTCTCTAGAATAAAATATCTCTTCATGGCTTATATATTCATAGTTTTCAGTTGATGTGGTGCTAGGAACAGGTCCTTTGCCCCGATCAACGCCTTTTCCACGCTCAGGGACTTTGCCCGGATCACCACTCTGGCAGAATTTCAAGAAGAATGTTAGTACATGCAAGAAATATTGAAAAAACAATATATGAAATAATGGAATATTGGCAAATATTATCAAATGAAACATTCACACATACAAATTATCAAATATTTGGAAATGAAACATCGAGAAAAAATTAGCAAATGGAACATTTAGAAATAAAATAAAATTTCGTCACAAATGAAACATTCACAAATTAAGTAATCCCTTTTTAAGTTTGGGTATAATGGGTTTTGTACCGTAGCAAAAGAAGACGTTTCTAGGTCAACCCGATATAGAGTGTAATCGACCAACAACCTTTTGCCTACGATTATTGTTTTCACTGCAGATATAAATATCATATTACCTTCACGGCCCTCAAAAATGCAATTGGGTTCCTTTCTTTTCATCCCAGACCTTGTACTATTTATAAGACCTGGAATATTCCCCGATGCCTTTGGCCTTCCGTCAATATACATAGTCAGTCCTTTACTTTTATTATTGTCTTTCAGATGTATATAATTTGCATCAAGTGCGTATCTTTGCATACTAGGCATATATTAGACTAGCCTCAACCACACTCCATAAGTGTAACATGGTCCAACATACTCAAAAAATTCAACCAATCCGCCACATTTTACCTTTATGTCATCCATGGAGAATAAACCAAGGCCATGGATGAATGAAGGAGAAATGTGATACATCCTCTCATTAACACAGAAGTCGGTGTCCAACTCTGGTAGTTCCTTGGGTACCCATTGTTTCAGTAGGTGTTTGTACCTCAAGGGAACCTCAATGTTACCTATTCTCTCATCGTCATAAGAACATGATATTCCTTCGGCAAGATATAATTTCATGAGCCTACCAAACTTTCTTCTGAAATTTTCACCTCTAGTTGATTTTGCCTTGTTACATGTGTTGGATATGTTTTCCCTTGTCCCTCTTGAAAATTCATTGCTCAAGCTGGATGATAGGTCTGATAGATACATATTTGGTTGTACCTACACTCCATCGAGGGATAAGGAAACCTTAGGCCAATGATCTTCATATTATAGTATAGATAAATATAAACATTGAAAAGATAAGGGAAATGTAAGGATATTTCTCATGATAACTATAACTAACTCACTGTTAGAAAGACATTAATTATATTGACTCAACTCACCCTTTTCTGAGACTCTTTTTCCTTTTCTGACTTTTCATCTTCCTTATTAATTAATAAAGTTCTTTCCATTTTAACTCAACAACAAAGTGATATTTGTGTGTCCTATCAAAGAGAGGGAAACAAAATGATTTTCTTAGATGCAAAGCAGAAAATCATGTTCCCTAACAATTAAAAATCATTCAATAACATAAGCTTTTACAATTTTCTGACAGAAGGAAAAATCTACATGGACTCTTCTTTAATGTTCATGATTTGATCAATCAATGAATTGATGGCAAGAACAATGAGAGGGGGGGATGTTAACACAAAAATGTTAACGCACAAACTAGAAGGTTGGATATGGAAAAGTAGCCTAGCTAGGAGATTGCTAAGTAACATAACAGGATCCCCCAAAGGTGTTACACTGGATCAAGTTCTCTTTGTTTATGTTTATGTATTCGTGCAATAGACCGAGGGAGGGTTCCCTACTACTCTTGTAGTGACATGTATTTGTGCAATAGATATGTCAAGACAACATAGATTTAATGATCGGTATCCAATGAGAGATCTGCATAACCAACTCTTTGGGTGGAGCCCAAAAATACTCGATGATAGGTGGGATTGGTAGTTTCTGGGAGTGGCACAGATGTTTAGGAAAAACACACTACAGGAAGACAGGTGTCTGTAAGGGCTATGGAGTCAAATGTACTCATAAATTTGAATGATATGACCTTAGGATACAATATCTTGAGGTATATATATGGATATATATGGCTATCAATTTTTATGTCTATGTGTCATTGTTATTCAATATGTCAATCATACATTTACTTGCTTATTGTTTTCCCTATAAATTCCCCTCTCGAACATTTACCTTTATTACTCCCTCGGATTTTGCTTCCTCTTTTCCCTCTTCTCCCAACTTTATGTTCTTGTGATTTTTCTTTTAAATTTGAACTCTTCCCCTCTCTAAATCCCATTTAGACTCAGCTACTTCCTTATTGTAAGTTTTCTTTTCTTTTACTTCCTTATGTATCATCCCTAGGGGTTTTAAGTAGAAGGTATGGAGCATGTCATGTGTAAGACGATATAAGTTTTAAATGTTTGAAATAGGCTCAAGATTTGGAGTTAAAAGAAGCCCTTCTAATTCAGTCTTTATGTTAGAAATACAATGATGATTTTGTGGTTGTATTTGTTTATGTGGATGACATAATCATCATAGGTAGTAAGGTCAACACAATTCAGAAGGTAAAATCTATTTTTTGTTCAACTTTTGTCAAGACTGGTTTAGGACTCCTTCATTATTGTGTAGGTATACAATTTTGACAAACCAATGGTTGTGTGTTGTGTCACAAACCAAGTATGCTACAAGTTTGGTGGAGAAATTATTAAGGGTTGGTTGTATGTGAATAACTCTTCAATTTCCTTCTGAGAATCATATGACTTGTCGTTTCCAAATACTCAAGTCTCAGGTGTATCATGTGAAGAACCTTCAGTTGTATTATGATGATCAGATGACTTGTAGTTTCCAATTGCTCCGAGATCATTTGTAGCATATGAAGAACCTTTCAAATGTCTTTCGGAGCTTCATATGTTTTGTTTCTTCCAAATAACCAGTGATAAAATGATATTATAAAGTTGTATTCCCACTCCCTTCTATTTAGAGTCTTCCAGATATGTATAAATAATAAAATATGTCTTAAATAACTAATATAATTTTATCGGTCCACTCTGGGAAACATTAAGTTATATTTTAATGTAGGCTCAAAAGGGAACCTCTTGATCAATATAGAAAGAGGAGCCTAAGGCTCACTCTAGCACATGGTACACTTGTGCCCCTTCTCTATGCCATGGCTAGGTAAGAGAAAAAGTGCACAAAAGAGAGAGTAGTGCACAGATCTTAGGAGAAGGCCTTCTAGGGTTTGACCTAGGTTTTTCTATTAGGATAAAAAAGTGTGCACTAGGGAGAGCTAGGGTTTATCCTTGTGTTTCCTTTAGGATTTGATAGATGACCTTTGTAATTTAGTCTTCGTATGATTTGTGATCATTCATCCTTGGTATTTTGGAAAAGTCATTCATATTGAACATCATGGATACATTTTCTTAGAGAATATTCCTGGAAGTAAAAGGAAGACCATTGAACATGTTAGAACCTAGACCTAATGTCTATTTTTTTTTAATTCCTTGCTCATTTATCCCTCATTTAGCTCACTTGCTATCCTTTGTTGGGTTTTTCTCATTTATCCCTAATTTCAACCACATGTTAACCTTTTATTTCAGATGAAGTAAGGGGGAGATCCTCTTCACATCGATTTCAACCACGGGTTCACATTCTATTTCATATTCCTTTGACATGTCTAGTTTGATAATAATTCCATCACTTCTTATATATTTTAGGTTCTCTCCTACGACAATTGTTCCAAGTGTAAGTGACATTGACTGTTTCAATATCTATCTATTAGAGATAATCTGTTTCAATATCTATCTAGTTTTATTCCATTGACTGTTTCCATATGTTGAAACCGTAGGCTACCCTAGAAATCATGGCCAACCCTATCACCCTGCACGCAAAAAACCCTAAGCTATCAAAAATGGGCATGACATGGTAGGGTGATCATGTTCTAGGGCTCACTCTCTCAACTATGCCAATTGTGCCAGAAAGGAATATTTTAGTGCAATGGTGAAGAGATTCTTGTCTCCTTGTCTCTAGGGTTTTGAAGAGAAGTGCACAAAATTTAGAACGAGGTCATTTAGGGTTTGAACCTTGTGAGAGAGAGAGAGGAGTGTGCAAGTTTGAGGAGGGCTTGGTTTAGGGTTTATCCTTCTGTTTCCTTTAGGTTTTGAGAGATGACCTTTTTAATTTGGTCTCCATTCCTCTCTATCACTCACACAAATTACAATGGTTGTGAATTTGATGGATGGTTACCTTGAAAAGGTTTCACTGGATATCAATTTGAAGCTTCCCAAATTTAGTCATTAGCAACATTAGTTGGTTCATTCAAGTTTATTCATAGCTTCGACAAGTTTCATGGGTTCCAAAATTTGGTTGGTTCATTCAAGTTGGGAACATGTTTGATCATTGGATAATGTTTCTTTGTGAGTGGTTTAGACCCAAGATGGAGAAGTTTGGCATTGGAAGATGACACTATATAGGCTGGAATAGGAAGAAACTAAGCGAGGGTTTTCGTTCTTCCAAAGAAAAAAGGGGAACATGGGAAGAAAATAGAATAAATCTATATATTCATACACTCATTCCTATTAAGCGGGGTTTCTTCAACTCATTTGTCTCTTCATGGTTTCCCAATACTAGATTGCAACATAAAGGAAAATACATAGTTGTTGTCACATCATGTAATGACTAGAGAATTTAGTTGATGAATCATGTCCAATAAGAAGAAAAGAAGTAATTCAGTGATGTTTGGTCATAATCAAGTTGTCCTATCCAACACTAACACTTCTAGACCCCTATCCTACCACTCTAACAAATATCGACCTTCTCTTTTGAGACTATTTAGAACAGAAGTAAACTAGCCCTATTACATATCTAACTTACCCTAAAGAGCACCCCCCTAAACCTTAGCTACTATACTACCAAACGTTGACCCTTAGGCCACCCTTTAGGCATGCTCCAAGACCTCACGGTCTGCCATACTTTGACTGTCCCAACAGTAGTGTAGCAGCCCCTTGTTATCATAAATTGGGCCTAACTATCCCTTAAACTAGTGTAGGACTACCCCTAGAGTTAGGTCATCCACTCCTCAAAATAAAAAAATAATTTAGGATTAGAATTTGGGACTGATATTGTCATTATATACTTCAGAAAATTGATTAACTCAATCCTATATTTTGACATTTCATTACTCCATATTTGATTTTGGAAACAACATAACATCATAACATCAATATTTTGGAAAGAGGTATAGTGTTGTGTTTTTACATTGTCAGTGTGTCAAAGAGATCAAAATATCATGCCCAATATGTAACAACATAGAAATCACAACACTACAACTCTTTCCAAGAATTTGATCCTATGTTGTTATGTTATTCCCAAAATCAAATGTGGAATGATGAAAGGTCAATTTTTCATAACTAATCAAAAATAGATGCCAACCATGAGATCACAATTTAATTTCCAAATTTTCTTTTTATCTCTAAGGTAAAAATGTGCAATGATAAGGTGTCGAATATAGGACTATGTTAGTAGTTTTCTGAAGTTCTTTATATCAGTCCTAAAGAGAAGATTTGTAAATTGGTGTCACTACGGGTCATGTTCTCTCTGTTTAGGCCAAGTGAGTTTGTGCTCGAGGCCAAGGGAGGATTCCGTACGACTTTTTTCATTCACAGTGTTGATCAATGCCTTAGATGTAAATGATCTATGAAGTATATTTCCCAGAGACAAGGAAAAAAGAGTTATTCACACAATGTCCCAGTGAAAATCAAACAGTTAGCTTATGGATCAGATATGACAAATGCAAGTAAATACCAGTAGAAAACAAGTGCCTTAGGAAGGGGCCATGGAGTCTAGAAAATGTCACAATCCTGATAAGATTGACCTCGGGATATGATATCCTGAGGTCTATCTAAATATTCAGATAACCAAATGATGCTTCAGTAAAATGATGACTCTTTCATGTAAACTCATCAAAAAGGTTTTCAATATGTGGTTTAGTGAAAATTTAGGTGAAAGGCAAATGGGAACAAGATATTCTCTTAAATTTGTAAGGCATGAAATGCTCAAGAGATCAATTTATCTTGAGTGGTTGTGATCAATATCCAATAATAGTACATGCACTTTAAGTGATTCCCTTTTGATATGATCAAAACGATAATTGTGAAGTAACTCAATCACATATCACTTCGTCAACCAATCAGCATGAGATTATTCATCAAATGATTCCTCACCAGTGATATAGGTTCAAGAAATTGTAATGCCAACTAATCAAATGTAAAACATGTCAAGATTGTATGTCAGGAAACGGATTGATACCAACCTTACTAAGAAATAATATATATTCATTTAATTCAGAGAATTTATGGCTTTGAATCAATGATTGCTAGTCCAATGAATTTACATATGTCAAATTATGAATCACATGCAAGCATATTAGTTCCAGTTCTAATTTAATTTAAAGTCTATGCATCAAAAGAGCATAAAATTGATGTTTCTACGACATACAATACATCAAATTGCCAAGTGGAGGGTTGTCTTCTTGATCTTCTAAATCTGAAACAATGACATCAGTCCCTACCTATCATTTATGAATTTATGTTTTAGTATAGGTTTGTTTAAGAATAATGCCACAGTGACTGCAATTAGATATGTCGAGGTGCCTTTTAGGATGCTAGGTAGTATGATTTAAGGTGTTGCGTTGAGGAGATATGGTGTCAAGAATTTAGGGGGGTCTTCCCAAAGGATGTTGAGCTAAATTATATGCCAACGTAGGGTAGTTTAAGGTCTGTCTAAGGGGTTATATCAGTCAGCCAGGTATGTTTCCTGTAGGTAACTATGAGGGGTAGGATTGGTAGGGAGTCAATTATTGGGCAGGAAATGGTAGGGTAGATGCCTAGGGTAGTGACTAAGGGTTAAGCGAGGCTTTTAGAGTAGACATGAGGCAGGGTCGAGGCTCAGGTTAGGGGTAATGGGGACTATCCTAAAGGGCCAAGGGATAGGCTTAGGCTTAGGGCAGTCTAGAATAGGGCTAGAGTCTAGCGTTGAGGAGCTGAGGTGGTAGGAGGGAAGTAGGACTAATATCCTAGGTTCTAAGGCTTAACGTAGGGGTATTATATCACAAGCCGAGAGATGAAGTTAAGTTCTAGGGCTAGTTTTAGGTGTTTACAACTGCAGTTAAGGGTTTTAGGTTTTGTAGTATAGAGCAAAATTTAGAGGGGAGGTTAGTTAGCTAAGAAGGAAAGGAGAGGAAGGTTAGGTATGGAATGGCCTTAGAAAGGCAGGATGAAATAAAAAATTCAACCTTAGCTAATGAATCAATGATCAACAAAATTACTTGGCTAGACATGTTGATGTCTCCTTTTCCCCTTGTGATCATGGGTGCTCGTGGACGATGCAGAGGTTCTCCTTCACACCTGGATGATTTTGGAAATTGCAGAGATACTCCTTTGCTCTTGGATTTGCATGGACGCAATGGTACCAAGGTCAATCGGGGTTCAACCAGCTGGAATAGAACCAATCTTGCCAAATGAAATCGCACGCAGAATACAACTACCATCAGCCAAATGAAATCACAGAAGAGTTTTTGATTTTTTGTTTTTGGTATGTTTTAGTATAAGCCTTCGATTTTTTAGTATTTTTTTAAATGATGAAACCCTTTTCATTCAAGGTATCATTGATGGCTCTTTAGCTTAGAAAAAAAATGAAAAAGGAGTAAGCTTCTCCTTAGCCACATTAAATGTACTTAGATTCCTCTAATGTTCACTCAAGTGCTTCATAACATATTTCACCTTAGATAAATAATTGTTAGGGAAGTCTATACTTATAATAACAATACAAACCAAAATTCATATGAAAATATGAAACAACAAAAAAATTATCTATGTATAAAAAAATCAATTATTACCCATTGAACTCATGGAAAGACCAACAATTTACAAAACAAAAAATTCAACAAATAGACAATTTATGAATATTACCTATCTTTCATTAAATCCATACCCACTAATTTGCTTACAACTAATTTTTAACTATGTGGTCTAGATGAGGCTCCTCTTGAGGACCTAGCCATTGGATTCACTATGTTGCTTGAGTAATGATAAGAGTGCAATATTCTAAGGATTATGTTCACTTGATTGCACTTTTTTCTTATGTTTCCAAGAGATACTTGTAGTTGGCAATGATAGGAAGAGAAGTTATTAGCCTCCTAATATTGGTTGGGCTCGGACTTTCCATACTTGGTATTCTGTGTATTATGTTACATGTGTAGGTGCAAAGACTTGGAGCTTGGAGCAGGTGCCATGAAAAATCCCTTTATACCTTTTTGCCAAAATGCCAGGAATACCTAACCTTATCTGTCTTTGTGTGAAGGTACTAGCTCAGGGAGTAGGAACTTAGAACTAGAACTTGGCTTTCTGGCTAAGTTCTTTAAGTCAAGTCAACATTTACCATGCCCAAAACCAAGAGCCAACTTAGCTTAAAATGCAAAATTTGGCTCAAAAAACCAAAACTTTTATGAGAAAACCTGACTTTCCAAATGAAGAATGGAGAAGTTTGTGGGAGAATTGAAAACAGATACATTTAATCAGCAGATTCAGGCATTTTTCAAATCAGGTTGTGTGAAGGATGGGTTGATGTTGATGAAAGAGATGGAGGGGAGTATGATTCTCTCAATCTTAACCAGTTTTAAAAAATCTAGAAGCAATAGTCAATCTACATATCTTTGGGCACGAATCCAGAGAAATTAGCCGACTCTGAAAACCGATTGTACGGCTAAAAGTACGGAACCTCTTCAGACCAATCAATGGGAGACGGACAACTGGAATTTGGATCAGGGGCGTTGCCCCCGAACCCCCTGAAAAATGGGGGGACACGGGGGGTGGTGATGATGAGTCAAATTTCAACTATGCTATAAACCTCTTTTTTAATGAGCTTCTATTGGTTTCTATAATAGTTCATTCTCTACTAAACAGGGGAAACCACGTGAAGGTGGAATCTCTAATTATTGCCTCCCCCCCCTCACATCACTCTCAATTTCCCCATACCCAATTTGAAATAATAAAGAACATGTAATTTATACTATATTATACAAAATAAAAACATATAAAGATCATCATATAAAACACATACCTCTATATATCATTTATCTTATTCTTCATCAAACTGAACATTGTCAATATCATCTTCATCATCAACATTGTCATTTACCTAATGCCCAATCTATCTAGATTCAACAAATATAATTAAAAATGACACTAAGATTACATGAAAGAAAAAAAAAATAAGAGATCTATAGTACAAATCACTCACCACATGTAGGAATATTATTGATCTTCTTCTTCATCCAACTCATCATCTGGTATTTCAGAATCATCATTGAATGGATTGGCCATATCAACATCATCATCAGTACTATCATAATTTTCTATAATATCATCATCAGATATAGCGTCATTGAGAACATTATCATCTACATCATATGGTCGATCAACTTCTTAGACTTCATCATCTGACGATACACGGTCTACCTCCTCATGTTCCTCTGTATCACCTTCTAGTTCTTGAATATCATCTTCTTTCGGTACATTATACTTTATAGGCCTTCGTCTTGGATCATATCTAACAAGAAACGACCAACCTAGTTTACTAGGAACCTCGCAATAGAATACCTGCTCACATTGGCTGGGAAGAAGATAACTTTCTAGACCCAGCTCAAATGCCCTTGTATTAACCATGGTAAAACCATTGTCATGCTGAATAACAGTTCCTTTAGGATCACGTTCATTTATCCGTAAACGATACCATTTGACCTCAAATAGAATTATATTGAAGGATTTGAAGTCACACTCGATTATATCATCCAAATATCCATAATATCTATTTTATGTTAGTCTTGGATGTTTGTCACTTCTAGAAGAAACATTATTGACTTGAAACACTACAATTATCCCTAAATATGTGGTTTTCTTCGTGTCATCCACCCTTTTGAAGCGAAATTTTCGACCATTATACCACATATATTTTTGGTGCTTCAACTGCAATATTCCCGACAAGTACAAAATAAATTAATAATTAATAAACGTATTTAAACTTAATAAATATTAAAAAATAATACATTAACATTTTGTATAATAACAGAAAGTGCGAGTAAAATTTCATATGCTTACATGTTTATCTTTTAAACCATATGCTAAATCAATCTCCCTCTGCGTAAGATTGTGATCTTCATTATGATGAGCTCTTTTAATTAATGTAGCCACCCCTTCCCATGATAACCTACCATCATGTTGTTCAAATTGTTCTATCCATAGCTTCATCCAATCAAGATTGTTAGCAATGTATAAATGTAGTGCATCCCACACTCGACTGGCTGTAATAAAAAAAATATAAATTAGTAAGAATAATGAATAATAATAATTGATGGAGGTATAATATAAATTGAAGAAATACAATACAGATAAAAATCAAATACTATAATACCTTTCACTTTCTTCATTTTACCATTCCCGACCAAGACCTCCACTTCAGATATTTTGGCGTTATTGACACCCCAAATGCAATGCATATTAATTATCCTCCCTAAATCAGGAAGATAATCACTAATATACACTAACGTTTGATATACCATATACCCCTCCACCATAGAACCCTCGGGACGTTCTCTTTCTCTAACTAAAGCCTTCAATGAATTCAAGTGTCTCTCCACCATCCACATTGACCTTATGTGTACATGTCCACACAATTCAATCTCCTCAACCTGGTGTATGAGGTAGTGTTCTTGCACATTTAAAAATGTTGGAGGTAGATATTTTTGCATTGCACACATTAAACGAGGAATTTCTCTCTTCCAATATTTTGTATCTTCATTATGGATTTATTTAGATGACAACCACCTACAAATGTTGCAAGAACACAATAGGTTTCAATGAAGACAATATTGTATACATAAATATTACAAGTAAAACACATGTCATCAACAACTTATACAACATTTTTATTACATATAAATAATAATATGTAATTCGTCTTTCATTATTTACCTCACGCATTTTCCAAGGTCATATATAACTTGTTTTACGTTGTTGTCAAAGATTTCGGGAAAAGATAGAGGTAGCACATACTGTAACAAAACAATGGCACATTAATAAATTTTTGATTTCATATTAACAATATATTTACAAAATTTAAAAATATTACATCGATTCTTACCAATACATAACAAATATACGAAAGAAATTACCTTGATGAAGGTATGCCAGTCATGAGTTTTTAACCTGCCAAATTCACCTTTCTTTGTTAATATCTTCTTGATGTTTGAAGCAAACCCTGTTGGAAATATAATTTTTCAAATGAGCTCTTTTAGAACATTGATTTCATATTCTTTAAATAACCATGGGAGGCTATTTCGATCGACTCAATTAGTCCTATTTAAATCAATAATATTTAGCATTGAATGATTGGCTTCTTGAATGTCACTACAAATTTTAGAATTTTTTTCTTTGTCATGCCTTCCATCTAAGATTCTCCACAACATTTTTGTTATGTTCTTCCTGATATGCATTGTGTCGAACAAATGAGTTATTTATAGTTGCTCATAGTAGGGCAACCTAATGAATTGTTTGGGGAAAATTTTCATTCCTTGTGGAAGAAGATCAATGCCTTGACGACCAACTATATGTTACATAAATGAAATTAACAGAACAATTGTTAGATTATACACAGTATACATGAGAATTCAACACAATTAAAAAATGTAATATATTGCATACAATGATGAAGATTGACTTACATTGATGATTTGATCTGTTATATTCCAACTTCCATAGGTGTGGTGTCATTCTTCGTGGTTTTATCCCACTCTCCTCTTT
>ML783783.1:138238-157646 GCA_009831015.1 Picea engelmannii
AATAAAATACAGTTAGAGTATATCACAAATATTATTTTGAAAGATAAATTAAAAAAAAACAATTAATGTATAATACCCTTAAAGATCTATAATAACTAATTACTTACCATGGGACGATATTCATTTCCCCCTTCAACGTGCCCATTCTCCCTAAAATGTTTTTCAACTATTTTTAAAGGTAATAGTATTCCATTAAACCCCCTACATTCATAACAAGGGCAATAACATTTCCCATCACCGTGAATCACCATTTTCCGCTTTAACATAACAAGCTCTCTTTTCTCGTTTGGAGTTGACATTGTAATTAGCTATTACAAAAAATCCATTGAAACATTATAAGTACAATATACAAATCTATTCAAATAATTTGGTATATATTTAGATATTTGTAATGAAACTTACACAACATGTTCAGAAAAAAATAAGGGAGAAAGCATGAAACCTAAAATTAGCTAGAAAAAATAAGGAACAAAGCATGAAACCAATGCATTTCATATCCAACGTACAACACTGGCTATTTGGGAATCTAAATGACACTTGGTTCTAAAACAAAACATTGACCTACACATAAACATCCAAACATAAATGAATCTTCTAATAATCTCTTTGTTGTGATCCACCTACTATTATGTTATCAAAATTGAGGAACAAAATTGATAGAAGTGCAAGAAAGAGTTTGGGGAGAAAAATAAATCATGACATAAGAAGCATAAAGGCAACTTTAATTCTCATAAAAAATGATGATGTAAAGAAAATTAATTTGAAGACAACCAATCAAAGATGGAAAACAATTCCTTGGCATGGTAATGATAAATGATACACTATACATCTTTTATTGTCTAAGTTTAAAGCCTCATACTTTGATTCATCCCCGAACTCACAATATTCCATTAATAAGAGGAGATGGATCTATTATCACCCAAAATTACACTATATAATATTAAGTCCCTAATAAAAATTGGGGTAGCTTTAGGGATACACAAGATTATTGATGCCCAATATCACCACAAAAGCCACTCCTCTTCACTTCTAGTTGGTTCTTTTCCAACTCAAGGAGGAATCCCTAAATGTAAATTTACTAAGGCAAGGATACTTAGATATTCAAGAAGTTCCATGACATATAAGAACAAAATTAGAGTGATTGAATCTAATTAGAGTGATTGTAGCTAAATTAGTAATATTTTTACTCTATCAAAAGTGGATAAACCATAAAATATTTCTAAGGAGTTAAAATAAGCCATAAAATATGATTTAAGGAGTGAAAATAAACCATAAAATAGTTCAATACCACCAAATTACTAAATCACACAGAAACATTTTAAGTACTGACATTCCAAATCTCAGCTATGTAGAGTCTGATCAATTCAATGTTTCTCTTCTTGAAAGAGAATTGAAATCAAGATTTCATAAAAAACCAGAACACCATTGCAACAGAACACCCGAATGATTGTCACAACTGTAGAAAATGATTGTCGCAAGTATAGAAAATGATTGTCGCAACTATAGAAAATTTACTGTAACTGATATATATATAGCATTGATTTTGTCGGTCTTCCAATGAATTCGGTCAAATTGACCAAACAATAAGTCAATGACCGTTTGATTCTCACACATGCCATAGTTGGTCATTATAACGACTAAATTTCGTTGCTATAGCGACTAACTCATGGTTGGTCTCTCTAGCGATGAAGTTCATCTCTATAATGACCAACGTGGAATGTTGGTCGCTAGAGACACGAACAGTTGGACCCCCCCAAAAAAGAAAGTAAATTTAGTCCAAAAAAATCAAAAACATTACGACGAAATTTTAAACCGTCATAATATTTCGTCGTAATTTCCACCCAATGTAGTAGTGAATGAGACTAGGAAGCTATGGAAATCCCTTCTCCATAAAGGCCCATCTAACCCACTTGATTTTCAATTTTATAATTATAAGTAACATATTTCTTCCCCATGTTTATCCAATACTTGGTTCAAGGCGATGCATATTTCTTTTTTTCGAACAAGTTTATGCTTCTAAGATTGCACCTAGGAATTTGGTTATCCCTACCTTGCTCCTTTGTCCCACATCAAATGTCCATCATGAAGAAATGATTAATGTTTGGGAATACCTAGGGATGTGATATATTTATTGGATCCCTATAGAGCATGTTAAAATATGGTGGTATATGTGACCTTGCATTTCAAAAAATGTAAATTACTATATATTTAACTACCTTTCATTTTTCTATTATTTCCCTCCTCTTAAAACTAGGGTTTTAACAACATTGAATAAATGGCTACATTGCAACATATACATGTAGATACTCAAGATGTATGTTTGGGAAGGATAACCAACCACTTTTCATTCATTATTCATGAGAATTTATATACTATCATGATGGTTAGAATGGTTTCAATCAGCATCACCTAACCATTCATTAAATTCATTAAATTGTATGTTTTGTGACTTACTTTAATTATACATTTACATTTTCATTCATGTATTCACTTAGTCTATTGCCTTAATATAATGTGTGATGACATTTATAATGGATTAAGAGACCTCCCAACATCTCTCCAAACCTCAATGTCTTGCTTCATCTTGAATCAATCATGTAGCAACCTCCTAGGTCTCAGATATCACTAAATTATCCTTATTGTGCATCAACCATTCCTACTAATGTTCATAGCTAATATAGATACAAAAACCGCTCGATATTTAGGAAGATATGCATACAAAAGTTTTATTGTGACCTTTTATTCTTTGCAAAACTTCTTCCAAATTAAGAACCATCATGGTTTCTTCCACTTTCTCATATGACCTTAATATTTTTTGTAACGCCCCATTTTTTATCCCTAATGTAGAGTTGTATATTTATAAATACTATGAATGTTCGAGGACCATGTGATATATTATGTAAGCATTGTACAATGAAAAATAATAAAATTAAATAGACCACTAGCTGCTAGATGGATAAGGATCAAAGTAACGGGGGGATATGATTCCACAAGAGAGGGTGGATTGATGGGGTTTTTAGGTTTTTCCATATGCCTTGAGTTTTAGTCCACCTTCATAAATTAGTTTTTCATTTATATATTTAACCCTTTGACATATTACACACTCAATCATTGAATTCATGTAAGAGGTTGTGTGAGAAATTCATCCCACTCACTTATGACACCATGGGTTGAGTGTAATCATCTTAGGAAAGAGTGTGAGTCAAGGAAACATGGAAAAAAGGGTAAAGGAAATTAAATTAAAAGGGAGAGTAGTTTTAGAGTTAACAAGAAGTGAGGAAAAAACTAGAGTTTAGTGTTGGGAAAGAGTAGGAAACCATAGTGGGTAATGAAGATAGCTTGTTGGAGCTAGTAATTATGTTGAGAATGGGGCTTCCATGCATGTAAGTGTTTTTCTCAAGAAAAGAGAATTTGTAAATGTTATTGTGAGCACTCATGTTGAAACTAGATTTCCTTAATCCCCAAGTAGAGATATTCAAGTCCATTCTATGCTAGATCCCTGGAGGGGATGAAGATTTTCTAAGGGACTCAAGTGTAGATAAGGAAATATTATACCTTGGGTTGTGAAAGATAATGGAGAATAGATATGGGTCATTGGAATTGTTGTATTATTTATGTCATTATGTTTTAATGCGTTTTGAGTTGTTTGAGTGGATCACAAACACCCATAGGATCCTTTCCATCCTTTTGGAATCATAGCCCCAAATCAGGTGTGGCTTGTTGTAGAGATAATTGGTGTAGAAGAACCTATGATTGAATGTAATGTCCATCGTCAACAACTAGTTTCTTAAGACACTTTTGAAAGATAAGTTTTTTGACCACTATGTCATCTACAAATTTAA
This sequence comes from Picea engelmannii, assembly GCA_009831015.1. Lineage (NCBI taxonomy): Eukaryota > Viridiplantae > Streptophyta > Pinopsida > Pinales > Pinaceae > Picea > Picea engelmannii. The sequence goes on from ML783783.1 coordinate 142,081, forward strand.
TTCTATGATTGAATGTTTCATTTACTCTATGTTTTGTATGCATGAATGATGATGTGTGTGTTTAATCGTTTTCATTCATGAGTTTAATTATTATTGATAGTTTCATGACCTTGTATGCCATGTTGTGTATATTTCCATATTTCAATCAATATGTTGGTTGATTTAGTAGTAACATGGCCTAGCAAGGAAATTGGGTATGTTACATCTACACTCAAATGTGGTTAGCATTCCATTGATATAACAGTCCACTAGGTCTATAGTCTTAGGTGTTGGGTATGTGTTGAAGAAAAACGAGGTCCTATGAGGCTTCCAACTAAGGTCTATATTTGACCTTGAGATTGGCTCTAAGTTTCAATCTTCAAAACTTTTGTTTGTTGTTTTTAGGACAACAAACAGTTCAATAACTTTATGCCCATAGTAATTGTAGGTTAAGTGTTATTTTAGCTTCTCTTTCAAGTGTTTTCGTAAACCAAAGTTAGCACATGCAATATAACTCAAAACAAGTAACACTCCTCTAGATATTAACAACACAAGTAAGTTGATATACACTCTAAGAATGCATGGAATGAACACATGTATTTTTGGTCAACATGACCTTGGATAAAACCACCCTGGGGAAAACTAGTTTGGAATGGAAGTATATATAAGTGGTGTATAAATCATGAGATACAAGAAGAAATAAAATATCATGGAACTTGTATACAAATAAATATCCTCTCAATACTTTCCAAAGGAACTAGGAAGAAATGTGCCCAAGACTAGTGTGCCTCTTCCTCTTTTTGCCAAATCCATTGAAGTGAAGCACCCTTGACCTTGGATTCTCTAAAGAAGAATACCTTGCACACAAATATGCTATTGTGTGCTACCTCTCCACCGAAACAAAAAAATCTGAATTCCTCCAACTGTATCTCCTCCCTGCTAGGTGTGTGCCCTCCTCCAAGAAAGTGTGATCACCACTAAATAATAGGGTCTCTAGATGTCATATCTCCTCCATGAATAGAAGCACCAAATATTCCCTCTTTGAATTCCTCCAACATCATGCTCATGCTCCTCCTCAAGATCTCCAAGTTAACATAAGAGTGAATGAATCTCATTAGGCCTCTTGCATCCTCCTTGAGAAAATCATAAGGAAACCTAAAACTGAATGGCTAGGATCATCCCAAGCCATTCCTAATCAATGGTTGAGATCATCCCAAAATAATATCAACTCAAAACACACTTTGGGTTAATTTCCCTTAGTTTACTTTATGTCCCTCAATTCAGCTACAAAGTGAATTAATAGTCACTTTAGGCTACAATGACCAAATTTCACTTTTGATTTAAATATCCTAAGTCAAAGTGAAATTAGACATAAGTACAAAGTACAAGAGTACCAACATCTACCTCTTGTGGTTAGAGGCTCCAAACCACAAGAGAACCACTTCCCAAGGTACACCAAAACTCAACATGTGTGACACTCCTATGTTGCGTTGGGCACACGGGGGAGTCATCAGGGGTTGCAGGGGGGGAAATAAGCCCCCTTTGCGGGGGTTCGGGGGCAATGCCCCCTATAATTTTTTTTTCCTCAGGAAATGTGTCACATTGTTTTCCTCATTTTTCATTTTACCTTGATTTTCATATCCATTGTTGGGCGGTTTTTCGGCACATGACTTTTTTCCGATGGTTTTCTATTTTCGATTAAAGAATTAGGGTTGTTGACTAATCCAGATCATTGGGTTAGGTTTTTGGATTTCCTTGGCTCCTATATGTATATTGTATTGTAAACAATGTATGATGTGAGTGAATATAGAATATACTCGTTCTCCCGGTTTGGGTTTCCAGGGGAAAAATTTCTCTCTAATGTGTGTATTTCCCATTATATATTTTCTATTCTTTTACTGAAAATATGTTTGTAGTAAATAATTGTACAAGGTTAAAATCTACAATAGGAACCATCATAATGTATTCCTCTTCCAAACATAGTTGGTCTTCCACACTCACCCCAAGTAGGGTTACTGTCTGCTTGATCCAATGCTCCACTACTTCTTCTCTTATTTTTCATCACAACCCAAGGAACTACTTCTCAACTCATGTCTTGAAGGGATTAGTCATTTTTTTACCTTCCATCATGATATTTTCTTTAGTATTTTTTCGTGTGTGTCATTTAATGTCTCTTTCATGAATAATTCATTTTTTTGTAATTGTAGTGATATTCTTAGAATCAATATTTTTTTAAGTTTGCATGCTTCGTCAATCATTTGTAATACTCTTGATCCATGCTCATTTTTAGTGGTGAATTATCTCTCAATAAAATTCCTAGTCAAATTCTCAGCTTATCCAGGTACAAAAACTCTCAATTAATGCTCAATGCCAATGCTCTATGTATATTTTCTCACTACCAAGTCAAAATATTTATTCTGGTTGGATGGATTCTTTCTTCAACTAATCCATTGATCATGGATTTTCTCAATGGATGATCTATAAATTCTTCAAATTTGTCAAGGTAATTTCAATTCTCTAGTAATGTGTTGGAATATTCAATCTATATTTACAAGAAGGATGACTTTGAATCAGGTATGGCTTTATAAACTAATTCTTAGTGAATAATTGAGTCAACTAAGACTTGAATCAATGACTAGAATTTGTTAGTATGAGTCTCTATGTGTTTATACATTACTAAGACTATTTGGTTCTCACATAAAATTTACTTTAACTATGCATAGGGTTTCACTCAACTATGAATTTACTTTTTTCAGTTAAATACTTTACATCAACTAAACATTGACTTCACTAGCTAGAAACCCACTTTTCATGCAAACTCAATTTCTTTTTAAGTTGACTCAATTGACTCAACTAGTAATTGAGTACATACTCTCTCTTTTTTTTCTGGCTAAGCTAACCTTAATACAATCGACTATATTATACTTTACATAGGATTTTTTTCAGGTATATGTTTATAATATTTTGACTTTGTGACCATGTTGACTACATGATACTTCTGTCTTTATGATCATTCTTTTCAAGAGTTTTTACTTAAGTGATGATGATCCATAAATGAGGAACTTATTTCCCACTCACTTCACTGACACATATCCTATACAAACAATAAAATATGATCTTTTTTCTCTATATGATGTTGATTTATCTACCTTTGATCCAAAAAGGATCCAGAGAAGGCTAAGAGAAACTCATAACTCATAGAGGAAAATCGGGATGCTTAGAATGGCTTCAACAGATAGAGAAAGAGAAAAAATTCAAAGTTCCCAAAACTCAATGAAAATGACATGATCGCGAAGAGCGCACCACAATATTTCTAATGTTTCAAACAAATCATCAAACAAAGTTACAGATTGAAAGACATTCACGGTCAAAGTTTGGTAAACCTAGCCCAATCAACAGGGGATGAGTCAACATCCGTACTATTGATGTCAACATCCATACCGATGACTTCAAAATCCATACAAAACACGTGGAAAGAGAAGGAAGATGACATGTGGTATGATGATGTCAACATGATGATGTGGCAACACCAGAGGCTACCATATGTCACCTGGTTTTGGTGTTTTTGGACCGATCCGTGGACCAATCTGATCGTGCCACATGGAATTTGTACAACTCATATGATGATGTCGCGTGTTGACTTGGCAGATGGTGGCATGGACCAGTGAGAGTCTGCCACATGGCCCAATCATAGGCTACCATGTGGCAGATGGGAAATGCCCAAGGACAGTCCGTGAACAAAAAATTGGAAAACAATGGTTTGGTGGGTCCACCAAATTTGGCAGACCATGCCAGAACTAGCCACGGTTAAGTCATTTGTATATCGTTCTAGTGACACAGCTAAGAATTTCGGAATGAACATATTATATGTTTATACAATGTAACAATACAAAACCAAAAGGGGAGTCCATGGGGTTTGACCCCAGGACCTCCTCCCACATCAAACAGCTTAACATATCCACCCTAACCAACAGGTCATGACCATTACATTGTAACCAATGCCTTCAATATTTATTAAGTTATGCATCTTCTCAACCATAAGGGGGGAGGCATGTGCATATCGTACGACCTTTTGGGCACACATTTTGATGCAAGTACAGTCATAATTGCAGGTTGCAGAGGGCATGAAAACTGAGATGAAATTCTTCTTGGGCTTGGGAGTGCAAGAGTCAGATTGAGGAATCGAGACAATCATTTTTGGGTAATTCAATGCCATGAATTCAATGGTGTTGTTTTTTTTCTGATTTGAGCATTATTTCTGCGGCTTTATTTAAGAATGAGGTATACTTATGTATTTTTCCAAATTCTTTTGTTGATTTAATGAAAGAGCATACCCATTTGAGAGTAGGACCCTGAGACATAGTCCACCAGGGATGATCTTCGTTATCAATTTTTTGTTTTCAGATTTGATGCTTATGTCTCTTTATTTTTTAGTTTTTTCTTCTTTAATGGTGCACTTTAATTTATGCTCATTTAATGCAATTCTTTACAAGTCACGCTGAAAAGATCATGGATCATGTTGGTGTCAGAGTAGTCGTCTTTGACTTGAATTGTTGAGTGTGAATGATTATTAGGGACAATCATAAGTAGGGTGAAGGAACTCTTAAGACTTTCAATCTTGAAGTTGGTCATGCATCTCGAAGGAAGAGAATGGAAGAAGAGGCTAAGCATGATGAATAGGTGAAAAAATTTCACATGGTATTTTATCACATGTTAGAAATGTTCAAATGAATGTATGGAGATTATGAGAAGAGGATGAAGAAGAAATGGAAGAAAAATGAAGTACATGCTGATGATGATGCTTCTGTAAACCAAGTGGCTAGAGGAGATCCTCTTGAGCCTCTATCTTCACCTTCGAGTTCTAGTTCTTATTCCTCTAATCATTCTCATCATTCTCATAATTCTATCCATAAAGCCTCTTTTAAGAAGCCATTATTAAATCTTGATGTAAAATTTGCTTTACCTATGTTTAATGGAGATGCTAATCATGAAAATCTAGATAATTGGATCCGACAGGTTGAAGTGTATGGTCATATCTAGCATATTGATGAAGAAGAAGTTAAAGTACAATTGGCTTCTCTTCGGTTGGAAGGAACCACTCTCGTATGGTGGGAGAGAAAACTTCATGACAGAAGTAAGTGTGGTAATCTTCTTTCCTCATGGTTGGAATTTAAATAAGCGATAAGGAATTTTTTTTATCCATGAGGGTATTTACATAAAGAAATGATGGAATGAAAAACGTTAAGGCAAAGTAAAGGTCAAACTGTACAAAGTTTCATAGAAGAGTTTAGGAAGAAAGATCTTGCATTAAATATTTTGTTGGATTCTTAGGAAACTTTAATGAAGTATATTAGCGCACTTCACAATTATATTGATCATACTTTGCTCTTGTTTAACCCCACTAGTCTTGATGAAGTTTGTGTGCAAACCACTCACCTTGAGTACAGGTGGAAACATGTTCAAGAAGATCCCACGAAGAAACCTTCCAATATCCCACATAAAAATTTTATGAAGTTTAAAAGGAAGGACAATAATACAACCACATTAACGAGAGAAGGATGAAATCCATCTTGCACTCATTACAATAAAAGTGATCATGATGAAGAACATTGTTGGAAACTGTATCCAGAAAAGAAACCAAGCAGTTCGGCGGAAAGGGGAAGACAAAAACCGTTGCTACAGTGAAAAAATATCTTGGTTCTGATTCAGGAAATGAAGGAAATATAACAACAGTTGGAGTACAAGGTAAATATTCCCTTCATGATAGTTCAAGTTCCAATAATGAATCTCATGTTCATGAATGAAAGAGGAATGAGTTATTTCACATAAGAGTCGTATCTAACAAACTAAGATATATACATTATTTGATATGGGTTCTCAAGTAAACTTAATATTTGAAGCACTTTTCAAGAATATGGGTCTTGAAATGAAACCACATTTGAAGCCTTATCCTCTTGGTTGGGTATGTGATAAAGTAAAACTTAATGTCACCAAACAATGTAGGGTCAGATTTTCTATTGATTCAAAGTTGATTGATGAAGTGGATTTGGATGTTGTACCACTTGATATATGTGGTATAGTGTTGGGAAGTCCTTATATTTATGATAGAAAATCAATCTTCTTTCGTCATGAGAATAAATACCACCTTACTAAAGGGGGAGTGGAATATATTGTTAGATCTCACAACATGAGGGTAAATACAACACTTGTTAGTGTAGGTAAAATGAAGAGACTCATGAACACTAATAAGAGATATGTACTCATGGTTGTAAGCGAGAAAGATGTCGAGATATATGACGCTTTCCAAGGATGTGATCCATCTCATAAAACATAATTAGTTGATATTGTTTCTAAGTATGATGATATTTTTTAGGAACCAGATGGATTACCTCCAAAGAGGGAAATCCAACATGAGATACATCTTCAGCAGGATTATCCTCTTCCAAATGTGGGAATATACTGGATGTTAGTTGTGGATATGACATAGATCAAGAAACAAGTCTTATTGGATCAAGGGGTCATCAAGCCCAGTTCATCTCCTTGTGGTTCTCTGATCGTGATGGTGCCAAAGAAGGATGACACATGGCGAATGTGTGTCGATTACCGGGCCTTAAATAAAATCACGGTGAAAAATTGATACCCTCTTCCACCCATAGATGATTTTCTTAATCAATTGAAGAATGTTGTTTATTTCACTAAGTTGGTTTTTCATAGTGGATATCATCATATCAGGGTCGTAGGACAAGATGAATGAAAATTTTCCTTTAAAACCAAATAGGGATTGTTTGAGTGGTTAGTTATGCCATTTGGGCTTTGTAATGCTCCGACAAATTTCATGCGTGTGATGAATGATGTATTTAGGCCTTTCCTAGATGACTTTGTGATTATATATTTAGATTGCATTCTCATTTTTACAAGGACTTGGGATGAATATGTGAGGCATGTAAAGAAAGTATTGGATACTTTGAAAATGGAAAATATGTATGTAAAATTGTATAAATGTGAATTTGGCAAAACTGCACTTCTGTACTTAGGTCATATCGTAGGAGCAAGAAAATTAAAAATTGATCCTTCCAAAATTGATGTAATTGTAAATTGGCCTGAGCCAAAAAGTGTAACTGAAGTCCGAAGCTTATTAGGTGTAGTCCAGTATTTGAGGAGGTTCATTTCCAACTTCTCTTTTATATAATCTCCTTTGCATTCCTTAACCGGTGTGAAGAACACTTTTCAGTGGGAAGGAAAGCAACAAAAAAATTTCAACACTTTGAAGGAAAAGATCAGTATCGCACCAGTATTAGCACTGTCGAATCTTCAACATCATTTTCAGATCGATAAATATGCTAACTGATATGCCATGGGTGCAGTATTGATGCAATATCATAAACCTGTATGTTACCACTTTGAAACTTTTAACCAAGTTGTTTTTAACTATCCTACATATGATAAAGAGTTGTATGCATTAGTCTAGAGCGTAAAGAAAAGGAATTACTACTTGTTAGGGAAGGAAACAATCATACATACAGAACACCAACCCTTACAATATCTCCAAGAACATACCAAATTGCAACAATATTGACACTACAGATGGATGGGTTTTCTACAACAATTTAATTTGGTAATCAAGTACAAAAAGGGTACAAGTAACATGGTAGCCGATATTCTTTCTATAACTCCTATTTTTGCTTCTATTATTTTGAAGAATACTTCTTTATATCATGATAGCTATGTAGAACAATATGCCATCGCTGAAGATTTTAAAGAATTATATGAGAAGCTAACCCTTGGTTCACAGGTAGAGAACTATTGTCTGCAGGGAAAACTACTCTACCATCTTGGAAAGCTATGTATTCCTATAAGTGAACGAGTCCATGTAATATGATAATCTCACACTTCTCTTGTTTCTGGGCATTTGGGGGTAGGAAAAACTATGGCTCATTTGTAGATATTTTTTCAGTGGCCTCAAATGAAATCAATTGTAACTAAATATGTAAAGGGGTGTGTGATGTGCTCTACTTGTAAGCCCACTAATAGAAAATTAGGGCTATACTCACCACTTCTTGTTCCATCCCATCCATGGGAAAGTATCTCCATGGATTTTGTAGGGGGTTTACCAATGACCAAAGGGGGTCATGACTATTTGTATGTTGTAGTGGATAGGTTCAATGAGATGTGTATCTTGATTCCATGTAAAAAGGAGTTCATTGTTGAGCATACTGCTAATCTTTTCTTTCAATATGTTTGGGTTCACTTTGGGTTACCCACATCCATTGTCTTAGATTGAGATACTAGATTCCTTGGGGAATTTTGGACTAGATTGTGTAGGATGATGGACACCAAATTGAAGAGGAGCACTACTTTCCATCCATAGATTAACGGACAGACAGAGGTGGTAAACCAAATCGTGGTACTTTTTCTTTGAGGCTATTGCAACAAGCATCCCAAGTTATGGGATGAACACATACCCTATATACAACATGCTTACAATAGAGATTTACATTAGTCCACTCATATTTCACCTTTTGAAGCATGTTTTGGGTACCTACCAAAGGTTCATTTGGAATTTATGTATGGGAGAGATGTTGATGTGAATGAAGAATGAAAAAAGGACAGAGCCCACAATTTCATCCAAAGGATCCAACAGATACACTAGGAAGTCATGAAATAGTTGGAGAAAATTCAAGAACAATATAAATCTCGACATAACAAGCACAAGGTTGATCATCAATTCCAGGTTGGAGTCTAGGTATGGATTCACATCAGTAAGGAGAGAATGAAGGGTGAAGGAAAGAAACTCAATCCCATTCATTATGGACCCTTCACTATCCTGGAGAAAAGTTGAACCAATTATTTTCGTCTGGATCTTCCACCTTACATGTATATTTACTAAGTTGTGAACGTTGAGAAATTGAAACTTTTTGAGCCTCCCATGATCATGGATCAAGATGAGGAAGTTTCAATACCTTCAGTTGATGATTTTTCACCTGAGTATTTGGATGAGTTACAAGAATATATCATCCTAGACAGGAGGATGAGGATTTGGGGTGATGTTCATTATCTTCGAGTAGGCTTAAAATGCACACATCCAAGCAAGGAAAAGTGGATAGAGAAGGACAAAGTTAGGGGACTCTTCTCTCACTTACCTGTTGATTGATGAAAGATTTTGGTGGTCCAAAAATCTCTCAGTGGGAAATCATTATCCAAAAAGGATCCATAAAAGGCTAAGAACAACTTAGAACTCATAGAGGCAACTCAGGACACTTAGACTGGCTTCAGTAAATAGAGAAAGGGAAAAAATTCAAAGTTCCCAAAACTCAATGAAAATGACATGATCGTGAAGATCATGTCACAAGATTTATAACAACTCAAACGACTCATTAAACAGAGTTATGGTTTGAAAGATATTCGTGATCAAAGTTTTGTCAACCTAACACAACCAATAGGGGATGAGTCAACATTTGTACTGCTGAAGTCATCATCTGTACGGATGACGTTAGCATCCATACAACACACGTGGAAGGAGAAGGAAGGTGACATGTGTCATTCTGACATAAACATGATGATGTTCTCTTCTAAATAAAACAAAATAAAAGGCTTGGAAAAAGAAAGAAGAGGATGAGGCTACAAGGAAACAAGAAGAAGAACAAAAGAGGAAGAAAGAAGAAGAGGGAAGAAAGAGAAATTGTAAGATAAAAATATCGCCACTCTCCTCATGGAACTTTGATGGGAGGAGGAAATCCCTAAAAGTTGCACTTAGCGCCCTCACTTTGTGTATGTTGTCTTATTAGCCTGCAATTTTTTTATTTTTTTAAATCTATAACCATTCTTATAAAAAAAGCAAAAAAATAGTAATGCACAAAATCAATCCATCTATTGTTTTGTCTTTTCCAATAAACCCTATAACTCCAAAAAGAAATCCCTCTACTCCCAATATCTTTCATATCTATTGTCGTTATACTTACTCATTATTCATTGGATATCCTAGCTATTCTTTCACTAATGTGGTAGCTATAATTTATTGTTCCCCTATCGTGACATTATTTCTTGCCATGCATCTCTTTATTTTTACTTTTATTTTCTCTTTGTCTTCCTCTTGCTTGTCATTACAATGGTTTAAGAGAAACCCTTGTAGTTCCTCCTTATGTTGTTGATCGGGGCATGGAGACCTTCACATGTATAGAAGGATATCATGGCATGGCCAGTGAAGGATCCCCTTGTGACATTGAGGCATTGTCTCACACTACAAGCACCCATAGACTACTCCCATGCATAATTCTTTGCTTTCGTTGCTACTTTTATTTTCACTTTGCCTTCTTTTTCTTTTCTTATTTCTCTCCTTCCTTGCACCTCACTACTATTCCCATCTTACCGATAGAAGCTCCTCTAAAGGGGAAATATGTAGCATATGTGATCTGTGCTTGAGTAATCACATATGCTTACCCACTGGGAGGTACAATGTGCGGTCCACTCTTTTTTCGTATTCATGTGTAACCCACCCAATGATGGAATGATGCCTCTAAATATTGTCCTTCTATGATGGACAACCTTTTGTGGAGTTCCCTCCACCTTAGCCTAGATGTGTTACCTCTTAGGGATGTCTAACACTAATGACAAAAGATTAACTCGATGGACTTGGGGACCTTATTTGGTTTCAAGTGGAAATACAATGCACACAAATGCCAATTTCAACGGCTTATCACAAATATATCTATGCCTCTCTATGAATCCTATGGAAAGAAGGGACTCAGGACAAAATATTCTTCTTGACACGCTTCTTCCCACCTCCCCAAGAAAACGAATCCCAATAAACAACAGTTCATCCACAGTTCATCCATTATCTTTATCCATAATCAGTTATCTACCCCTTACATAAAGCAGTTTAGTTGCCCTAACCCTTCCTATAAATAACCCTCAATCTTACCACAGTTCATTCGGTCTATACCCCTCCCTTAAAGTCATCCCCTTGCATTATGTATTAGTTATATAGCCAGCCTAGACAAGAGGCTCTATCTTACAACTCTATCTAGCTCTACTCTATAGGTAGGTCTAGCTCTATATGTCTAGGTAGCTCTAGCTATGTAGGTCTATCTCTATAGTTCTATCTTGGAATATTGATCCATCCACACATCCCTCACCCCTCACCATGAACAAACTATGGGATCATCGGGGAAAGGCCCTCCACTATCACTAACGAGATTGATTTTTGGGATTGGGAAGCACTAGTATTAAGTCTCAGAATTACTCCCTGATGAAGAAGGTAAGTCTTATATAAACTCCTTTCTTGATGAGGTAAGAATTTGTATGACTCCATTCTTGAGTAGATAAGTATGAGAATGGTTCCTCGATCAATGAGAATATAGAGAGCATAGAGGGGGAAGAGTCGGGTTAGAGAACCTAATGACTTATATTGGGATGGGATAGTTCTTGAACAACTAGCTAGGGGGAATGGCAAAAGAGACGGTTAACATAAAGAATAGGGATAAACTCAGGAATATGATCTTAACCAAAGGTTTGGATTTGGTCTGTAAATAGAGTAAATTTGGAATATCGCCCAGTTTTGGCGCTTTTGGACTGATCCGTGGACCAATCGGATCATGCCACGTGGTATCCATACAGTCCATATGCTGACATGGTGTGATGAGGTGGCATCATGACTTGGAAGGTGGAGGCATGGACCAGTGAAAGTCCACCACATGGCCCAATCAAAGGCTTCCATGCAGCAGGAAGGAAATGCCCAAGGACAGCCCGTGAAAAAAAAATTGGAAAAAAATGGTTTGGAGGGTCTGCCAAATCTAGCAAAACATGCCAAACCTAGCAGAACATGCCAAACCTAGCCACAGTTAAGTCATTTGTATATCCTTCTAGAGACATAGCTAAGAATGGTGGAACAAACATATTATATGTTTATACATTATAACAATACAAATACAAAATGGGAGTCTACGGGGTTTGACCTCGGGACCTCCTCCCCCAAAAAACACTTTAACATATCCACCCTAACCAACAGACTGCGACCATTACATTGTAACCAATTCCTTCAATAATTATTAAATGACGCATCCACCCAACCACAATGGGGGACTCACACGCGTAACATGCAACCTTTTGGGCATGCATTTTGATGCAAGCATAATCATAATTGCAAGTTTTAGAGGGCAAGGTAACTGAGACAAAATTATTCTTGGGCCTGGGAGTGCCAAAGTCGAATCAAGGTGCGGAGACAGTATTTTTTGGGTAATTCGATGCCAAAAATTCAATGGGGTTCTCTGTTTTCTGATCTGAGCATTATTTTTGTGGCTTGATTTCAAAATGAGGTATACTTATGTATTTTGTCAAATTCTTTTGCTGAGTTAATGAAAGACCCTACCCATTTGAAAGAATGACCCGAAGACATAGTCCACCAAGGATGAACTCCGTTATCAAGTTTTTATGTTCATATCTAATGCTTATGTCTCTTCATTTTTGAGTTTTTCCTTCTTTAATGGTGCACTTTAATTTATGCTCATTTAATGCAATTCTTTACAAGTCATGATGAAAAGATCCTAGATCAACCTTTATAATTGATTATGAGGCCTTTATCACATATTATAAGTCTAGGTGAAATCTTAGCTACAATAAAATTGACTTATTTAGATGGGATTCAATCACATGGATTGTTTATATACTTTTTTTCTTAATCACATGCACTTACCCAACATGCATTCAATAGAGATCCCTGCATCAATAGAAGAATCCAACAATAAATGTGTCCAACCATATGCCTGTAGGTTATGCCAAAGCTATTGTCCTCTAGAAGATTCAAATGAAATATGTTTTACAAATCTATGCTGAATGAAACCCATTTAGGAATCACAATAACATTCTAATTCAAATGTAACTTGTAATATGAAATCTAATTGTCAAATATGTAAAACTAGCACTTCTACATATTTTTAGAAATAATTCATTCTATTGCAAACCTAGATTCATGTATCCAATTTTCTTTTTGTAAGACCAAAAAAAATCACCCAAATTGATGAAATTGATTGCCAAAACCATATGGTGAACATGATTCAAGTGCATAGAAAAATGAGTTCTCAATCATTGGGTGACACGGGCTACTTGGAATGGATAAAATGAAACGTGAATAAACAATTGTTTAACAGAATATTCCATGCCATTCACTGCCAATAACCCAACCCATCATCTTTTGAAGAATCACATGTTCTACATGCCAACAAGACACCCCTTCACATGTGTATAGTTTGCACAAGACATGTGTATCACCTACATCTATCCCAAAGCGACACCAAAACAATCAATGATTTTTGGATTCGATGAATTAACTATTGAAGGTGTGTGTATCCTTAGGACTATTGAATTTTTGCTCAGTATGGTTTTTTAGTGGCCAACGGCTTCGCGGATCACCAAATTGTTTCTCTTCATATGAAAAATTCAAAACTTAGCTTGATAGTTAAAATAGCTAGAACATGACAACCATTGATCTCACAATTGAGAGTGAAATTGATGATGTATTTCCTTTGACTATTTGTATTCACACAATTCCAAGGAAGATTTATTCATGAGTAAGATCTATCATAACTACACTATGAAATTATTCATATTGAACCATGAAAATAAATTTGGACACAACAGTCTCTCAAATTCTTGTAACATCCCCAGCCACCCACAGGCTGGGAAATGCCACTCCAGAACATTCTTTGATGCTCTGATACCAATTTGTAACATACCCAGCCACCCACAGGCTGGTGAATGCCACTTCAGAACTATAATGTCCCCCACCTCTTGATAAAGAGGTGATGAGGAGACTCAGTGGCCTCGACATCCCCACTAGGTCATAGTCTCACACTGAAGGGGAAATTCAACTAAACTAAGGTCATATTCTTAAGTTGACTTGAAGAAGAAGGTTAAAAGGAGTAAAAGATAACTCAATAATAGAATAAAAGTTAACCCTGGGAATTAATCTAACTCAATAGAGGAATAGAAGGCTGGGGCGCACCTATTATTCATTCTGGATTTGGTATATTGCTTGTTATTGCTCTTGAACATACAGTTTGGGGGTTTTGTTGTACAAACCCTTGTGAGAAACTCAGTGGTGAAAGACCCACTCACCTTGTTCCACAGCTTGGTCTTGGGGATGAAAGACTCCTCCACAACATTCTACACTAATCATATTTCCACCTAGCGCTTCAGAAGATAGCAGGGCCGTATTGTTCTTGAGTTTCCATCAAGGGCACACCATCACCTAGAGAAGGGTTCGATCCAGCTTATCAGGAGAGCCTGTGGCCATTCTGTCACTTGGGTTTTATTTGCAGGGGCACAACCATCATTCTGAGGGTTTTTCTGGAGAGTTATCATCATCATATATTTATCTTTAGATTGGGACGTCTTGGAGGCAAAGGGGACGTCCTATGATTCATTAAATCTCAAATATAGAGAGCGTCACCTAGAATCTGAGTCTGAAACTTCTCCTACAGGGTTTTCATAGACCGATCTACATTCCTAGGGATTTTTAGGGAATTTGGAGGCTTTTCTCATCAGGGCCAAATTACCTAGGGTTCCAGGCATCCACGTGGGTGCAGCTTCAGTAGAAGATTCAGAGTTTGGAGGAGTTTGCCTTGGTCATTCAGCTTGAGATTTCAGGAGGGTGTTCCTATCACCCAGATCTATCAGTTGGCAGAGTTTGGGTTCATTTGGAGTCTTCTTCCAGTTGGGATGAGTTATTGAGGGTTTTCAGTCTTCTAGTGGAGCGTGGCATCTTCCATCTTGAGGAATCAACATTCAGATCTACTTGTATTGGTCTTCATCTCTCATTCAGCCTTTGGAGGCTTATTTTGTATCTGCAGAGCATTTTGTAGAAGCTCGTATTTCTTATCTATTGGGCTATCTGAGGATTATTCTAGATCTTCCCTCTATTATATTCATTCCATGCTTCTTATAATAAAAGGTCATATCTTTGCTTGTGTTTCTATATCTTGAATATATTGTGATCTTTCATGTGTTGGATGAATCTTGTATGTATGTTATACACATTTTTGGTTATCAAGATGATATTATGATTATGTCATGATAATGGAAGATCAAACTCTTCATTAAGAACTTTTTCCTGAAGAAGGTTACACTTGTCATTTTCTCAAAAATCATATTTTGAAAATAGTCCGCAGGCTGCATATATACTCGCCTGCGAAAATCCTTCATTTCCGCAGACTGCATTCAGCTTGACTGCGAACTTTCCGCACTATGTCAATGATTAGGGTGCGTACATGTTTCTAAAGGAAGAAAATTAATAAGTTCCCGATCCTTCTAGAAGGAATCTTCTAGAAGGATGAGTTGGAGTTCGAATGGTTGGCAAAATACTGACTTTCCAGATATCTTGGGATCATTCCCTATCCAAGTAACTAATCAATCTTCTCCTATATATTGAGGAGATTACTTATGGAAATGGTTAGGAAGAAGAACAAGAAGAAGCAAGCTAGCTATAGATTGATTGGAGAACTTGTGCAAGACTGTATGGAGGATTGAAGCTACAGCAGCAAGAGACAACAAGTAATCATATGTGGTTGAACTTCTTCATGCATGAGCAAGTGTGT
>ML783783.1:157696-174443 GCA_009831015.1 Picea engelmannii
ATGATGATGTCATCTTATTACATGATTCCTTGATCACATGTATAGACTAGGTATTGAATATATTAATGCCTTTGCTGTGATTGGTTTGTGTTGTTGTGATTGGAACGACACAAGAGCATCGGAGCAGAGCAAGGAACAATAGAAATTAAAGGAGAGCGTTCATAAGGTATGTCCACCATCCATTTCTCTTAGTTCATTCGATATCTAGATCTAGGGAAAGAGTAGTATTCTGTCACATTTTGTTCCAGATCCAGGTGGATCTGGGGAGATTGGTCTGTGTCCGCACTCACGAATTTATCCATAAACAATGTACACACTTAATAACTGGATAACTCAATAAGTCACCTTCACATCATACACAATAGAGATAGTTAGTGGTTTTAAGCAAAAACAATTGGCTTGGGATCATTACAGTGGTATCAGAGCTTTGATCCTCCAAACCTGTGGAGGGATTAGCGCATGCAGAGGTATAGTGGAATCATTATGGGTAGAAGGAAGAAACCAAGCAGTGAAACAAAGGCTAAAATGGAAGGGTCAGGGGATGACCATGAGCCTCAAGGCTTGGCCTTCTTGGCAACTGAATTTGACAAATTCCAAAAAACCATAAATCTCACGGAAAGAAAATTGGTCCACCAGTTAGATGAGAAATAGGAAACCAACAGAAAGGGATAGGCCGAAATTTCTGAAACCTTGAAGAAGGTTGACAAGAATCTGTAGAAGATTGACCATAACCAATCCCGGATAATTGCTCTTTTGATGAAAATGAACCATCAAGGGAAGGACCCTGAGACGTATGGGAATAAGATGGTTGGTGGATCTGTTGGATTCCATGATGAGATCAGATATAACCTGGAGAAAGCTCCCAAATCTTAAGGAAGTCAGGGACGAGGCACGTTCAATGGTCAGATGGGTAACATGGCCAACCCTAGGCCATACATGCCCGCGTTCACAGATGAACAACTAGGCCGACATTTGGGTAGCAGGGCTAACCCGAGGCCATACATACCCACATTCACAGATGAGCAAGGGAAATAGGAACAGGTGGAGGACTTTGTTGAACAAGTGAAGATATGTACCAAGGATTACTACAGTTTGGATATGAGGATTCAAAGGCAGATGTCCTTGGAACAATACTACCAACTCAGGTTCAGAAATCAACCTAGGTCGAACCATAGGAGCAGTTTTGAGTTTGAATGAAAAGCAGGGAAAATAGAGATTCCCTACTTTGATGGTACAACCAAGATGACAGCACAGGCGTGGCTGCAAAAGATGGACACATATCTACAACTCAACCCAATGAGGGAAATGGAGGCTATCGAGTTTGCTACCATGTACTTGGATGGCAAGGCTCATGATTGGTGGTATCATAGACTCCCACTCTTGGCCACAATCAGATAGTGTCCTACACAGAATTCACTCAGAGGCTTATTGACAGGTTTGATCAGGAATATCTTGAACTACATTTCCGGGAGCTCACACAACTCAAGAAAACTGGTGTGGCCGAGGCATATATTGATGAGTTTCAAAGGCTAGAAGTGATGGTGAAGGATATGACTCCAACCAGGCTTATGATGCTATTTACTGAGGGGTTGATGGAACCCTTGAAGGGTTGGGTCAAGTCCTTCAATCCTACCAACCTACAGGAGGCTATTTGGAAGACAAGGGATCTAGGACTAGCAGCGAAGCCAAAATTTGTACCCATACCACCTCTTAATAGTGGAGGAAGAGACCAAAGACCTCCAATGCATCAGGGAGGACATGAACCAAGGGGTTTTGACAAGGGTAGTGGCAGAGTTGATGAGAACAACAGGAGGGAGTTGATATGGAAGAAATCTTGCTTCACTTGCAAAGAACCTTAGAACCCAACACACAAATGCATGGGCCATGGTTTGGTGCACTGCATTGAGGTCACTTCAGACAAGGAAGAGGAAGAAGAGATTGGATAGATACAAAACATGGAGGCAAAAACCACTAAGGCAGTAGAGGAACAGATCATAGGACAAGATAGTATGGCCACCTTGGCATCTATCAATGGAGTGCCCAAGTATAACACCTTCTGAATGAGGGGGGTCTTGCAGGGACAGAGAGTTTCGGTTTTGATTGATGGAGGAACTTCCCACAACTTCATTTATTCAGCATTACTGAAGAGAAGACACATACCCATAGTAGAATTTGAAGGGTTTGAGGAGGAGGTAGTAGGAGGAAGCACTATGCCCTATGACAAATACATTTAGGGCATGAAGCTTACCTTGGGTAGGCATGAGCTGATACAGGACGTCTATGTCATGGACCTTCTAGATACCAACATCATCCTAGGAGTTCAGTGGCTCAGCACATTGGGACCTATCACTACCAACTACAAAACCATGGAAATGTCATTCACAGAGGAGGGTGGACGAAAGGTAGTGCTCCAGGGTAAGACATGGAATGCTGCAAAGGTAGTCATGGCCAAGAGGATGGAGGCCATATTCCGAAGAAATGAGATAGTATATGTAGCAGAATGCAATATTGTGACACATATGGATGAGTAGGGCAAGGTTCACTACACCCCAGAGATCAAAGAAATCCTTGACAGACACCACAAGGTGTTTGGGCCTATTCCTCTAGGGGTACCACCATATAGGGGGTTTGAGCACATTATTGATCTTGAGGAAGGGGAAAAACCAGTCAATACCACACCATACAGGCATCCCAAGAAGTACAAAGATGAGATAGAGAAGGCCATCAAGGAACTTCTAGACATGGGGCACATCAGGCCGAGCACTATCCCTTTTGCTTCTTCAATAGTGCTGGTGAAGAAGAAAGATGGCACTATGAGGATGAGCATTGACTTCAGGGCCTTGAATAAAAATACCATCAAAAATAGGGACCCGATACGAAGGATTGATGAATTGTTGGACGAATTGGATGGGGCCATCTACTTCACTAAGATTGACCTTCGTTCTGGTTATCATCAGATCAAGATGAGGGAGGAAGACATCTCAAAAACAACTTTTAGATGTCATTATGACCATTATGAGTTTTTGGTGATGCCCTTTAGGCTAACCAATTCCCTTGCTACATTCCAATCATGTATTAACCATGTGTTAAACAAACAACTGAGGAAGCACTTGTTGGTATTTTATGATGACTTGCTTATCTACAACAAGACGTGGGAGGAGCATCTCAAGCATGTGGATCAGATTTTATCAATCATGGAAGAACAATCATTGTATGCTAAGGAGTCCAAATGCAAGTTTGGAATGACAGAGGTTCTCTATTTAGGACACATCATCCGAGCAAAGGGGGTACAGGTACATCAGGAGAAAACACAAGCCATCATGGAATGGCCTACTCCTAAGACACTCACATAATAGAGAGGATTTCTGGGCATGTGCACATATTATAGGAAGTTTGTCAAAGGATTTTCTCAGTTGTGTGCACCCTTGACTGATTTGACTAAGAAAGGAGCCTTCAAGTGGGACAAGGAGGCTCAAATAACGATGGACAAGATGAAGGAAGTGATGAGTACGTGCCCAGTCTTAGCCCCTCCAGATTTCAGCCTCCCTTTTACCTTGGAGTGTGATGCCTCCGGGGAAGGAATAGGGGTCGTACTGATGCAGAAGAGGCACCCTCTTGCCTATGAGAGTCGGAAACTCAGGGGTCCCGAGCTACTCTACAAAATTTATGACAAATAAATGTTGGCTATCATGCATGCACTGGCCAAATTTCGACAATACTTGGTAGGTGCCCGGTTTATGGTCAAGTCAAATCATAACAGTCTCAAATATCTATTGGAGCAGAAGGATTTGAATGAGAGGTGGCAGAAATGGGTAAGAAGAATACATGCCTACGAATTTGACATTGAATTTGTCAAAGGGAAGAACAATGTAGTGGTTGATGCATTATCTAGGGGGGCATTCGTCTTTACCATGACAGGGGTAGCAGTTGACTGGAAAGACCATCTAGTGATGGAGTATGCAAAGGATCAGTTAGCATGCCAGATATTGGATGGGCAGGTACAAGATGATAATCTCAAAATTATGAATGACCTCATCTACTATAAGGACCAAATATTTTTGGTTCCTGAATCGACCTTCAAGGCTAAGATATTGCAGGTGTACCATGACTCACCAATGGTAGGACATCAGGGGATCAGCAAGATGTACAGGCAAGTGAGAGAAAGGTTCTCATGGAAGGGCCTCAAGGAGGATGTGATTAAGAACGTCAAGGTGTGTACTACATGTCAAGAGAACAAAGATGAGCACACACACCCAACAAGACTACTACAACCCTTACCCATTTCGGAGCACAAATTGGGGAGCATATCCATGGACTTCATCATCGGGTTTCCAAAAACACAAGGGAAGGACTTCATTTTTGTAGTAGTGGACAGGTTGACAAAGTTCGCACACTTCTTCGCCATAGCTATTGACTTCAATGCCACACAGGTGGCCAAACTGTTCTTTAGGGATATTTTCAGGTTGCAGGGCCTACACAAGACCATTGTCAGTGACAAGGATAGCAGGTTCATGAGTACATTCTGGCAGGAATTATTCAGGTTGGTTGGTACAACTTTGACCCCTAGCACCATCTATCACCCTCAGATGGATGGACAGACAAAGATAGTCAACAAGTGGGTGGAAGGCTATCTCAGAAATTATGTGGCAAGATAGCAGAAAGCATGGGCCAGATGGTTGCACCTAGGAGAGTATTGCTACAACACCACCCAACATATGTCCATAGGCATGTCACCATTCATGGCCTTGTATGGCTACGATCCTTTATCTTTTGGGGAGATTTCCTTCGGTGACAGCAGAGCACCTATGGTATAGGATTGGATACAACAGAGCCAAGACATTCTCAGGGAGATGAAGGATCATCTACAGAAGGCCCAGAACCAGCAAAAGGTCCAAGAAGACAAGCACAGAGTTGATTGTACTTTTGAGGTTGGTGACCTGGTCTACCTAAGGCTCCAACCATACAGGCAGGCTTCCATAAAAAGGAGAAGAGCAGATAAACTACAACCATGTTTCTTTGGGCCCTACAAAATCAGCAGGAAGATAGGGGCCATAGCGTACGAGTTGGAGCTTCAATAGGGAAACAAAATACATAATGTCTTCCATGTCTCCTGCCTTAAGAAAGCCCTCAGCCAACAAATCAGACCCATTGAGTTATTACCTCCCATGGATGAGGATGGACAACTTTTTTTGATTCAGGAAGAGATATGAGAGGTCCGAGAGAAGAGGCTCAGAAACTTAAGCATCAAGGAGTACCTGATACGATGGAAGGATTTACCCATTGAGGATGCCACATGGGAAAAGGAGCACGTGGTGAGAGAAACAGGTTTGGAATTGCTTGAGAACAAGTTATTTCAAGTAGGGGAGACTGTAATGTCCCCCACCTCTTGAAAAAGAGGTGATAAGGAGACTCAGTGGCCTGGGAATCCCCACTAGCTCATAGTCTCACACTGAAGGGGAAAGTCAACTAAACTAAGGTTATATTCTTAAGTTGACTTGAAGAAAATGGTTAAAAGGAGAAAAATATAACTCACTAATAGAATAGAAGTTAATCCTGGGAATTAATCTAACTCAACAGAGGAATAGAAGAAAAAGTATAAATAGAAGGTTGTGGCACACCTATTATTCATTCTAGATTTGGTATATTGCTTGGTATTGCTTGTTATTGCTCTTGAGCATACAGTTTGGGGGTTTTGTTTTACAAACCATTGTGAGAAACTCAGTGGTGAAAGACCCACTCACCTTGTTCCACATCTTGGTCTCAGGGATGAAAGACTCCTCCACACCATTCTATACTCACCATATTTCCACCTAGTGCTTCAGAAGATAGCAGGGTCATAGTGTTCTTGAGTTTCCAGCAAGGGCGCACCATCACCTAGAGAAGGGTTTGATCCATCTTATTAGGAGAGAATGTGGCCATTCCATCACTTGGGTTTTATTTGCAAGGGAACAACCATCATTTTGAGGGTTTTTATGGAGAGTTATCACCATCATATATTTAGCTTCAGATTGGGATGTCTTGGAGGCAAAGGGGACGTCCTATGATTCAGTAAATCTCAGTTCTAGAGAGCTTCACCTAGAATCTGAGTCTGAAACTTCTCCTACAAGGTTTTCATAGCCCGATCTACATTCCTCAGGAGTTTCAGGGCATTTGGAGGCTTTTTTCATTAGGGTCGAATTACCTAGGGTTCCAGGCATCCAGGAGGGCACAACTTTAGTAGAAGATTCATAGTTTGGATGAGTTTTCCTTGGTCGTTCAGCTTGAGATTTCATGAGTATGTTCCTATCACCTAGATCTATCAGTTGGCAGAGTTTGGGTTCATTTGGAGTCTTCCTGTAGTTGGGTTGATTTATTGAGGGTTTTCAGTCTTCTAGTGGAGCGTGGCATCTTCCAGCTTGAGGAATCGGCATTCATATCTACGTGTATCAATCTTCATCTCTCATTCAGCCTTGGGAGGTTTATTTTGTATCGGCAGAGCATTTTGTAGAAGCTCGTATTTCTTATCTATTGGGCCATCTGAGGATTATTCCAGATCTTCCCTCTATTGTATTGGTTCCATGCTTCTTATAATAAAAGGTCAAATATTTTCTTGTGTTTCTATATCTTGAATATATTGTGATATTTCATGTGTTGGACGAATCTTGTATGTACACACTTAATAACTGGATAACTCAATAAGTCACCTGCACATCATACACAACATAGATAGTTAGTGGTTTCAAGCAAAAAAAATTGGCTTGGGATCATTACAAGAACATTCTTTGATGCTCTGATACCAATTTGTAACATCCCCGACCACCAATGGCCGAGTCATGCTACGCCAAAGAACACTTTCATTATCTCACTGCAGAACATACTGTAACAAACCCAACATGATGTTGAGATATGCCACATAAAATTTTCTAACAGCATGTAATTAAATTATATACAAACAAATCTCTTGCAGAAGAATTATGTATAGAATGTAAACAAACAAACACTTTATGTAAATGCATGAATTCATACTGAAATAATAGTAAACACAGACGTGTAACATATACGGGAAATACCCATAAACACAGAGATAGTTATAAACATGCATAGGAGAAACACACAAAAATACACACGTAAATAACAATGCAACATGTAAATTTATCACACAATTGACACTTATCTTTGTAAGAATATCACCAACTACATGGAGACTATCCACGAACCTCTCAGCCTTAGACCACATTGTTCATCACTCTCAACAGTGGGTCACCCCCGCAGTGGGAATAAACTCCACCCGGGTAAAGAGATTCCTAACAGGCTAAAGGCTCATGAACAACAAGAAAGACTCTGTCTCAGGTTCTCACTCAACTGACATCCTAGACTCCTTCATTCCCCACATCCTTGTCCCACCCAAGGAAGTGTGCCCTTTCTCTTCTCAACAATACCTCGGCTGCCCCACTTCCCTTCCAGGGCTTCAACAACAGGACGGATAGGAAGTCTCAGAGCCCCGCAAATGTAGTTCAAAACCTTTAGGAAATCAATCCCCAACAATTATTTCACCCAGAGAATTGTTCACGGACCTAACAACCCGCCTCTTCAATATCCCACGGGCCTGATAACCCGCTTCTTCAGTCCAACTTCCAAGCTAACCAACTATGCCAATACAAAAATGGCTATGGACACAGGTTCAAATACAGTGATGATGGTACGAAGATCAACTCAATGGGTGTGTTCATACCCATGGATGATTGACTGGATGGATGAAGAATGGCCAAAATCCCTCAAAATTAACTAAGTCCCAACAATATGTATGCATGTTCCCAACTTGACACTTTTCATGTTGGGAGCTACTTTGGCCCACTTGGCCCCAACTTTAGAACTTAGGATAACATAATTATCCGTACTTTATGATTTAAGAAATATTAATATAATATTCCTTTTTGGCTCAAGCTCCCTAGCTTAGCCCCTTTCCTTAACTTAGCCCCTCCATTTCCCTAACTAGTGGAGTTTAGTCCCCCATCTATTTTATTGTGGTTGGTCTGCACGCAACGATGTATTTTATATTAAATATGAGACATGTACAAAAACATGCGCACTAACCTTTAACATCTAGGCTCTCTAGCCTAATCAAAACATAAGCATCCTAACTTATAATAACTGCCTCACCAGCCTATAAAACATATCATATACATAAAGTCTCCCTGGCCTCAAAATTTCATGCACTTAAGATGTTGTGCGTGGTATCCTGTAATGTGCACACATCCTCATTTTACTGCGCAATACCTTCGTGCACTATGCCATGAAATGTGCATACCAAAATTATATCAAAACAGCTCACCATCTTAAGCACATTTGTATTTACATTTACAATTGGGTTCGGCCTTAGGGATATTACAATCCCCTCCCCTTATTTATGCATTGTCCTCAGTGCATCATGTACCCATGTACAACTAAATTTCAAAAATCCTCAAAAAGATGCAGGTATTCTACCTGCATTGCATCATCATGCTCCCAAGTAGCATCCTTAGGACAGTACCAGGTACATTGGACCTTTACAAGCCCCATGGATTGATTTTGGAGTTGTTTGATTTTCCGGTCTAGAATGCACACTGGATGCACTTGAAAAGTGCCTTCTTGCTCCACCTGAATCACATTCCAATCAATAACATGATTAGTATCAAGTATATATTTCTTTAGCAATAATACATGGCATAAATTATGAAGAGACATAGATGCAGGCAATGCAATCATATAAGCTATTGGACCAATCCTCTCTAGGATTTCAAACAACTCACAATAGCAAGCTTCCAACATTGAACAATTTCCCAACTTTAGGGAAATTCGGTTGGCTTTCACTTTCAAGAATACATGGTCACCCACTTTAAATTCCCTGTGAGTTATGCCCTTATCAACATAGTTTTTATGCCTGTATTGGGAAGCCTTTAAATTTTGTTTTATTTTCAACATTTTCTCTTCCATTCCCCTGAGCAATTATGGCCTAACCACTGCTCTATCTGTTGGGTTATCCTAGCTTACTGGTGTGTTTCATTTTCATCCATAAAGTGCCTCAAATGGCCTCATCTTTAGAGATGCTTGGTACCCATTGTTATAAGCAAACTCTACCAAGTGTAGGTAGTCTTCCCATTTTTATGGTTTATCCATCACATACATCCTCAAGATATCCTCAATCACTTGATTCACCCTCTCTGTTTATCCATCTGTTTATGGATGATGAGTTGTATTGAAATTCAAATTTGTTCCAAATCCATTAAATAATCCCTTCCAAAATTTTGAGGTAAATTTTGGATCTCTGTCAGATACAATTGTCTTGGGTATGACATGTAATCTAGCAATTTCCCTCATATAAAGATCAACAATGTTCGCTTCCTTGTGAGTGATCTTAACTAGAATAAAATGGGAAGCTTTAGTAAGCTTATCCACCACTAGCATGATAGAATCATGTTGCGTGTTTTTTCTGGGCAGTTTGGTAATGAAATCCATGGTTACAACTTCCCATTTCCACTCAGGAATGGGTAATGGTTGTAGCAAACCACGTGGGTGTCTATGCTCAGCCTTTACTTTTTGACATTCCAAACATCTGGCAATAAAATTGACAACCTCTTTCTTCATGTCTGGCCAATAATATTGGCTCTTGACAACTGCAATAGTTTTATGATATCATGGGTGCCCAACATAAGGAACATTATGCATTTCTCTCAATATCATATTTTTCAACTCCTGGGAATTTGTTACATAAATTATGCCCCTGTACATGATAATTTCATCCTTATCTAGCTTGTATTCTTCAATTTTCTACTACAGATTACCTTGTTGTAGTTTTTCCACTAAATCCTTGTATTGTAAATCTAATTTGGCAGTCTCTATAATTCTATGTTTCAAATCTGATTGATACATGATAATGGTTGTAGCATGCATTTCATGCAATCTTCTGTTGAGTGCATCAACCACTTTGTTCTCTTTCCCCTTGATATGATTTATATCAAGTCATATTCGCTTAGGAATTCTAACCATCTGCTTTTCCTAGCATTTAAAGTTGGATGATCAAACAAATATTTCAGACCATTATGGTATTTCCTCATCTCAAACATTTTCCCCATGAGGTAGTGTCTCCATTTCCTCAAGGTATGAACTATAGCTGCCAACTCCAAATCATGAGTGGCATAGTTTCTTTCATGCTCCTTCAACTTCCTTGATTCACAACATATCACAAATCCATTTTGACTAAGGACTCCACCAAGTCCTTATTTACATGCATATGTGCATATAATGAATTCTTCATTTGGGTCTGCATTTCTTAGTATTGGAGAACTTGTCAATAATTGTTTCAAGTGTTGGAAACTCTTCTCACAATCCAATGTCCATTGAAACTTCACATCCTTTCTTTGCAAGGAAGTGATTGGGTGTCCATTCTTTGAAAATCCATCTATAAATATCCTATAGTATCCTGCAAGGCCCATGAATGATCTCACCTCTGTCACATTCTTTCGCATTGCCCATTCTCTAATGGCTTCTATCTTCTCGGGATCCACTGATATCCCATCCTTTGAAATGATATGACCCAAATAGTGAATTTGTTTCTGATAAAATGAGCACTTGCTCAATTTGGCATACAATTGATGCTCCCTTAACACTTGAAAAACCATCCTCAAATTATGTTCATGCTCTTCCTATGACTTGGAATATATGAGAATTTCATCCAAAAATACAATGACAAACTTGTCTAAATATTCTCAGAAAACACCATTCATTAAGCACATGAAAACAGCTAGTGCATTTGAAAACCCAAATGGAACCACTGTGAACTCATAATGACCATAGCTTTTCCTGGAAGCAGTATTGTTGATATCTTCCTCTTTAATCCTTACTTGATGGTATCCTGACCTGAGATCTATCTTTGAAAATATCTTTGCATCCTTCAATTGATCAAAAAGATCATCAGTCATTGGCAGAGGATACTTATTCTTAACAGTCACTTTATTCAACTATCTGAAATCAATGCACAATCTTAATGTTCCATCTTTCTTCTTCACAAACAATATTGGGGCACCCCAAGGTGACACACTTGGGCATATATACCCCTTCTTCAAAATCTCTTCAAGTTGCATTTGCAACTCCTTCAGCTCTGGTGTACTCATTCTGTAAGGATTCTTTGACACTGGAGCTACTCAAGGCATTAGATTTATAGAGAAATCAATGTCCATCCTTGGGGGTAGTCCTGGTACCTCCTTGAACACATCTTCAAAATATTTCAGGAATGCATAATCTTCCAAATTTGGCACCTTATCTTTAGGTGTCTCCTCCATATGAGCTGCAAATATTTGACACCCTTTTCTATAACATTTCTTCAGCTGCAATGCTGAAATCTCTCTGATGGTTACTGCCCTCGGAATTCCCTGCACTTTCCTTAGTTTCACTTCCTGATCCAAGAAAGTAAATTCTCTATTATGACAGCCTAGGAGAGCATGATGTTGGTCCAACCAATCCATCCCAATTAGACAGTCATAGGAACCTAAAGGCAAGATGTTCAAATCTTCCTCGGTGTTCAGTCCATTCATGTCCATAAGACATGACTTACCATATCATTAACTTTTCTTCTAGCTTCTGTAGCGAGCTACACCAACCAAGATTTCCCATGCTTAATTCTTGGAAAATGAAAACTTTCCACCATCTTAGGATCTGTATAACTATGATTAGCTCCTGAATCAATTAAAATAGCAATGGTTTGGTTGTTGATCATACCTTCCACTTCAATCATATGTGACTAATATTATGCTTGCTTGTTGTCTAGGGCTGCATAGATCTTAGGTACCTTTCAACCCATGTCCTCCATCGTTTCATCTTGTTGTACATTGTGGAAAATCCTCCCTTTTTCACCTCTGTGAGGACAATCTCTGAACATGTGATCCCCTTTACAACCCCAACATTGAATAGGTGGTTGGCTTGGCCTTTGACTCCCTATGTCAATCGTTCTGGGTTCTTTAGGATTTTGTTGTCCATGAGGATTGTTTCTGAAGAATGGTGGCTTATATCCGTTCTTCCTTTGATCCATGTTGAATTTCTTTTTGTCTTCCCAAACTTTCTGGAATGTTGGCCTTAATGTTTGTTGATCATATATGCATTTAGCTCACCTTATGGTCTCCTCCAATGTCTTGGGATCATCATATTGTATTTTGTCACTGATAATTGATGGCAATCCACTCAAATACCTTTGAATATTTACTGTCTCATCCTTGATGAAAGAAACATACTTCAACAGTTCTAAAAACCTTCTCTCATATTCATCAATGGTCATACTCCCAAGCTTGAGTTCAAAGAACTCTTTCATTTTCTTGTCATAGTATCTCTTAGTCAAGTATTTATTTTCAAAATGCCTCTTGAACTCCCTCCAAGTAACACTTTTCTCTTTAATGTATTGTACCTGCACAAGTTGATCCCACCACATGGATGCCTTTCCCTTGAGTTGATAGACGACAATTCTACCCTCTGCATGAGAAGAATAATTATGCAAGTGAAAATACTTTCTCATGCCCAACAACCATGTTTCTGCATCTTCATCCTTCTTGTGCTCATCATCAAATGTAGGAGGTTTGATTTTGTTCGTTTCTCCTTGTAGCTCATCCACCCCAGACCTCTTGTGTTTTCTAACAGGGGATGGACTTGAGTTGCTATCTGATATATTATTGGAATTCCTTAGGGAGTGGTGGTGATGACTGCTAACAGTTCTTGTATTTCTTTTCTCATCATGAGACCTATGATTTCTTGACTTGCTTGAGCCACTCTCTTTATCCAATTTATTTTCTATTCTGTTCAAGCTCTCCAATAACTTCAAGTTGAATTCATCCTACTGCTCCTTGGCTCTCATAAGCCTTTCATTATCATCTTTATGGCTTTGGACATCCTTCTACAAATTTTTAATGGTCTCTGCCATATTCATGTTTTCATCCCTTCCTTCTCCATGTCCATTGGAGTTTGTTCCTTCAATGCTCAAATGGACATCCATCCCTCTGACTTCGCCTTCCTAACTATAATTCCCTTATGCCTCTTCCATTACTCTGGACTCTAAGATGATCTTTATCTAGTTGTTGTTAACTCTGCAAAATGTGCATCCAACGAAACTTTGTCAGGCTAACTGTTTCAACAATTTCACGAAAATATGAACCATTCTGGTTCAATAATATATATCATAATTATTTCTTCTGATTTCCTAGAAATTTGAATGCCTTGATTAATTTTCTAGGTGGATAAATATATTCCACTATCCAAGACCTTTCCAACGCCTGCTCACATGCTCAATTCTGAGTCTTGAGTAGAAGTTATGGCTCTATGGAGCTAGTTGGGTCTTATAATTTACTCTTCATTGTTTTTGTTGTTATTCACCCTTCAAACAACTTCGTGTGGCCAAATTTCAATCTGTGCACCTGTATTTACCATGTGCTGCAACATCACAAGGTAAATCATGCATTGTGCACTTTAAAACCACTATGTATCACTTCTTTGTCACTCCAATAATTTGCATGCACTTTTGTGTTGCGCACCAATAACTTGCGCGCACTACTTTTATGTTGCACGTCAATATCCACCATGCACAGATATTCCACACGCATCTCACTTGACGTGTTTCACCATGCCATAGTTTAGTATGTCTCCACCGTGCATTAAAAATCTGTGCACACCACTAACTAAGATGTCGTGTGTCAACATTTACCCACATTACGCGCGTGCGAACCAAACTCCCATGCACTCTACCAAAACTGCATACACCGTGCATGCCATTATTATGTGTGTGTACACCGCACGCACCTTCTTATGTGTGTGCACTCCGCATAATGCTAAATTTAGTGCATGCACCCGCACACCAATATTTTTCCGCCTAGCGTCAAAATTTTCGGCGCGCATCACCATGCCAATACCTTACCGCGCAGTGCTGAATTTCACCTATCTCGAACTTTTCACTGCGCAACATGAATTTTTGGTGCACCCAACTACACACATTCACCTTTATGCGCATCGATTCCTCGTGAATTCCACTGCAGAAATTGGGGATTTTTCCTAACTCACCATAAACATTCTGTAACTATGAAATTGGTTCAATTTCACCCCGATAACATCAGATCAATCTCTATAACAACAGATCATTGTGGGTTGACATTTCTGGAATGAATTTCCATGAAATCAGTTCCTGAATTGAGAATTTTATTTACTAATCTCGCTCCAACTATCACAGCTTCACTGTAACTTCAAATTCAACCAATTCCAGGTTCGAATTTGCTAGAACATATATTAAAAAATAATATCTCACCACTTGGCCGAATTTCTCCATTTCCCCATGAATTTGCCAATCGAAATTGGGGCTTTTTCTCAATTCCAGTACCATATTGTAGCTAGACACTCTGCAACTCGAAATTTGGCCACTTCGAAATAAAACCTCTGTGAAATTTCACTTCAACTCGACTTGTCCGACCATTTCAGGCTCAATGTTGAAATCGAAGCTCTGATACCAATTTGTAACATCCCAAACCACCCACAGGCTGGGAAATGACACTCCAGAACATTCTTTGATTCTTTGATACCAATTTGTAACATCCCCAGCCACCCAAAGGCCGGGAAATGCCACTTCAGAACATTCTTTGATGCTCTGATACCAATTTGTAACATCCCCGGTCACCCATGGTCGGGCCATACTATGCCATAGAACACTTCCATTCTCTCACTGCAGAACATACTCTAACAAAACCAACATCATGCTAAGCTATGCCACATAAATTTTTCTAACTCCATGTAATTAAATTATATACACACAAATCTCTTCCAGAAGAATTATGTATGGAACGTAAATAGAAAAACACTTTACGCAAATGCATGAATTCATATTGAAATAATAGTAAACACAGACATGAAAAATATACAGGAAATACCCATAAACATAGAGACAATTATAAACATGCATAGGAGAAACCCACAAAAATGCACATGTAAATAACAATGGAACATGTAAATTTATCACACAATTGACACTTATCTTTGTAAGAATATCTCCAACTGTGTGCAGACCGTCCACAAACCTCCCAGCCTTAGACCACACTGTTCATCACTCTCAACATTGGGTCACCCCCGAGCTGGGACTAAACTCCACCTGGGTAAAGGGATTTCTAACAGGCTAAAGGCTCATGAACAATAGGAAATACTTTGTCTCAGGTGCTCACTCAACTAACAACCTACAATCCCTCATTCCCCACAAGCATGTCCCACCCAAGGAAGTGTGCCCCTTCTCTACTCAATAGTCCCTTGGCTGCCCCACTTCCCTTCCAAAGCTTCAGCAATAGGCCAGACATGAAGTCTCAGAGTCTTGGATCTATAGTTCAACACCTTTAGGAAATCAATCCCCAACAATTCTCTCACCCAGAGAATTGCTCACGGGCCTGACAACCCACCTCTTCAATATCCCACGGGCCTGACAACCTGCTTCTTCAGTCCAACTCCCAAGCTCACCAGCTACACCAACATAAAAATGGCTATGGACACAGGTTCAGAAACAATGATAATGGTACGAA
Source organism: Picea engelmannii (assembly GCA_009831015.1). Lineage (NCBI taxonomy): Eukaryota > Viridiplantae > Streptophyta > Pinopsida > Pinales > Pinaceae > Picea > Picea engelmannii. Next base: position 173,242 of record ML783783.1, read on the forward strand.
GATCAGCTCAATGGGTGTGTTCATACCCATGGATGATTGACTAGATGGATGAAGAATGGCCAAGATCCCTCGAAATGAACTAAGCCCCAACAATATGTATGCATGTCCCCAAATTGACACTTGTCATGTTGGGAGTTACTTTGGCCCACTTGGCCCCAACTTTAGAACTTAGGATAACATAATTATCCATACTTTATGATTTAAGAAATATTAATATAATATTCCTTTTTGGCTCAAGCTCCCTACCTTAGCCCCTTTTCTTAACTTAGCCCCTCCCTTTCCCTAACTAGTGGAGTTTAGTCCCCCATCGCTTTTATCGTGGTAGTTTTGCATGCAACGATGTATTTTATATTAAATATGACACATGTACAAAAATAGGTGCACTGGCCTGTAACATCTAGGCTCTCCGGCCTAATTAAAACATAAGCATCCTAGCTTATAATAACTGGCTCACTAGCCTATAAAACATATCATATACATAAAGGCTCCCTGGCCTCAACATCGCATGCACTTAATATGCTTCGCATGGTATCTTGGAATGTGCACACATCCTCATTTCACTGTGTAGTACCTGCATGCACTATGCCATGAAATGTGCATACCAAAATGATATCAAAATAGCTCACCAGCTTAAGCACATTTACAATTGGGTTCGGCCTTCGGGTTATTACAATTTTAGTGGACAACAGTTCATGGGAATGTTATGTATTATAACAACATCTAAATATTCATTTTCCTTTAGATTTCCTTTGAACTAAGAACCCAATAAAAAAATAGTTGTTTTCTATGCATAATTTTCTTACATTTAATATAACAAACAAATAAAGGAGTTTGGATCTGAAGAATGGACTCATACAAGAAATAAAATCCATAATACTCGACTGTAACATCCCGCTCTGGCGCACTGACAAAACTTATTCCTTGGGGACACTTGCTCGCAAGTGATCTGGATTTTTATGATGATGAACCACTTAACCTTGATGATAATGCGTCATGATTGATGACAGGATGTTTTACTATTGCTATGTACAGATGCTATTGACTCAGTTTCATTGAGTATGCAGGGTTTCAGACCTTGAGGATGCAGAGGCATCGGTGGAACTCCCTTGGACTCCGGATTGAGTCAGGGAGTGGGCTATTTGAGTTGTTTTCATTACAGTGATATTGTGTGGTTTTGATGATATGCTATTGATTTCATGATA
>ML783783.1:205208-215652 GCA_009831015.1 Picea engelmannii
AAGGGAATCATATCAATCAATTACTTGACATCAACCAATGAAATCAATCAAACCAAACCATTTACATCAATGACATATGATCCAACAATCTCCCAAGTAATCAAACCATTGGCATCAATGACAAACCATTGGCATCAATGACAGCATGATCCAACAGATATTTCATGCTGGTAGTTTTAGTTGGCACCTGATACGAAATCTTCATGTTGTCTTTGTATCTTCAACCTAGATATAAATCCCTTTACCCATGGGGAGTTTAGTCTCATCTTGGAGGTGACCCACTGTTGAGAGTTATGAGTAGCGTGGTTTAAGGCTAGGAGGATTGTGGAAGGGTTTCACACATTTGGTGGTCTTCTGTCAAAGATAAATAACAATTGTGTGTTAATTTATCTGTTGTGTATATATACATGTGTTTATGTTTATGGGATTTTCGTGTGCATGGTGCATGTATACTTTTACTATTGTTTCCGCATCACGCCATGCAGTTGAAATTTATACTTGTTTGTTTATATTTATACAAATATATATACAGTGGGAATGAAATTGAATGTGGCATAGCCCATCGGTCCAAGGTTGGGGATGCTACAATATGGTGTCAGAGCCCCAGTTTCCAACACTAAGCCTGGTTGGGCTGAGGAAGATGAACTGAGTTCACTTTCATGGAATTGGGAAAAAGCCCCAATTTTTGTTGTCAAATGCTTGGAAAATTTGAGGAAATTGGCCAAAGTGGTGATTTTTTTGTAAATTAATATATGTTCAAGAAAAAACCGACCTGTGATTGGTCAAATTTGAAGCACAAGGAGTGTGCATGCAACTTCTATAAGTTCTAAACTCAGAGAAGAGAAATATTTTTTTGTGAGAAGAAGAACTGTCGAGATCTGCTCAGGATGGGATGAATTCCTTCATAGTCATCATATATGGAGAAGGAGAACAAGTTTTAACCTCTCAAGTCCTTCAGACTTCACTGCTTCGACAATTTCTAATTATTGGACAAAAAGGAGGTAAAATCCTCGAAGCTTCGAACCCCTGGAGTAATCTATGATGTAAATCACGAGGGAAACTACCTAACCATTGGATTTGGTGAATGATAGATCTGAGCCATTGGATTTGCATGGAGGTGAGTATGAGTCACATATCTCATGGAATTTCAGAGGTTCGACACTCTGGGACAAATGAGTTCTTAAGTTTCCTAGAAGAAAATATCCCGAAGTCCTGAACTCGAGAGTAAATCTAGAGTGTTCATGTTTGTGGACACGTGTCTGTAGATTAGAAAGTATTTGGAAGTTCACCAGTTCATCATTCAAGAGTTTGGAAGTGTATTGGTGTAATATCCTCTGAATCCTAAAGTACCAAAGTTCCAGAGTGCATTATGACGTCACCTAGGGTGACGTGGAATCATGTTATTCATGCCATATGTAAACTTGATTTGTACCTTTCACAAACCTTATGTGTGAATTGGAACTTGATATCTGATACCACTAACTAAGTTGTCACGGGTCAACATTTACCCACATTGTGCGCACGCCAACCAAACTCCCATGCGCTCTGTCAATACTGCATACACCGTACATGCCATTATTATGTGTGTATACACCACATGCACCTTCTTATGTGTGTGCACTCCACGTAATGCTAAATTTAGTGCGCACACCCGCACACCAATATTTTTCCATGCGGTGTCAAAATTTTCGGCGTGCATTAGCACGTCAATACCTTGTCGTGCAGTGCCGAATTTTACCTCCGAAGATTTTCACTGTGCCAGATGAATTTTTGGTGCACCCAACTATGCACATTCACCTTTATGCACATCGATTCCTCGTGAATTCCACTGCAGAAATTGGGGATTTTTCCTAACTCACCATAAACATTCTGCAACTATGAAATTGGTTCAATTTCACCCCAATAACATAAGATCAACTTCTGTAACAACAGATCGATGTGGGTTGACATTTCTGGAATGAATTTCCCTGAAATCAATTCCCGAATTGAGAATTTTATTTACTAATCTCGCTCCAACTGTCACGGCTTCACTATAACCTCAAATTCGACCAATTCCAGGTTTGAATTTTCTAGAACAGATATTAAACAATAATATCTCACCACTTGGTTGAATTTCTCCATTTCCCCATGAATTTACCAACCAAAATTGGGGTTTTTTCCCAATTTCAGTACCATATTGTAGCTAGACACTCTGCAACTCGAAATTTGGCCACTTCGAAATAAAGCCTCTGTGAAATTCCGCTTCAACTCAACTTGTCCGACCGATTCAGGATCAATGTTGAAACCGAATCTCTGATACCAATTTGTAACATCCCCAGCCGCCCATAGGCCTGGAAATGCCACTCCAAAACATTCTTTGATTCTTTGATACCAATTTGTAACATCCCCAGCCACCCAAAGGCCGGGAAATGCCACTTCAAAACATTCTTTGATTCTCTAATACCAATTTGTAACATCCCCGGCCACCCATGGCCGGGCCACACTAGGCCATAGAACACTTTTGTTCTCTCACTGTGGAACATGCTCTAACAAACCCATAATCATGTTGAGCTATGTCACATAAATTTTTCTAACTCCATGTAATTAAATTATATACACACAAATCTCTTGCGGAAGCATTATGTACGGAACATAAACAAACAAACACTTTACACAAATGCATGAATTCATACTGAAATAAAAGTTCACACAAACATGCAACATATATGGGAAATACCCATAAACATAGAGACAATTATAAACATGCATAGGAGAAACGCACAAAAACACACACGTAAATAACAATGGAACATGTAAATTTATCACACAATTGACACTTATCTTTGTAAGAATATCACCAACTGTGTACAGACCGTCCACGAACCTCCTAGCCTTAGACCACACTATTCATCACTCTCAATAGTGGGTCCCCCCGAGCTGGGACTAAACTCAACCCGGGTAAAGGGATTCCTAATAGGCTAAAGGCTCATGAACAACAGGAAAGACTCTGTCTCAGGTGCTCACTCAACTAACAGCCTACAGTCCCTCATTCCCCACATGCATGTCCCACCCAAGGAAGTGTTCCCCTTCTCTTCTCAACATTCCCTCAACTTCCCCACTTCCCTTCTAGGGCTTCAGCAACAGGCCGGAAATGAATTCTCAGAGTCTTTACACTATAGTTCAGCACCTTAAAGAAATCAATCCCCAACAATTCTCTCACCCAGAGAATTGCTCACAGGCCTGACAACCCACCTCTTCAATATCCCACGGGCCTAACAACCTGCTTCTTCAGTCCATCTCCCAAGCTCACCAGCTACACCAACATAAAAATGGTTATGGACACAGGTTCATATACAATGATGATGGTATGAAGATAAGCTCAATGGGTGTGTTCATACCCATGGATGATTGACTTGATGGATGAAGAATGACCAAGATCCCCCGAAATGAACTAAGTCCCAACAATATCTATGTGTGTCCCCAACTTGACACTTGTCATGTTGGGAGCTACTTTGGCCCACTTGGCCCCAACTTTAGAACTTAGGATAACATAATTATCCATACTTTATGATTTAAGAAATATTAGTATAATATTCCTTTTTGGCTCAAGCTCCCTAGCTTAGCCCCTTTCCTTAACTTAGCCCCTCCCTTTCCCTAATTAGTGGAGTTTAGTCCCCCTTCTCTTTTATCGTTGTCAGTCTACATGCAACGATGTATTTTATATTAAATATGAGACATGTACAAAAACAGACAGACTGGCCTTTAACATCTAGGCTGTCCAGCCTAATTAAAACATAAGAATCCTAGCTTATAATAATTGGCTCACCAGCCTATAAAACATATCATATACATAAAGGCTCCCTGGCCTCAACATCGCACACACTTAATATGCTGCGCGTGGTATCCTGGAATGTGCACACATCCTCATTTTACTGTGCAGTACCTACGCGCACTATGCCATGAAATGTGCATACCAAAATGATATCAAAACAGATCACCATCTTAAGCACATTTGTATTTACATTTACAATTGGGTTCGGCCTTAGGGATATTACAATTGTAGTGTCCAATAGTTCATGGGAATGTTATGTATTATAACAACATTTAAATATTCATTTTCCCTAAGATTTCCATTGAATTAAGCACCCAATAAAAAATTAGTTTTTTTCTATGCATAATTTTCGTACATTTATTATAACAAACAAATAAAGGAGTTTGGATCTCAATAATGGACTCATACAAGAAATAAAATCCATAATAATCGACATAGTAACTAAACCACATCATAAGACATGGTATTTTATCCCGAAAACCTAAACATGAAAACTAACTTTGAATTGTTCCTCAATCTTCATTTTGACAATCTTAAGTTAGAATGCAACTCATGGCTCTATTGTCATTCACAATTTATCCAAATCCTCTTATGAATCCTCACCTCTTAGTGAGCCAAAAATCCCCTTGTGATTCTAATTATAATGAGATGTAGGAATATGTAGGGGTAATGGGAAGGAAAAATGACCTAACCTTTAATTTTCCATTCCCAAAACTCTTCTCTCCTATTTTCATTTTTATTTCTCATTTATTTCTCTTTTGTTTTCCTTAATTTTTTAAAAACTTGCATTCTTGTTTTCTTCTAATTACCCTTCATTAATTCTCAAATTTCACTTAGGTATTCAGTCTTACAACCTATAAAATCCATTTCCAATGATCACACTTTCATACCACTGATTTAATCCTTGAGGACACTTGCGAGCAAGTGATCCAGTTAAAACATGATACTTTATGATTAGTTGATTTGGTTTATGAGTTAAAAATTATGTCATCATTGAGTATTGAAATTTTGATGTGTTATTAATATTGATGTATAACAATGGCATGTATAATGATGAGATTTTGTGAGTGTGCAGAGAACATGACACGATGAGGATTCTTATGGAATCGACATAATACCTTGGACTCTGGATTTAGTGAGGGAGTGGACTATTGACTTTGATTATGAGTACTTGATTTTTTTATGCATGTGTTATGATGATTATTTTAGTTATGGAGTTCATGTACAATATTTATTAATGTTATTTTTTCAGTGGATGTAGGAATGGTGACGCTTGCTAATCCAAATCACATATGGAGTAAAGGGGTCATACATAGATATCAGATAGATGAGGGAGAGGTGTGGCAATATCCCTGTCACAACCAACTAGCACTCCCTCCCTGACTTGAACTAAAGGTTAACGACTACCTTGTTCCTAATAGGTTTACGATGTCATGAGGGGAGACTGCGATAGTCGCCAACGAGGATTTCTGAGGGGCATGCAATAATGTGGATTCCTTATTCCTCAGTAATCCCTTAGTCTCATACAAGGTCGAAAAGTGGAGTATTGACTCCAAATGTCACACAAATTCCAAGCTAAGTAAAATGGCGAGTGGAACCCTTAGAGCACATAGGTGCGTATTAAAGGGAACATCACATGTTAATCTAAATACAAATAAGAAAATAAAAATTCAAGAGAAATTAATAAAAAAAACAAATTATAATACTTTAGAGGATAAAATCAATACTTAGAATTTGTTAGAGAAGATAATACAAATTTAGTATTAATTTATAAACCGGAAAACATAAAAAAATCAAATCCTAGTTTTTTTTGACTAAATAAGGTTTATAATAATTGGTTTAAGGTAAACTTATACTAAATAGACACTAGTAAAGAGATACTAAAATTTTAGACATATGCACAAGGTGTGCATGAAATTAATAAAAGAAAATTTTAAATTAAAAGAAATTAATTCATGAGAGAATTAGTTATCAACATAGAGTTAGAATCCTAAGTCAAACTAGACTCTAAATTCTAACTAAGAGAAGAGTCATAATCAAACTCCAACTATAATTTAATTAGGAGACACAATAAAGGAGAAATTGCGGAATTAAGGGACAACTAGGAGAAAATCTAGGAACTAATGGTGGAGGTGAGGACAAATTCAAAATTAATTTATTTAAAAGAAAATAAAACATGTACAACTTGGGGAAAGTGTGACATGCGTTGAGGGTGAATAATCTCTAATTTAATTATTAAAAATTATTTAACTAGGCATGAATTGACAAGCGTCAAGACAAATTTTCTTATAAAAAGTAGGAAGAGTAAGGAGGAAAGGACCCTATTGTTGGATGACTGAAATGCGGTCAAATTTTGATGCAACTAGTTTATTTATGTGAGTTGGGTTGAAAGATTTGCAAAAGAGGTGAAAGCCTTTCCTTGCAAGGGAAATCTTGAGCTATAAAATGGATTTTCTAGGTGTGACCGCTTTGCGGCTCGGGAGGCTAAGGGGGAAGAAGAGTACCCCTAGCATTGGCTTGGAGGTATCATTGAAGTCATTTCGATTAGCAGGCGAAAGGAAGGGTGTTGCATAATTTATTTTTTGGATTGAAGATCGTCATCAACTATCAATAACATATTCCATTATTCTTCGAGTCATGGTAATTATGGTTTAGTTTAATTAATGTTGGATAGAATTCTCATTTTTCAATGAGTGATTTTTTGAATTGGTTATAATTGAATTAGTATACTGAATATTTATTTGGGGTTAAACATTGTTCTAAATATGATTTGTAACTGAGTTATTGCATAATTAAGGAATCTTGATGTTTATTTCAAGCAGTGATGTATGCAAGAGGTTTTTAATAGTTAAGTTGGCGAATGCTTCATTAAAAATTTCTTACTCTGGCAAGTGTAACCATTTTGTAAATTGGTGTGTTAGTGCTAAGAGTCACCCTTAGATTGCAGGAGGATAAGCCCAACACCCATCAAAATGTTTATGGAGGTAGGTTTATGATTGGAGGTCAAATGGACAAAGATCAGCATAAGAATGTTTAAACACAAACAATTGGCCTAGCAATGCATAAGCAAATGAGGTTCTCATTAACTTCAGTCAATGGTTTAAGGATAAAGGTGAGAAGGAGGATGACTTAGTGATGAAATTGGACAATTCTTCCATGAGCGTCCGTCCTTCAAGAAACTTGGTGTAGAAAAATTCAGGCACAAGAACACTCTTGAACTTACGTTTAAGATACTGAAATATATCACAACAACATTATAATCAAACCTCCATTACAATACAACTACAACATCTCATCTGGATCATCCATGCACGAGCATTTCAGCATAAGAGGAAACAAGACAATGAAATAAAATATTGAAACAGATCATAGCAACATTATAATCAAACCTCCATTACAATAAAACTACAACATTTCATCTAGATCATCCATACATGAGTGTTTTAGCACAAGAGGAAATAAGATGATGATAAAAAATGAATTCTATTAATGAGAACGTCTCAGTTGTCATACATAACTAGAGAACAACTCTTCGATCAAACTATTACAAATAGGGATCTCTACTCAACCATCAACCTTTACATATTCTTCCACTGATCTATTTATATTCAGATCAGTGGACAACTTCTAGGAATGTGATCTAGCCATCCCATCCACGACTCTTCCATCTATGTATCCTTCTGTCAGAATGTGCGTGTATCCTTATGTCAGAAAAAAGATCAAATTGACATGGGCCTCTAGTAAAAACCATCCCTCATGGTACCTCAGGCTGACGGTATTGTCTCCACGGCCAGACCCTCGATGCTTTTAATTTATGGAGTGAGTCGAGGTTTCAACTACCAGTCCTTTTTCATTAACTAATTTCTCCTCTGGATCGAGATGAGGCTTGACGACTAGGGGGAGGCCACATGATTCTATTGGATTCGGTGATGAATGAGCACGTGACATTGGGGCCATCGAAAGCGGTTTGGACACGCACCGCTTTTGGGCCTGAAACTCACCACCTTGTGCCACAGAGCTCTCCTGCAATACCATGGTTTATATTTCGGCCAACTCAATTATTTTAGCACTCGAGCACGCTGCAGCCCTGAAATGAAGTGTGGTCATTGATCTGTTCACGATCTACGATTTGGGTGCACCTTCTATTTTAGCACCCCTATTAAAGATTATCCTCCTGCCAACTATAATGTCCTTCAAACCACGCTAGGAGATGGCACTAAATTGAACTACACAGGGGATATCTGTTGTTGAAAGATACACCCACCTGCTTTCCTGTGCTCATGCCTATCACCTACGACCCTTGACAACTTCATGTGATAACATTTGCTCCATAGGGGATGTCATGTTCCCTGTGAGTTGCCAAGAACATGTAGTTATAGTGCCTTAGATGATGGGTTGTGGAGTTGAACTCAAAAACATTTTCCTGAAGACAAAAGAATGACATGTACACTACTCAACTTAAAAAGAAATCAAACGTGTTAATGCTCTGTAAATTTCCTAGAGGTTGTCAAAAAAGAAGAAATCTATGGGAGGTAACTTTATCCAACCTCTTCGAAGCTGGGATCTAGCCCTGCCAGCTTCAGAGAGGGATCTCTCTATATGATTTAGATATGTTTTCAAATTTAAAATATTAGGCTAGGTAAATAGAATGTGTTGGTTTTGTTTGTAGTAGTTTTCGTTGGGTTGGTTGAGAGAGATTTACACATCCATTGGGCTATGGGGTCTGTATCATGAAAATAAAATCTAAACCAGAAAGAAAATCAACTTTTCACAGGGAGAGATAATGTAATCGTTGGATTCTTTAGTAGCATAAATGAGGAATAGCATAAAAGGTGAGAATATCAATTACAACGAAGAAGCAATTAAGAATTTATTTATCGTAAAATCATAAGATGAAACACTGAAATCTTTTAAAGTCAGAAACAGGGTATACAAAGATAAATCCTGCAACATTCGTTACTTTCAAAGATTAGATTTAGCAAACAATGTGATAACTAAGCGAGAATAGAATTTAACTTAGAAAGTAAAACATCACCAGTGAACACACACAAGAATCCTATAAAAATTCCTCTTTGTATTAATGGAATTTCTCTTGAAAAATATTACAGTCTGATAGCTCGCAGGGCATAAAGATCAACCATCAATACTTCGAAAAGTGAAGTATTTATAACCCAAAATTACAAATGATCCTATCATTAAAGATCAAGACGTGGTAAATCTATTTTTAGCCTAACTAACTTAACAAATTACAAATATCTAGGAAACTATTCAATGATGTGTCGCAACTGCATGTTGTTTTTTGGGTGAACCGTTGGTGAGGCCTCTGCACGAACTCATCTAACTGAATAGATGACTGGGTTGGGACAACTCATATGCTACTCGATTAGGTCACAAATCTCTTCCCATCAAAGATGACTGGGAACGCTGACTTTAAGTAACCTTCGATAGACTTCATCCATCTCTGTGTACTTGGCAAAAGTAGGCTTGGTGATGAAGATGTACCGGATCTCATGCTGTATGATGATGTCCAACTGAAGTGCATCTAGGAATGCCTTTCTCGTGATGCTGCCTTGAATTCCTGAAAACTTCGAACTATCCTTAGCCATATTGGCTAGTCTCTTTTTGTAATCTGGGAGCATCATCAATTTTTCATTTATCACCTTCAGACATGGAAGACCTTTCTTCTGTAGAGCCTCAATCTTGCAAAAAAACCTTTGTACTCCTAGGTCCATGGCCTGAACCTTTTCTTCCAGCTGTAGCATCAGTCCTCTCTTGGTCAAGACTCTTTTGACCTCAAGGATGGTCTCTGTTGTATCCTAAATTCTCAGCTCTTCCAACTCCTCTCTGGTTTTAGAATTCAAGAATTTTATGATTTCATTAGCCTGTGTGGGTATCTCTCCCAGTTATGATCTGATCTTCTTGATGGCTTGTTTACTTCTCTGCACCAATTCATTTTTCTCAAACATAATCTGTATCATTGGCCATATTTTGTTGATAGACTTGGTGATGTCTATCCAGACACCTTCTTTGACTTCGACCAATGTTTTACCTGCCGAGGTCGACAGGAGGCGAGAGAAATGGATTCTTCTCTCCTTCTATTCGTTTTGACTTTGGCGCCATTACTATAACAATACCTGCAAATAAAACAACATTAGCGGGGATGACTATAGATGGGGGCGACTGACTGTAACGGAGAGGAAAATGGGGTAAATTCTCTGGTATGATGAGTGGGCATATGGTGAAATAATGAAGTGGTGAGGGTAGTTTTGAGTAAACGGGTATTCGTTGGGTGTGGGGGACAGGTCAGCTGGTTAACGGATAAGTTATCCAGTAATAAATGGCCAACGGGTCATTTAGAACGTGAGATGGTAGGTGAGAACGACTGAGGGATACAAATGGGTGATGTGGCGTTTATCGATTGGGGGAAAAGATCATGGTGAGGGGACTTGCCACGAGTGAATGAGGGAGAAGGACTGATGGAGTTATGGGATGTGACTCGTATGGAAAGGTGGATGATGACATCACGAGGTGACGAGGTATGTCAGATAGTAGGAGGCAGTGGGACTCGGGACCAATAGATTTATGCCACGTATAGATAGGGGGGCCGCCAGAGTAAGATTCCATTCCGCCCCT
>ML783783.1:215800-250775 GCA_009831015.1 Picea engelmannii
ATCTGGGCGCGCTCTTTAACACACATTCTGGACCCCCCCCCCCTCCATTAAAGGAAAAACGAATGGGGGTGTCTGAAATCCAATACAGACCATAGATCTAAGCGCTGAAACATGGGCCATCTAGATGTGCACATATATTATCAGCGATTCCGGATCCCCCCCGACCGTTAAAGGTAGAACGGTCAGGGGGGTCCGGAAAGAGTTGTCCACCATAGATCTGGGCGTGATCATTTGAGTCATTGATACATGAGCAGTGCATAAATGCGAGCGTGAAAGCATATGTGCCCAGAGAAACTTCAGATAAATGCATATCATGGTTTTTTCCCAAACTTTTACATGTTTACATCACCAAGGGGGTTAGACAAACAACATTTTAAGCATCCAAGACATGGTCCAACATTGATCATTGAGCTGGTTTTATTTAAATCAAGAAAACTACCCTATGTTCTAACCTAACTTCCTGTGACAATTAGCCTAGATTAAACTGTTGGGCTAAGAACTTACTCTATCCTGGGGCTACCTGACCAAGATTAGACAGTCTGGCCAGATTTATTCACTAACTAACCTAGATAACTTGGCTAAGATTAAATAGTTTAGCCAAGCTTATTCACTATTCCTATCAACATCAATTTAAAAAATCTTGGCCATGCTTGAAAGGTATGGACCAAGTCACTGTCATTGCATGGGGCTCTATTGAAATTCTTTTATGCCCTCTTTTACTCTTTTTTCTTTTTTTTCTTTTTCTTTCTTTTCTTTTTTCTTTTTCTTTCTTTTTTCTTTTTCTTTTTCTTTTTTCCTTTTCTTTGTCTTTTTATTTTCTCAAATTATTTGCAGAATGAAAAATCATTTGACAAAAAAAAAACATTAAATAGAAAACATTTCAGTCACCAGTTGATCCTATAAATTATAGGGTGATAACAATGGCTCCACTTGGGGATGGTACTCTCCTTGTGAAGCGCCAAGAATCCTGATTCCTGATGTTCAGAAACTTTCTCCATAGTCGCCTTTTTTGCTTGTTTGGTTTTATTTTTGAAAAATGGAAAACAGTGGGCAACGACTTAGGGCCTTCTCTTCGGGCTTCAACCATCTGACCAAATTTATTCACTCAGAAACTCACAAGAAAAAATAAAAGATGGTTTGTATAATGGAAAGTGTGACTTCAGGTCTCTAATGAGGCGGTGAATAATGCTTCAACATTTTTCCATTTACAGGTCCTCCTAGCAGATCTGTCCCATCATTGTTGTTTAGCAAGAAAACTTTATTCCCTCTGAATGCTTGAATAATGTATGGTCCCTTCCACAAACTTTTGAATTTTCCATGCTTTCCCTTGTCTTCATTTCTGGAATCCCATCTCAGCACCAAATCTCCTAGCTCGAAGTCATCTTCCTTGGTTCTTTTGTTAAAAGTCTTCTTAATGCTTTCTTGGACTACCTGAGTCTTGTTGTATACTTCTTCCCTGGACTGTTGTAAATGGATCATCTGGTTGATCCTTCTTTGGGAGTCATTTGGCTTGGCTTTTATGTCTTGCAACAATTTCATGACAAGAACTCCTAAGGAAGTGGGAAAAATTTCTTATGTTCCATAGACCAGCTGATATGGTGACATATCGATTGACCTTTTAGTGGTGAGTCTATCGGCCCATAATGCGAAAACCAACTTGTTATGCCACAACTTCTTGTTTTCTTGCAAAGTTTTCTTGATAATGTTTACCAGGGTTTTATTTGATGATTCCGCCAGCCCATTTCCCTGAGGGTAGTAAGTTGTGGAATGACCCAAACCAATATGATACTGGTTGCAAAAATCTATGAGTTTATTATATCGAAAACAAGTTGCATTGTCAGTTATAATCTTTCTAGGACATCCAAAAAGAGACAAGATATTATTTTCAAGAAATTTAATACTGACATAATCAGTGGCTTGCCTGCTTGGTACTGCTTCGATCCATTTTGTAAAATAATCTGTGGCAGTAAGAATCCACCTGTGCTGGCCCGAAGAAGGAGGATGTATTTCTCCAATGAAGTCTAATCCCCATTGCCAGAAAGGGGCTTCGACGGAGATTGGTTTCAGGGGTAGAGGAAGATGTTTCCCTTTGCCTTCGAACAATTGACATTGATGACACGAAGTCACTTAAGGATGCACATCAGTGAATAGAGTTGGCCAATAGAATCCATCTCTAAGGATTTTGTTGGCTATGGCCTTCCAGTTTAGATGACCACCACAGTCTCCTGCATGAAACTCCTGAAGTACTTTGTCAACTTCATCCTTTAATAGACAATTTAACAAAATACCTCTGGGATCTTTCCAATACAGATTGCCTTCTAGAATGAAAAATTTCAATGCTTTCAATTTCAAAAACCTAGCTTTATTTTTGGTCAGACTAGGGGGAGCTTGTAAATTATTCAAAACAAATATCAGGTCTGCATACCATGGAGAGTTTAGAAATACCTCTCTCATGCTTGGAGTCACATGCTCACCATGTTCATCTACTGCAGCTAAGAAATTAATGTCAAGAGCACGAAAATTTGATTCATCCATTAACTTTGCTAGACCTTGACCTTTAATCAGTTTAGTAGGCTTAATATCTATGCCATACTCTAGAATGATAGCAATCCATTTTCCTCTTCGGTCATCCGGATTTTCCTGGGTTAAAATCTCTTTTACTACTGCATTTGGAACATATGCAATGGTGTGAGAATGGAGAATGTATACTCTAAAATATTTTATGGCTTTCACCAAGGCAAAAGCTTGTTTCTCCATTATTTTATAATTCAAAGAAGCATCTCTTAAGGATTTACTGAAAAAGGCTATGGGTTGTTCATACCCTTCATTGTTTTTCTGTAGTAATACTGTTGCAATGGTATGTTCAGAGGCGAAAGAAAAAAGATAGAAATATTTGGTGAAGTCGGGACTGATCATGACTGGGGCCTACGTGAGTGCGCGTTTGACTTGTTCAAAAGACTGCCTGGACTCAGTGTCCCATTTTATTTTTGTGTCCTTTTTTAACATGTTTGTGATGTTCCTGAGAAACTCAACCAAGTTGGGTATGAATCTTCACAGAAAGTTTATTTTTTTGATAAAAGACTGTAATTCTTTGATGTTTCTTGGATGTTCTAATTTCTGAATGGCCTCTATTCTGCTGGGGTCTATTTTAATTCCATCCTTAGAGATTATGTTCCCTAGCAGTTTACCTTCCTCTAATTCGAAAAGGCTATTCTTAGGATTTAAAGAAATCCCAAATTTCCTGCATTTCTCAAAAGCTCATCTGAGATGTCGTAAGTGCTCGTCATCAGATTGGGAAAACACAGTTACATCGTCCAGATATATGACAATAAATTTTCCGATTTCTTCCACAAAAGTGATGTCCATCGCCCTCTAGAAAGTGGCCCTGATGTTCATCAACCCAAAAGTCATTTTCACATACATGAAAGTACCCCATGGTGTTGTGAAAGCAGTTTTGTCTTGGTCATCTGGGTGAACGAGTACCTGATTATAACCCGAGAACCCATCCAATAAAGAGATTCGACTGGATCCGACTACCCTTTGTAATATGTGGTCCATTTTTGGCAATGGATAATTGTCCTTTAGAGAGACCTTATTTAGATTTCAGAAATCGATGCAAAGCCTGATTTCTCCAGATTTCTTTCGTGTTGGGACCAAATTTGAAACCCATTTGGAAAACTGTAACGGGACTATGATTTTAGCATCATACATTTTTTTGATTTATTTTTCTATCAAGGGAAGTAGCTTGGGATTGATTCTCCTAAGTTTCTGTCTGAAAGGTTTTTGATCTTCTTTTATTGGAATCCTATGTTGTATGATGCTGGTGTCATAAACTTTCAAGTCCTCGTAACCCCAGGCAAATACGTCTGAATATTCTTTGAAAAGCTCAATGTATTTGAGTTTTTTCTTAGGGGGTAATTATTTGAAAAGTTTCACCATCTTGGGTTTCTCTTTTGTCCCTATATTACAATCTTCTACTTCTTGACCACTGGCTTCAATTTTTGGTTTTTTAGCTACATCATTAAAATCAAATAAGTCCTCTAAAGGAACTAAACCCCTAGGTAAAATATTACTTTTCAAATGCAAAATATCATCTTCTATATCATCATCACCTAACTCTCCTGAATCTATCTTATCTACACTATCATTTCCAAAATCAGGTCTTTTTACATTTTCATCTTCATTTTCTAAGTCTATGTTTGTACACTCGAAATCATTTTTACATTGCAGAAAATCTTCAATTTGATCATCATTACCAAATACCTACCAGTGTCTGATATTGATTGGAACAGTTGCTCTGCACTTCACCTCCACCGTGTATGGGTGAGTGGAATGAAGAGGTACCTTGCATGTGGCTACTGACGTCACTAACTCGTCTGCCAAAATATTCTATCCTCTAGGCATCACCTGCAAATCAAATTTAGTGAAACATTTAAGAGCATCAAGAACAACATTCCTATAAGCTCTAAGATGGGGGTGTTTTGCTTCATACTCGCCTTTAATTTTTTTGATTATTAACTCAGAATCATCTCTTACCATAATTTGTTTAGCACCATCCTTCTTTAGAAGTTTCAGACTCAGCATCAAGACTTCATACTCGGCAATATTGTTAGTGCATTGAAAGTTTAACTTGTAAGAATGGTTTTCTAAATACTTGGATCTGTGATTGTGCAACTAGACTCCTGCTCCAACTCCTTCTTTACTTACAGCTCCATCAAAGTCCATGCTCCAGAAATCTGTTGGCAATTCTTCAGTTATCACATTTTTCTTTCTTTCTGCCTCAACGATTTCTTGGCCTTCGTCCGGACCAGATGTATCTTCTTCCAGCTGAATGATTTGTTCTCCTGTATCACCATCATTGTATAGGATGAAGGAGTCCAGGTCAGAATGTGCAGAGTACATAGGATAGTTATGTGGTTTTTCTTGGCTGCTAACCATGTACTTCATCAGTGTTTCTCTGTATAGTCTTCTCTGTTGACCAAAAACTGGGACAGTGGCATACGACATATCCAACTGCAAAATACCTTTCAACTTGGTCCCCCAAGACCAGGACAACAACATACCATATTTCAGGGGAATGTCTACAACCACAACATCCATGACCATGCTTTTTGTGGGAATCTAAACCAGTGTGATACACAGATCCTTGATCAAACCGATACATCTAACTTTACTGGAGTCAAACGAGTGTAAGTCCTTGTAAGGTCTGGTAACCTCAAGTCCCAGTTATTCCATCACTTCTTTAGGCATCAGGTTATGGGAAGCACTCGAATCTAACATAGCATTATGCAGAATGAGGTCCTATATATTAAGGCTGATGTAAGGAGAGACAACACCATTGTCAGTCTGACCATCCACTTCGGGTATGAACAGGAGTTCAGGTTTATCATCTGTGAGGTTCACAGTATCTGAATGATTCGTTGATCCAACAGTTAAGGCCTTCGTGCCTATATCAGGTTCAATTCTTAGTGCTTTGATCACCTGTGACCGATAAGAGTCTTTTCTCATCAACTCAGAAAGTGGGATGGGAATTTTTACTTTGGCTAATTCCCCTTCGAGGTTGAAAGGTGGAGGTGCTCTGCTTTGGCTCAACAATTCTGATTTGTCCACCACAATCTTCTGACCAAAAGTATTTGGTGGGTTAGTTGATGAAACCTCAGTCTACGATTATCTTTTTCAGAATGGTAAGGTTCCTTTTTGCTGGAACTTCAGCATTACCTTTCTTAGGACTCTTTTCGGCAGAAGGCTCAGGGGATTTTTGGGTTTCGACTATCTTCCTCGTTTCGATCACCTTTTTTTGAGAACCTCCGTCTGTATTTTTACTTCACAGATTGTACTGTCGGTGTACCTCCAAAATAGCATTTTCAAATGCCTGTTGTTCGGCGTCTTCAACTTATTCACTTACCTTTGTTTGAGAGAGAAGAAAAAGTTCTTGCTCTTCCTGGGTAAGGAAAATAGCTTCGTTATCATGAGTGCCCATGAGGTTTATGTGAGTATCCTCCAGTTCTTCAATTACTTCTTCTCCTTCATCGGCATAATTTTCTTGTAGGGGAGGTTTGATCTGTTGATCAGGACCTCTCTATTCCCTTTGGTCCCTAGGATCTCTCTGCCTAATTTGAGGAGGGTTTCTTCTGAAGTTAGGGTTCCGAATTTGAGGAGCTGGTGGGTTTTCTCTAGGAGGGTTTCTCCCGGATACAGTAAGTCTCTCCATCATTCTTTCCATTGTTCTGGCCAAGGAATCCAATTTGGAATTGGAAGTTGATGTGGAAGGTTCTTCTTTGATCGTGACTCTCCTCTCTGTCCTCTATCATGCCCTTTTCGCCAACAGGTTGGCCTCCACACTTATTGCACTTTTCTGCATGTCCTCTAGGGTGGTGGAGTTTCTTTCCCTTAATTGATATGACATATCGACGTCGAAACCATCAAGTAATTTTATCAATGTCAACCCTTGTGGAGGTTTAATATCGTCTAGAATTGCATTGTATAGGTTATTGAAACGGGTGCAGTAATCTTGTACTGTCTCACCTTGATTTCTTCTGATGTTTTCGTATTCTGACAATATTTGGAGAGGGTTTTTATTTATCTCCCATCTGTCTAGAAAACTTCTTTGAAATGTTGTAAGGTCAAGGTCTGAGGAAACACGTAAACCTTTATACCATTTCTTAACGTCACCCATCAAAATTTGGGCAAACAATCTCATTTGAACGTCAGCCTCATCTACTTCCTGCAGGTCAAAATAATCATTCATTTTATCAACATGTTGCTATGTGCTCAAGGGTCCTGTTCCATTGAACTGTGGAAGTCTCATTTGATAATCCTGGGGCATAGCATGAAGGGGTGCGACCAACACCAAGGGAGCATATCTGGCTACCATGATAGGCGGAGGGGGCGGGACGATAACCTAGATGATAGGTGGGGTGGTGATGAAAGATGAGGATGAGGAGGGGCTAGATGGCATAGAGTAAGTGGTTTGAGGTTTAGTAGTGGGAGATAGAACTTCAGGGGTCTGGGGTTGCAATATGGTTGGGTCTAGGATGGTTTCAGCCACAAAGCTATCAGATTTTTTTCTCAACAGGATTTGTTCGAAAAGAATGTCAAAGTCAAGATCCTGAAGGGAAACAAGCTCCTCTGGAAGAGAAGGGGACTTTTGAAGGGGATTATGACTCATTGAATCTTCATCTATGGTCTTTTTCCTGAGTAACCATTCTGGATTATCAGTTTCTATCGTAGGTTCTGGGTCTGGGTGAGATCGAGTATAAGCTCTTTTGGGAGACATATTTATTTTTTATTTATATATATATACTTTTTAGTTTTACGAATCTGAAAATAACATGTGCAAGTTTTCAACAACCTCTAAACATTACTTCTTTCACATATTTGCAATATTTCAAAAGAAAAATTTTCTTCTAGGGAAAAGAAGACATGAGGTTAAAAATTTGTTCAGTTCTGTCCCCAGTATGGTCGCCACTATGTTAACGCTCTGTAAATTTCCTAGAGGTTGTCAGAAAAGAAGAAATCTATGGGAGGTAACTTTATCCAACCACTTTGAAGCTGGGATCTAGCCCTGCCAGCTTCAGAGAGGGATCTCTCTGTATGATTTAGATATGTTTTCAAATTTAAAATATTAGGCTAGGAAAATAGAATGTGTTGGTTTTGTTTGTAGTAGTTTTCATTGGGTTGGCTAAGAGATATTTACACATCCATTGGGATATGTTGTCTGTATCATGAAAATAAAATCTAAACCAGAAAACAAAGAAATTTTTCATAGGGCAAGATAATGTAATCACTGGATTCTTTAGTAGCATAAATGAGGAATAGCAGAAAATGTGAGAATATCAATTACAACAAAGAAGCAATTAAGAATTTCTTTATCATAAAATCAGAAGATGAAACAATGAAATCTTTTAAAGTCAGAAACAGGGTATACAAAGATAAATCCTGCAACATTCGTTACATTCAAAGATTAGATTTAGCAAACAATGTGATAACTAAGTGAGAATAACATTTAACTTAGAAAGTAAAACATCACCAGTGAACACACGCAAGAATCCTGTAAAAATGCCTCTTTGTATTAATGGAAGATCTCTTGAAAAATATTATAGTCTGATAGCTCATAGGGCATAAAGATCAACCCTCAATACTTCGAAAAGTGAAGTATTTATAACCCAAAATTACAAACGATCTTGTCATTAAAGATCAGGACGTGGTAAATCTATTTTTAGCCTAACTAACTTAACAAATTACAAAAATCTAGGAAACTGTTCGATGATGTGTCGCAGATGCATGTTATTTTCTGGGTGAACCATTGGTGAGGCCTCTGCATGACCTCATTTGACTGGATAGTGGACTGGGTTGGGACAACTCATCTGCTACTCGATTAGGTCACAAATTGCTTCCCATCGAAGATGACTGGGAACGCTGACTTTGAGTAACCTTCGGTAGACTTTATCCATCTCTGTGTACTTAGCAAAAGTAGGCTTGGTGATGAAGATGTACTGGATTTCATGATGTATGCTGATGTCCAACTGAAGTGCATCTAGGAATGCCTTGCACATGATGCTACCTTGAATTCCTAAAAACTTCGAACTATCCTTAGCCACATCGGCTAGTCTCTTTTTGTATTCTGGGAGCGTCATCAATTTTTCATTTATCATCTTCAGACTAGGAAGACCTTTCTTCTTTAGAGCCTCAATCTTGCTGAAAAACCTTTATACTCCTAGGTCCATGGCCTGAACCTTTTCTTCCAACTATAGCATCAGTCCTCTCTTGGTCAAGACTCTTTTGACCTCAAGGATGGTCTTTGTTCTATCCTCAATTATCAGCTCTTCCAACTCCTCTCTGGTTTTAGAATTCAAGAATTTGATGATTTCATTAGCCTGTGTGGGCATCTCTCCCAGTTCTAATATGATCTTCTCGATGGCTTGTTTACTTCTCTGCACCAATTCATTTTGCTCAAACATAATCTGTATCATTGGCCATATTTCGTTCACAGACTTGGTGATGTCTGTCCAGACACTTTCTTTGACTTCAGCCAATGTTTTACCTGTCAAGGTCGACAAGAGGCGGGAGAAATAGATTCTCCTCTCCTTCTGTTTGCTTTGAATTTGTTTCCATTACTGTAACAATACCTGCAAATAAAAAAACGTTAGCGGGGTTGACTGTAGATGGGGGCGACTGACTGTAACAGAGAGGAAAACGATGTAAATTCTCTGGTATGATGAGTGGGAAGATGGTGAAAGAATGAAGTGGTGAGGGTAGTTTTGAGTAAACGGGTATCCGTTGGGCGCAGGTGACAGGTCAGCTCATTAACGAATAAGTTATCTAGTAATAAATGGCCAACAGGTCATTTAAAATGTGAAATGGCAGGTTAAAATGACTGAGGGATATGGATGGCTGATGTGGCATTTATTGATTGGGGGAAAAAATCATGGTGAGGGGACTTGCCATGAGTGAATGAGGGAGAAGGACTAACGGAGTTATGGGATGTGACTCTTATGGAAAGGTGGATGATGACGTCACGAGGTGACAAGGTATGTCAAACAATAGGAGGTGGTGGGACTCAAACCCAGTAGATTTATGCCACGTATAGATAGGGGGGCCGCCAGAGTAATATTTCATTCTGGACCCCCCCCCCCAAACCGTTAAAGGTAGATCAGTCGGGGGGTTCCAAAAAACACCTTGAGCCGTTGATTTGTACGCTTTCCTTTCGACCATAGATCTAGGTGCACTCTTTAACACACATTCTGGACCCTGCCCCCCTCCATTAAAGACAAAACAGATGGGGGGGGGTCCGGAATCCAATACAGACCGTAGATCTAAGCACCGAAACTTGGGCCATCTAGATGCGCGCATACATTATCAGCGATTCCGGACCCCCCCCCACTGTTAAAGGTAGAATGGTCAGGGGGCTCCGGAAAGAGTTGTCCACCGTAGATCTGGGCGCGATCATCTGAGTCGTTGATACATGAGCGGTGCATAAATGCGAGCGCGAAAGCATATGTGCCCAGAGAAACTTAGGATAAATGCATATCATGGGTTTTTCCCAAACTTTTACATGTTTACATCACCAAGGGGGTTAGACAAACAACATTTTAAGCATCCAAGACATGGTCCAACATTGATCATCAAGCTGGTTTTATTTAAATCAAGCAAACTACCCTATGTTCTAACCTAACTTCCTGTGACAATTAGCCCAGATTAAACTGTTGGGCTAAGAACTTACTCTATCTTGGGGCTACCTGACCAAGATTAGACAGTTTGGCCAGATTTATTCACTAACTAACCTAGATCACTTGGCTAAGATTAAAAAGTTTAGCCAAGCTTATTCACTATTCCTATCAACATCAATTTAAAAAAGCTTGGCCATGCTTGAAAGGTATGGACCAAGTCATGGTTATTGCATGGGGCTCTATTGAAATTCTTTTATGCCCTCTTTTACTCTTTTTTCTCTTTTTTCTTTCTTTTTTCTTTTTCTTTCTTTTTTCTTTTTCTTTTTCTTTTTTCCTTTTCTTTTTATTTTTCTTTTTCTTTTCTCAATTTATTTGCAGAATGAAAAATTATTTTACAAACAAAAACACTAAAGAGAAAACATTCCAGTCACTAGTTGATCCTATAAATTATAGGGTGATAACAAAATGCACATGCTCTAGAAGGATCTTATTTATGTACAATCCTAAAATAACTTATTTTTAAAATGCGCTAGGTGAAAACAAACTTCCCCCAGAGCCATTCAAGTAACTTCCTATCTGAAAAATTATTTACTCTGTCATTGATCAGCTAGGGACAATGAAACTATGAAAACAAATTAATTACATTCTTCAGATTACCTCCCAGTGATGAAGATAAGATAAATTTTAAAGGCTTCATTACATTGAGGAAATGCAACTCCATGTACTCCCCTACAGGGTCATAAAATATGTGATAAAACTTACTGGGTTGGTAACATAAAGCATGCTCTGCTTTACAACTGCTCACATATGGTTGAATGTTCGTGGAAAGCATAGGTGAGTGAATGACTTATGCGTTTTGATGATCCACTTCTCTTTTACCTTCTCTGATAACATATTCTCGCTGATGGAAAGAAATCTCTTCATGTATATTAATGAATGGATCTTTCTCTTTATCATGCTACTCTTGGTAAAATATTTCATTTTCATTAGAAGATTGGTCGCTAATGCTTTTTTCTTCTAAGAAAAAAAACACCTCAACATATTCATGACTATCTCCATAATGATCAAATAAAGGAGGAGTCTCGAAAGACATACCAAGAGGTATCTTCTACCCAACACGAGAAAAATGTTCTTCATTATTAAACACAGGATGTATTTAAAAATTCAATCCAGGAAGCAATATCTTATCATCACCATATGAGTCAAAAATAGGTTGCTCATATCTAGGTTTTTTAGAGACGGGGTTACAAAGAGTATCATCTTCCTGAATAGACTCAATTTCTGCACTTTCCTTATTAAGACAACAAACAAAGTTTTCATTTGATGCAGATGAACAGGGAAGAGAAAGAGTTGATTCCTCATCTAAGGCATCTTCTTCATTCTCACAACCTTCATAAGAATCAATTATATCCCAAACACAGTATTTATACTTCTCACAACAACTATGACAAATTAACTCAGAGGAATAAAATCTTGGCAACAGATCTTTCCATTCATCAATTTGATGCACAACATGCGGATAACCAGCTATGGATGAGAAATTGAGTGGGGGAAACCTCCCGGCCAAGATAGCCTCCATAACCAATTAACTTGTCTCACTCATGCACATTCACCATGGATACTGTGCGGTCTTGAAGGTTCCCAACCTTAGTCACCATCTAAAGATGGAACTATGCAATGTCGTTCTTCCCAGGGAGCTTTTCAATCTAGAACAACAGCTGAAAAAGCCTTCTTGAGAAAGCTTTCATTTCTTGATAATATTATCTTGGTCAGTTTCAGGTGTTTCCATAGGTAGATGTGGAGTATACCTCGTGTGTCTGCCTTTGGGAGCCACAACTAAAACAATGAAGTTGCTAGGTGCAAGCTACAATCTTCAAGGTACTTATTTTTGATGCACCTTCAAAATCATAACTTATTTGTTGCTCAATCCTAGAGAAATGTCTTCAATTCATTCCACGGAAATGAATCCATGAATGTTAGTGCTGAGAGTCACCCTAATATTGCAGGAGGATAAGCCCAGTACCCATCAAAATTTTTATGGAGGTAGGTTTATGATTGGAGGTCAAATGGACAAAGCTCGGCATAAGAATGTTTAAACATAGAAAATTGGGCTAGGAATGCATAAGAAAATGAGGTTCTCATTAGCTTCATTCAGTGGTTTAAAGATAAAGGTGAGAAGGAGGAAGACTTAGTGATGAAAGTGGACAAGTCTTCCATGAGCATCCAGCCTTCAAGCAACTTGGTGCAGAAAAACTCAGGCACCATAGCACTCTTGAACTTAAGTTTAAGATACTGAAATATATCACAACAACATTATAATAAAACGTCCATTACAATACAACTACAACATCTCGTCTGGTTCATCCATGCATGATCATTTCAGCATAACAAGAAACAAGACAGTGAAAGAAAATACTTAAACAAATCATAGCAACATTGTAATCAAACCTCCATTACAATACAACTACAACATATCATTTAGATCATCCACGCACGAGTGTTTCAACTCAAGAGGAAACAAGATGATGAAAGAAATTGAATTCTATTAATGAGAAAGTCTCAGGTATCATACATAACCAGAGAACAACTCTGCTATCAAACTATTACAAATAGGGAGCTCTTCTCAACCATCGACCTCTACATATTATTCCACTGATTTATTTATACTCAGATCAATGGATAACCGCTAGGAATGTGATCTGGCCATCCCGTCCACGGCTCTTCCATCTGTGTATCCTTATGTCAAATTGTGTGTGTATCCTTCTGTCAGATGAAAGCTCATATCAACATGGGCATGCAGGAAAAACCATCCCTCATGGTACCGCAGGCTAATAGTTTTTCCTCCACAACTAGACCCTCCATGCTTTTCATTTATGGAGTGAGCCAAGGTTTCAACTACCAGTCCTTGTTAATTAACTGATTTCTCCTCAGGATCGGGACGAGGCTTGACAACTAGGGGGTGGGCACGTGCTTCTATTGGATTCAACGTTGAATGAGCACGTGACTTCGGGGCCGTCGAAAGTGGTTTAGACCCGCATCGCTTTTGGGCCCGAAACTCACCACCTTTCGCCACGTAGCTCTCCCGCGATACCATGGTTTAGATTTCGGCCCGGTCAAGTATTTTAACGCCCAAGCATGTTACGGCCCCAAAATGAAGTGTGGTCGTTGATCTGGTTGTGATCTGCGATCTGAGCGCACCTGCTATTTTGTGCCCCCGCTAAAGCTTATCTGCTTTCCAACTATAACGTCCTTCAAACCGTGCTTAGAGATGGTGCTAAATTGAAATGCAGAGGGGATATCTACTATTGAAAACTACATCCGCCTGCTTGCTTGTGCTCATGGCAATCACCTGCGACCCTTGACAACTTCATGTGATAACAGGGTGAATCACAATGTACTCTATAACTAGTCTATGAAATATTGAATGACTATTTGAGCTGGAAAACCATGACTTGACGCTCTTGAGAATGTTAAGTAAAAAAAAAAAAAACTAAAGGTTACATCCATACTTCTGTTCTCTCAAATTATGAGACAACATCTCTGGATTTAATTGTGATTTTAACTGTTCTTCACAATTCCGTGAATCTTGTTCCAGCATGAGGAAGCTAGTAGTTTTAGACTTTGTAGACTTCGTCCAGGTTCAACTCTTGGTTCCAGATTGAGTTCTGGTTAATTTTGCTTCTTCCTTTGTGATGTTGTCATTTTTGTCATTATAATTACCTTATGTTGGAGACTGGGGATTAGTAACCAGCCTTCGGGTTGCAGGGACTAGATCTGGTCCCGTTGAGGCCTTTTCAGTGCGACCAATGTTACTATAGGAAATCTGAAGAAAAACCAAGCGACGTTGTTAACAGTAAAAAAAGAGAGGAGTTGTAACTCCTTAAAAAATTAACAGATACTCGCGTATTTTCATCCCTGAGTCTCTTAGTTGCAACCTTAACCCTTATTCACTTCTTAATGCACAAAAAAAAGGTAAATGGGTTTTATGCTGTTGATTTTCTAATTTGTTTTACTTGTTCTTCAAAAGTTCGGCGTCGGGTAAACACTCTTTCATCACCATAATTGGCATTTAATATTTCTCTTACCGGCTCGACAGAGTAATAGTCCACTTGGTGTAGAGTTGGAATCTGATCTAGTCTATCTCCTTGGTATCCAGAGTAGACAGTCACTTTGGTTCTACGCTCCAAATTATACACATATTTACTAGTTTCATTAATTGCTTATTTGCATACTTGACCTGTTATTCATTGTATGCTCACTTTTTCCTCTTAATTTCAAAATGAAGACTTATTGCACAGTTTACTTAAATTTTCCATATCACCAAACGTTATGTTTTTTTTTTTTTTTTTCCATGGTATAAGATTAAACTGCAATTATATTTAATAATAATAATTATTTTAACATTTCATAATCTAGTGTGGAGATGAAAGAGACCTTATTTTATATAAACAAGTGCAAATTTTAGTCACATTATTATTTACACTACATATTTGAGTACATCGTAGGTGTTGTAACTAATATGATGTTAAGTTACATGGAATATTGAGGTTCAAGCTCAAAATCTAACTATTTTTGTCTAATTGATTTAGATACTTAAATTATTTATTAGACATTGTTAAGGGGTATATTTTGTTGCATAGTAACTTAATTAATGTTAATTTAAATATAAATATTAAAGGTTATGTTTTTTTTTTTTTATCGTAGTAATTAATTTTCATAGTGATATTCAAAAATAATTGATAAGAAATGATTATGAAAATAAGTTGAATAGAAATTCATAGAGAACCAATGATTATTATAATGATAAATCGAGTCTTTTTATTTGCTTACACTTGTTGATTGACTAGACAAATAGTGTTACACTTTACACCTATAGAATGAAGTTTGGTTAATTGTTTACTCTTGGAGTGTACAATTTTTATTGCACAAATTATTAAATTCTTACATAAGATTAGTGCACAAATTGCGCAAACGAAAAAAAGGAGATTGGAAGTTGGTAGCACATTTACTCCTTGTTGCACTGTTAGATAGACCTTTGTTGAGTGCTAGTCTTTAAGTAGCTTTTTGAAGAACCAAATTGGTGAATTATGCAATATGTGTATTCAGTTACTTAAATGGTTGATGGTGTTGTTAATAGTTGCTTGTAATCGTAAGGGACAATATGTTATAAATTTGAACTTGATTTATATGAATTTTCTTGTTTACAAAAAGTTGGAAGGCTATTACATATGGTATCAGAGCAGGGTTCTGTTCTGTGACATTGCACTCGTTACGATTTCCAATGAAATTCTAAGTAAAGATGAAATTACTAATATAAACTGAAATTGTTTTATGCAAGTATCATGGTTAGAGGACGGAGAATGAGTAGATGTTGGGGTGCGGGAGGAAGAGGTATTCCTCATCCAAGTACACCCACACCCAAGGGATATTCTCCATAGGGAGAAGAGAATACTATCGAGCAGGAACATGTTGCAGTGGGCGATGTCATAGTTATTATGAGGTCCTTTCAAAGGATGTCATTGGAACTGATAAATCACCTTGATAGGGATGAGGGAAGAGTATTTTCACCCAATAAGGGTTCACAGTGTCCTCCTATAGTTAGTGGTAGTGTTCACAGATAACTTGAGAAGGTAAAATTTTCTGAGTTCTAGGGTTCCACGGATGGTTTAGCCACCAAATATTGGTTAGAGAATATGGCGATGTGTTTTGTATTGTGTGATTATACCTCCAACTTGAAGGTTTGTATGGCGGTCTTTCAGCTAAAAGGGATTACACTTATTTCGTGGAAGACACTTTCACCACAACTGAATATGGCCATTGAAGACGTGCTTTGGAATTGTTCAAGGAGCGATTTTGTGAGAGGTACTTATCTGATGAATTCATAAGCCCCAACTTAATAAATTCAATGCTTTATGATAGGGAAGTTGTACAATACCTGAGTATGATGTTATATTTATGGAGTTGTTTAGATATGCTCCACACTTGAACACTTGAAAGTTAAAGGTGAATAAGTTGTTTTTTGTCTCAGTTACAACATTCATGCTAAGATGAGGATTTTGAAGCCTCAAACTCTACACGATGAAGACATGACAGACGCCACAAAGAGCATCGTAGAAACAGACATCCACCACACAGACTTTTGGTCACCGTGATACACACAAAGGACTTGTATTTTCTACACCACGTAGACATGCTACCAATCAAATAACTATGTATAGAGAACCACCACAGCAGAAATTGTGTCATCCTCAACAACAACAACAATATAGATCTGTTTCACAGAACAAATCAGGACCTTAGTACCCTAGACCAACAGATTCTTCCTCTAGAACTAGGAGTATCATTTGTAAGAACAGATGTTGGACTTGTGCAGAGCCCCACTATTAGATATATTTTCCTATACATAAGGTGAGAGATACTGGATCAATAGGACAAGAAAATGTAGGACATCTAGGCAAGGTTCATAGGATTCATGCAACAATGAATAATCACCAAGCCAAGCATGAGTCTACAGTGCTCAAGACTTCAGGTATGATATTAGATAAATAATTTAGTATCTTAATAGATCCAGGAGCTACTAAAAATTCCATTTCTAGTGTTGTGCTAAAAAAAATTAAAGTGAATGCAGTCAAACAAGATGAGTTTAGATAGGTAGAATTGGGATCTGGAGCCAAGAAAAAAATTGGAGGAAAGTTTAATGAATGTAAAATTAATTTGGGTGAATTCGTCGCCAACGTAAACCTTTGTGTCACAACCTTGGTATCCTACGACATTGTGATTGGAATGGATTGGATAGAATCGCACGACGTGATACTTAACTATAAGATGAAAAGATTAAGCTTATTTCATGATTTGGGACAAAATAGAGTAATTGTTGGTAGAAACCAAGGAGTGTACCTAATATTTATTTCTTCCCTACAATTACAGAAAAATATGCACAAGGGATGTAAGTTGTATGGCATTTTAGATCTTAACAAAAAGGGGAATGCGGAAAGATTGAAATATTTTGAAGTAGTACCATAGTTTGTTGTTGTTTTTCCTAAGGAAATACTAGGTATACTACCGAAAAGAGATCTAACACCCCAAGAACGATCCCCATTTGTAATTGTGAATAAGTTTTATAGATGGTGAGCCAGGTTATTATAGGCCAGAAGGCTTATGTGTTTATTAGGATGGAGAGCCTAGATGTTAAAGGCTAGTGAGCATATTTTTGTATATGTAAACACTCATATCATTAATAAAAATGCATCCTTGTGTGTAGAACAACCACGATAAAATAGTATGGGGAAATAAACTCCACTATGAAGGGAAAGGGGGGGATAAGAGCCTAGGAAAGGGGATAAGATAGAGGGTTTATCTCTAAGGGAATACTATAATATAATTCCTAGAGACTAAGGCATGGATAAATATCATGGTGTCCTAAGTTCCTATGTGAAGGGGAATGATCTACAGGTGGAGAGGAATGAGCTCCTAGAGGGTCATGGGTCAATCAAGGCACATGTAGTTATATGTGGGGAAAATTAGTTCGTTTTCACCCATTCTTCCCTTTCACCCTCGTGTTCACGATTCTCCCCAGTCACGAGTGCATTCACGATTTACTCTATTTCCACCAGTATTCAAGCTCTCCATCAATCACACATGTCTGAGGCTCTACGCAGTACCTCCCTATCATGAGTAGCGCACACGTACCTTAACTGTGCCAAAATCGTTCCATATTTGTTTTCTATTTCTTCCTTCACCTGATCCCGTACCTAGTTGACTTAGAGATGAATTGAGGAGGCGGGTTGTCATTCCCTTGGATTGAAGAGGTGGGTTGTCAAGCCTGTGATAAACTCTCTCCAGGTGAGAGAACTGTTGGGGATTGATTTCCGGAGGGATTCCAACTGCATACAATGCTTTGTGTGACATCCCCGAAATAAATAAATTGGAAAAAAATAATTTAGAATCTAAAATTGCTGGAAATTTATTTCTATTTTTAGTAAATTACGAAATTGGAAATATTTTGCCATTTATGGCAATTTCGAATTTCGAATTTTATAATTGTAATAAATGATTTGACTATTGGGCAGAGATCTGATTTGTCCCAACTAGCTACTTGACTATGACACTTGTATGAAAAAGGAAAAATAGAATATTTGATATTGATTGCAGGAGGACAAATGGAGCATCCATATTGAATTTAGCTGGCCATGACTCCATGAGTGGGAAATAGATTGGAATTAACTCTGGGTTGATTGTTACAAGTGACAAATCAGTGATTTGGCCAATAGTAGCCCCTGAAAATCAGGGATTTAGAAAGCTACGAAAATTCCCCAAGAGAGGGAAAAAGTCCTAGGCAAACTAATAAAAGAGCATATGTGAGGAGGCAGGACGTTGCCAAGTATGTTGGGGAAAGAAGACTATGAAATTTTGTTTCTTGTTGTTATGAGCACTACTATGTGAGTGTGAGGCAAGGGGGAATACTGCTGGAATTCGAAGGACATTGTTGGAGAGGAGATTTCAATTCTCCCTCATGGACTCATGGTCAAGCTAGGGGGTGAATCGGGCAATTAGATTGGCTACCTTGTTCTATGGTTGGGAGGAACGTGGATGCTCCCTTCGTCTTCCCATAAATTATGGTTCATATATGTAACTCTACCTTGTTCTAGTCAAATGATTATGTATTGAAATTTGTTTACTTCTATGTATGATTTTTTTCTGGTTGAATGCTGTGGAAAAGATCTAGCATTTTACTTCATAATGATTGGCTAGAAATAGACATTTTTATTTTAGATATAATGCTGGGTAATTACTAAGAATCTTGGAATGTACCAAACAACGAAATGAATTCTGTAATAGTTACAAACCCCATAACAAATTGTTTTGTTTCAGTTTTCCATTATATTCTTGGTTAATTCTATCAAGGAAAATGAAATAAGATTGTTACGTAAGTACTAGAAGCCACGCGCACCAATAGTTGTGGTGGATTTTATTTTCCTATGGATGCTTCTAGTAAACAGTGAGCCATCTTGAATGAGCATACCATTCATAATCCAACAAGTATACTCTACAACAGTGAAGTACTAGTCGATAGACATATAAACCGATATAGTTATTTTTATGAATCGATATATATAGATATACAGTATAATGGACATTTTGCGATAGAGGAGGAATGACACTAGAGGAAACTGTCCACACCAGAATCCTGTAGTACTAAGTGGATAGATAACCTGATAAGAGGGAAATTTTATTCCAAGAAAAGGAAAAAACTCCTCGGACCCCATTACAGGAAGGNATATATATATATATATATATATATATATATATATATATATATATATATATATATAATTCAAGATAGATATGACAGTAAGGGATGACCCTGTTAAGAAAAAGTTTACCTACAGTTAAATCACAAGTTCTGTCGTAATAACCATGCTATCTATTTCGTGTGAGCAAACCCATAGAGGTTTAGTCAATATAGGTAATAGAAATAGAAGGTAAAGATTGCACGATACGTAAACCCAAACCAGTCCCGTAGAGACTTATTTAATAATGGTAATAGAAACAGAAGGTAAATAGTGCACGATTCGTAAATGAATAATGATGCCATCGAACTTTTGGTGAATAGAACTATAAGGATTTATACCACGGTGATAACAATAAATAGAAGGTAAATAGTACACGGTGCGTAGTTCCAAAACTGATAATGAAGCTATCTATTTCACTGGTAAGCAGACTATTGGGTTAGTCAACAGTGATAACTGAAATAGAAGGTAAATAGCTTGTGATGCGTAAGCCCGAAACTAATTTTTTTACACCAAATTGAACTTAAACGAAATTTGGGAATCATCGTCCATTCTTTTTCTGGGAAAGAACAAAACCCTTAGGCGTATCACCATGCATGGCCAATTCATTTCGGGAAAAGAACTATACATCCAATAATAAGATTCAATTCTGTAGACAAAAATAACTATAATAGCCAGGATAGAAATTCAAATCTATAGTACCAAAACCATCCTCAAATTATATAGAGGAGAGTACTTCAGAATCCCAAATCCACAACAAATTTAACACACATTATATAATGAGCATTGTATTTAACAAAACGACTGTCTAGTTATCAAAGTCCAACCAGGCGCAAGCTGTGCGGTGGTTCTGTATACCGGAATTATTTTATACAATTCAGGGTGTACCCCCATATCAACTACCATAGAACTTGGAATTAAATTCTCAAACTTTAGGAATGGAACAGAGCTTGGACCAATGGGATTTGAAATCTTGAAAATAACTTAGATATTGTGTAGGAACCCGAATACCTTTTGATGGAGTGAGGAGGGCGTCCCCATGCTTTGGCATGCCTGCACCTGCACAAAATGACGAGAAGCATTAAAACATAACCAAACAAGATAATATGTTTAAGTTACATGACATAAAGTAACTAGAAAGGGGGGTCGTTGAATACTTACTGAAGCAGAGGATTTGTGCCTTCTTCCATCGCACTACACTGCCCAGACCGAAAGGGGAAGAGGAGTTAGTGCTTCCGTGATGGGTACCCTCACACATCCAGGGGCCCAGTATTAATAATAGATACCAGTGCATAATCTAAAAGGTTATTACAGGAATAACAGAAAGAATAAAAGGTGTAAAAACAAGCATGGTAAATATAAAAACCTTTGAAATATTCAACATAAACATAAGAGATTAAACGTGTTCGGCGATTGGAAAAAACTTTGCTTCTAATCAATGATACTAGCGAACACTATAGTCAAACACAAAAGATCATGGATGCCAAAGGACTATCCAATGGAGGAAACCAGGAACAATAACAAGGGTTTAACCAAATAAGCTCTCGAGTATACTTTCATAACAGATGTTGTGATATGAGTAATGGCTCGGTCCCGACAGGATGAATGGTGCAGTAATAGGGGTAAACTAGGATAGGAACCAAACCCTTACCAAAAGAACCTAACTCATTTCTACCACAGTACCCTGGAAGTAAGACATGGATATTATCGAAGAACAGAGGTGTGCACAGACCTACATACGAGGCAAAATGATTTTAAAGCATAAATAAAAGGATAGCCGAAGGTAAACTTACCACACAAAACTGTTATCGAGAAGTGCCACCCATAATCTCCACGCATCTAGCACAGGAACTGGAACCGTGAACTCCTGGCTACGATGCTTGAGCCAACAAAGGAATGGTTTGTAATGTTTTCTCTCCTTCACAAAAACCTTAACCAGGGTGCGAATGGAATGGTTTGAGATAGTTATTCCTCTTCCACCCAAACCAAAATCTAAATGAGAGTGAAGGGCACGAGAGTAACCTCTGAATGGAGCAAAGGGGAGGAGGTTTTCATACTTAGACCATGTGATTATAGGGGAGGTGTTGACGTCTCCTTTAGGCATGCCAATCGAGCTTTGTATTGAGTAGACATATTTCCCAGGTGATGTAAATGTGCAGACAGGCCTTTAAGGCACACGACATTCCACCTGTATTGGTTGATAAGAGCATTGATGGCGAGGCAACTGGATGGATTTCTCACTACATTGTTATATGTCGAATCCAACTACCTTGCATTAAATACCTGAGGCTATTAGCCTTGTCGTTACCTAATGAGTGATGTGTAATATGAACATAACCATAACCTCTAGAAAGATTAACCCTCTGCGCACTGTAGATTCAAGGTGCAAGTTTAATGGCTGAAGTTGAACCACTATACCTTTGTTTCGCGAATAGGGTTCAATTCTCCTTGTAGGTTTTTTATAATGTTACTTACATATATCGGATTGAACTTATTAAGGCCTGACACCTCTAACCTCACAATGTAGGATAGCAAGACTCTAAGTAGTTACTTCTACATGTCTTAAAGTGGCTTAGAAATAAGACAGTGAATAGTATTAGGTTGCCATGAGACGAATGGTCCCTAGTTATGGACTTGTTGTCGTATACAACACTTTACCGAAAAAGGAAGTGACAAATTTATGTTAAATGGGATAGAGGTGATAAAGGAAATAATACTGATGTATTTTAGGGTAGACAAGTGGCTGAAAAGCCTCAAGGACACAAAACCAACTCAATGTTCCCAAATAATTTTTTTATTTTTATTTTTTTATGTAAATTTTGAGGTACATTACACTTTGATATTTCTTGTCTAGCTTGTTGTTGAATCCCTGGAAGGGAAGTGGGGAAGCTAAAGGATTATTGAGAATAGAAGGGGAACACTTTATAGGTTGGTACAGACATGTGGGGAATGAGATATTTCATGCAGGTAGTTTGAGTTGGCACCTGATACGAAATCTTCATGTTGTCTTTGTATCTTCAACCTGGATAGAAATCCTGTAAGGTAGCTAGAGAGGTAGTGGGGGGCCCGAGAGGGCCCATAGTGATAATAGTGGAGGTCATTCAATGTAATGTGGACTAGGTCCACTATATTATTAAATAAGGCCCACTATGGTAGTTAGATATAATAAATGGGTAATTAGATATAATAAATGTAAGAGGACTTCTTAGAAGGTTCTACTTCTAGAAGATTCCTCCTCTAGAATGTTCTTAGGTGATGGTAGCACTATATAAAGGATTTCAAGCAATGTAATGAGATATGAAGAGAATTATTGTATTGTAAGTTGTAGTTCAATAGGAGGATGCCCCCTCGAAGAGGCAAGTGAACAGGAGAGGATCGCTTCCATAATAGGATCCATTGTATGGTGTTTCCCTACCTCAAGGGTTTGGTAATAATAAAGTGTGGTTTCTTCTATATTGGTTTGTGGATCTATTGTGTATTCAGTATTTTTGGTGATTATATTTTTATATCTATTCAGATTCTTAACAAGTGGTATTAGAGCACTTTCCTTGGCAGACATTGTGGGCAAATTTGTTTTATTTTTGCAGATTTGTTTTCGGAGAAGAAAAAAGACGGCCGCGACATTCCAGAATTTTTCAGTATATTTCTATGAAAAAATTAAAGAAACAAGTTGTATATATTATTTCCTCTCATAAAAACACCCAAACTCAAAAAACAAATCGTCCAAAACGGAGTCCGGGAAGTCAAGATATTGAAGTTTTAAAATCTGCAAATTTTCAGGGTTTTTTTCACGGACGACGTCACGATTTTTTTATTTATTTATGTAGCATAAAAAGGCCGAATTTGACCAAATAAATTACATATTTTAGTTCCTCTCAGAATTTCACCCAATTTCAAAAAACAAATCAGTTGAAACGGAGTCCGGAAAGTGAAGTTATGAGCATTTTAAATTCAACAGTTTTTCAAGGTTTTTCTGGAAAACGTCGCGATTTTCCGCAATAACTTATTGTTCTATTTTTTGGGTTTTTTCATGAAGGATATGTGACCGAAGAGTTTATAGGGTGCTCAAATGGCTATTTCCTCTCAAACCCTCAAGGGAATTCTTGAATCATTCAAATCCAAATTGTATGATACATTGGATGCTAGATTGCATGACCTTGCAAATGGCTTCAATGATAGTTTCTGTAGTATTCAAGATTCATTGGATAACATGCAATAGATATTTCTTATGGCCGACATCAAGGATTAATATAATCAAGAAATATATGCTTGGTATGATTTTGAGGCCGATTGTGATGATTGGTGTATGGACAGTTGTCATTTCTGGGATGACAACCACTTTCATATTTTATTTGATGACTCTAATCCACCTTCTGTAGACAGCATCAATGTGACAAATCGAGAGCCAATGATTATTACCAGTTTCCATCCTGCATATTCTATAGTGGTATTATTCCTTCCAAATTCTGCTACGACCCTTTTGCACTATGTAGATGGATATTCTTATTTAGATCCACATGATAGGTGTTAGTATTTGGAGCATCATTTTGAGTTGGTTATTAGGTTCCAAAATATTCCATGGGGAGTTCACATGAGCACTTGGACATGGGACCCGAGCTTACATTGGTCGTTGGACTACTTCAGCATGGTGGATTTCCTTTCTACATGGGACCTTGGTTTTCCAGTATTCTTCAACATTATGCTCCACAATTATCCATGGGACCCTGGTATATGGTTGTACATCAAGCATTGAGGACAATGCTTTCAAAAGGGGGATGGAATGTAAGGTAGCTAGAGAGGTAGTGGGGGGGGTGTAGAGAGCCCATAGTGATAATAGTGGAGGTCATTCAATGTAAGGTGGACTAGGTCCACTATATTATTAAATAAGGCCCACAATGGTAGTTAGATATAATAAATGGGTAATTAGATATAATAAATGTAAGAGGAATTCTTAGAAGGTTCTACTTCTAGAAGATTCCTCCTCTAGAATGTTCTTAGGTGATAGTAGAACTATATAAAGGGGTTCAAGCAATGTAATGAGATATGAAGAGAATTATTGTATTGTGAGATGTATCTCAATAGGAGGATGCCCCCTCGAAGAGGCAAGTGAACAGGAGAGGATTCCTTCCATAATAGGATCCATTGTATGGTGTTTCCCTACCTCAAGGGATTGGTAATAATAAAGTGTGGTTTCTTCTATATTTCTTTCTAGATCTATTGTGTATTCAATATTTGTGGTGATTATATTTGTAGATCTATTCAGGTTATTAACAAATCCCTTTACTCGGGTGGAGTTTAGTCTCATATTGGGGGTGACTCATTGTTGAGAGTTATGAGTAGCCTGGTTTAAGGCTGGGAGGATTGTGGAAAGTCTACACCCATTTGGTGGTCTTCTGTCAAAGATAAATAGCAATTGTGTGTTAATTTATATGTTGTGTATATATACATGTGTTTATGTTTATGGGATTTGCATGTGCATGGTGCATGCATACTCTTACTATTGTTTCTGCATCACGTCATGTAGTTGAAAATTATACTTGTTTGTTTATATTTATATAAATATATATACAGTGGGAATGAAATTGAATGTGGCATAGCCCATTGGTCCAAGGTTGGGAATGTTACAATATGGTGTCAGAGCCCCAATTTCCAACACTGAGCCGAGATGGGCTAAGTAAGCTGAACTGACTTCACTTTCACGGAATTGGGAAAAAGCCCCAATTTATGTTGTCAAATTCTTGGAAAATTTGAGGAAATTGGCCAAAGTGGTGAAATTTTTGTAAATTAATATATGTTCAAGAAAAATACGACTTGGGATGGGTCGAATTTGAAGCATAAGGAGCTGCAACTTTTATAAATTCTAAATTGAGAGAAGAGAAATATCTCTTTGTGAGAAGAAGAACGATCGAGATTTGTTTGGGATGGTATGAAATCCTTCACAGACGTCATATCTAGAGAAGGAGAATAAGTTTTAACCCCTCAAGTCCTTTAGAATTCATTGCTTCGACAATTTCTAAGTATTGGACAAAAAGGAGGTAAAATCCTCAAAGCTCCGAACCCCTGGAATGAATCTATGATGTAGATCATGGGGGAAAATGCCTAACCATTGGATTTGGTGAATGATAGATCTGGGCCATTAGATCTGCATGGAGGCGAGTATGAGTCACATATCTCAAAAAATTTCATAGGTTTGACACTCCAGGAGAAACAAGTTCTTAAGTTTCCTAGAAGAAAATATCACGAAGTCCTGAACTCTAGAGTAAATCCAGATTGTTCATGTTTGTGGACACATGTCTGTAGATTAGAAAGCATTCGGAAGTTCACTAGTACATCATTCGGAAGTTTGGAAGTGTGTTGGTGTAATATCCTCTGAATCGTAAAGTACCAAAGTCCCAGAGTGCGAGGGTGTTGTGGCATTATGACGTCACCTAGGCTGACGTGGACTCATGTTATTCATGCCACATGTAAACTTGATTTGTGCCTTTCACAGACCTTATATGCCAATTGGAACTTGATATGTGTCACCCGTTGATTGGCACACATTTCATCCTCATATTTTTGACATGTAGAACCCCCTGGTGAGTAGTTGTTAATGAGACCTTAGAGGTATGAAAATTCGGGGATCAAGAGATTTAAGGTGTGAAGTTGTAAAGACCTTCGAATTTTGAATCTTCGGATAACTAGAGTAACGATTCTTCGAAGAGATTACCCGGAAGTTCAAAAGTTCGTCATTCAGAGGAATGGGGGTATGTTGTTGCAATAACCTCTGAAGCATGAAGTTGTGGAGAGCCAGTTCGGGATTTCGCCAGTTCGGCATTCGGGAGAAGTGATGTGTGATGTTATTGAATCTCTCAATGCTCTGAAGCCCGAAATTTTGAAGCTTTGAAGCCCCAAAGCTACATATAACATATATTTAGAAACTCAAAGTTCTATAGTTTTATTGTAAGTTGAGGAAGAAATATCCAAAGATCGAATTTCCAGAGCGCCTGGAATTCTGAAGATCCAGATAAGCGCCTTTTAGCTAAGTGCTTGGCCATAGCTCATGGTCACATGAGATTAAAAGTTGAAGAAAAAGGGATAGTGCCCGAAATGTTTTTTAAAGACAAAAAGGGGCTTATAGAATGAGTTTGTGGGGTTTTGATTTGTACAGACCTACACCTAAAGATGTAATAAGAAATTGTGAACCTGAAGAGAGGATCCAACATGGGTCCAAGAGATAAATCGACTTCCAAAGAAGATCACTTGTGTAGGGATTACATCACAAAAAGGACAATTTTTCCAGATAAACATAACTTTATGCTCAAGACTCAGAATTGAGAAAGAGATGAGTCATTGGAAAGATATTGGATAGTAGAATATAACTGTTCACCCAAAAAATTGAACTGAACAGTCAATTTCTCAGGAAATCAGAAGAAAGAAGTCTGACGTATTATCTAACCAGAATGGTTCATAATTTTTATGAAATTATTGAATCAATCAACCTAAGGAGTTTTGTTGGCTGCAAAGTTTGTAGAGTTAACAACAATTAGATTAGATCTAGATTATCATAGAGTGAAAAGGGATGGAATATACATAGGGGGATTATATCCAAGAAGATTATATCAGAGGGTTGGATGTCCATATGGCCCTTGAAGGAACAAATTCAAATGGACATGGAGAAGGAAAGGATGAAAGCATGAACTTGGTGGAGACCATTAAAAGTTTTCAAAAGGATGTCCAAAGTCATAAATTTAATAATGAAAAGATTATGAAATCCAAGGAGAAGTAGGATGAATTCAACATAAAGTTAATGCAGAGCTTGGACATAATATAAAAGAAGATGGATAAGGAGTGTTGAGGAAAAGGTATAGAAAACCTTACTCGAGAATTTTCATATCTTTTTGGGCTAAGGAAAGATAGTTAGGAATGTCACCCGATGTTTATAGCCTTAAAAAAATCACTTAATACACAAGGGATCAAGTTCAGTTTTATATATTATATGTGAATGTGCAAAATAAATAAACTTAAACAAAATTTACATGAATGTGTACATAAATTATATCAGTGTGTGTGGAGATAAAAGCAAAAGACTGAACTAGATCATTAAAATTCATATGTGAGACTGAAATAATAATATGATTTTTTTATTGATTTCATTATGCGATAAAATACTAGATTCTCTTCACAAACCCCTATGAAAGTAGGGACCAAATTCAGATTTAGAAGTCTCCGATGGGCACCACACAGACTCTGACAACAAAATAAAATTGAAGCTAAAGATGTGGGTCGACTTGCCACACAATTTTGTCACTTGACTTTGCAGGATATTCTTTATCAGTCATGAAATTTAATTCATAAACAAACAAGAACACACAGTCTACCAAAGATAAATCATACACCTTTAAAATAAGCTGTTGAAATATGTGATTCATTTTTTAATCCCGCTACTTTCAATAAGACCCTACTGTCATCAAGAGAGTTAAGACTTCTAATAAAATCAAAATGAATGACAATTGAAAATATCTCACTAGAATAAAGAAAACCTTATGTCTCTAGTTATCCTTCTATTCTCTCCCATTTGTCTCTTCCTTCCATTGAGGTTTTATTCCTTCTCAATAAGTTATGGTAGTTCAACTACCTTTTTGGTTAAGCTTAACTAGTTTAACTAATTAGTTGAGATAACATAATAATAATATATTTAAGTAAGGGTCTAATTAAATAATAACTAAATAGGTGGGAACCCTTGTGACTCCAATTCATTTCTTTCAATAATCATCAAATATGAAATATAAAACCCCAATCATTTGATTCAAACATTCTCCTTATAACTCTCGTGCTCATATTTATGATCAAATATTTAAATATCAACAAAATATAACATGACAATATCCAAAAAAAAATAGCATTGTATCCATGTTGTCCAAAATACTGCCTAAATATATTCTTGTTGTCCAAAATATTGTCAAAGTAAAAAGACTATACTCAACATAAAAAAATAACATTAATCATCATAAAAAATTGTATTTACTATGAGAGGCATTTGGCCTCTTTTCACTGTTGTCCCCTTTTGATCTTTCTATGGTAGTTTTAGGCTGATTGGAATGTTGAGGATGAACTGCACTGATAACATGAGAAAAATCATCTTTAATATGAAGGAGGGAGGACACATATTTTAATGACTCTTTAGATGACTTGGAGGGAGTGGCCACTCCTTTTCCTTTATCTTGTTTAGGCTTGGGGATATCTGTTTTTGGCCTCTTACTGGCATGAGAAGACTGCACTGGTGAGACAACATGATCATCTTGGGCATTAGTGTTTTTTTTATGGTGGAGGAGGTAATAGAAAAGAAGCAGTAGGCCAACCGTGGTGATGAGCAACAGATTGTTGGAAAATCTCTTGCCAACCATCATTGGTAGGCAGTTCTGACTACATAGACAGATGAGAGGGAACACAGATACTGGAAAAGTTTTGATATGGCTGGAAGGGGGATCTCTCAGGTCAGGGTTGGAGGATTCCATGTCCAACTAGGTTGAAGAACCCATCTTGAAAAAGATGATTCGATTCTTGTGGATCAACATCAAAATTTATTGAAAACTGTGGCCTTTTGTGGCCCCTTTTCCAATTTCCTCTACCTCTATTGCCTATGCTATTACTGCCTCTTCTAAAGAATATCATCTTGAAAAAATATTCCAACATGTCATGAAAACATCTTATCAATCCATGCATAAAACTCTACCTAAATAAATTCAAAAGGTTGGCTCTATTATTCACCACAAAAACACATGCAATCCATCCATTAACACCTTAAGACTTCATCAATCAATTTGTATTAGAACAAGGAGTGGTAGGGCTATTGGGAAGAGGAGGGGTTTATAATTTTCGAAAAATGGTAGCATGGATGGTACAAGATAAATGAATATTTTTCAAGCAAATGCAGAAGTAACATAGACTGTATCTATATCCAACCTTCAAACACCACTCACCAACCAACTTTTATATCAATCCCTTTTCTTTCCACAAATAATTTTAAATTCATAATAATAGAACAGGGAGTGTTTTAATGTATTTGGAAAGATGAGGGGAATATAGTGAGTGAACAATGGTATAATGAAAGGGAAAAATGATTATTGTTCTATTATATGCAATGATACCCAAAAATTGTCGATGTCATCAATAAAACAATTGCCAAAACTTTCTTTGTTTAGTAAGTCAAATCCAACACACTCTTGTTTCAAAACACTATCAAAGATCCAAGATTGTCCATTGTACACTCTTTATTTTTATTCACATACTTCTTTTAATAATAAAATGTCCACATAACCATTCCAACAACTAAAAATAGACCACATCAAGCACACGATGGAACACAACATAATCCAACCACTCTTTAACATACAAGGATGGTATTACCACTTTAAATATTTGTTGTGTAACCGACTAGGTTTGAAAGCAATGCGCAACTAGTGTTCCTTTAATTTTATCATTATTCAGTTTTCAAAATTGACCAAAAACCCCGTGGATAATCGACCAACGAAATGAGGTTTGATGCAAATAGCAAACCTTCCTATTGTTAGGTTAATTGCATAAAACATTCATCAATACTTGAGTTTGAAACTCATAATTTCCATACATTAATAGAAGAACCGAGGTCTAGGTGAACACAAAGGTGAAATATTCACAAAGGGTCTGTATCCAAAAACAAAAATATTTAACCATATCTTAACACAGAATTTCCACAAACATCTTTCACAGACTTCTCATGGAGGCATAAGGAAAATATATTCATATATATACAAAACCTGACAGGTAGTTTGAAGGAGTTACAAATCCTCCAATATTGGGTAATGGCATCAAGAAAGCAACTATTCTTTTATCTCATAGAGAAACCCTCATATTTTAATGACCATTGACGAGTGAACCCCAAACAAAGTTCTCCATAAAACTTGCCAACAATTATAGAACAAAGAAATGTTCATTTTGGACATAAAGCAATTACATAATCTAAACAAAAATGAGTTTGAATGCCCTAATCAACTTAAAACACTTGAATATTATCATAGAAAACCTCCACTTTAAATTTGATTACATAGTTAATACCCACATGTATTAAACTTTGGAAAAAAACAGTCTGTAAGAAAATGCAAGAGCCAAACTCATGACTTTATTCTGAGCGGAGTAATATTTCATGAATGGAGGGGTGAGAGCTATCATACTTATATGTAGAATGTCGGGAAAAACCACAAACATAATTATTTCCTCTAAGGTTGAGAAAAATGGAAGAAACACCAACCAAGCAATTAACCAAAATCGAACCCTGGGAGGGTGATGACCTCGAGGTAGCATTAGAGAGACATGCAGTAATTGCACTTCATATCTTACATTAAATATATCATCCATAGCCCAATATGGGCACAATAACACCTCCAACGCATAATCCACTATAGTTACAAACAATAATTCAATACCAAGTCAAGTTTTCCACCTTCCATAAGATTTTTGAGTTTTATGTGAGTGCTTAACACTTAGCAAAAGGCATATCATAAGTCCCACATTCATTGCTATGGAAGCATTTCCAACCTTCAAAAGTAATCAATGTCTATGATAATCAGAAGAATTCATAAGTGCAATATGCCATAACCAAATATAGCCCATGCTTGGATTCTGAATGAACCAATCAAAATATATGTGGAGCAGAATAAACCGAGATGCTTGTTAAAACAAGATCTTTTCTCTTTCAATTAAATCGCCAATAAACCTATCATAGCCCATTTTGCTTGGAAAGAGGTTTCAAAGTTTTAAAAATGTAGAGTCATTTTTGCAAAAATAGACATGAGAGAAACAAAAAGGTGAGTCATCCTTCATCTTCATTCACATATGGGCCCCCACCTATCTAGTATATTATTAATTACTTATGAATAATAAGGCATTGTAACCTATTTGCAAGTAGGGATCC
This sequence comes from Picea engelmannii, assembly GCA_009831015.1. Taxonomy (NCBI): domain Eukaryota; kingdom Viridiplantae; phylum Streptophyta; class Pinopsida; order Pinales; family Pinaceae; genus Picea; species Picea engelmannii. Next base: position 247,192 of record ML783783.1, read on the forward strand.
ATGTTGCAGTTTTCTAGCATCAATAAACTGGCGACTCCATAGGGAAATATGTTCTCAACAAATTTAGAACATAGAATGTTCAGTTTCTCATACCAAGAGAAATAAATAATTGAAAAACAACTAGAGAGAATAGTTATGAAATAGAGGGAAAAAAGATGGTTTAAGGGAAATAATGAGACGAGACTTTGGGAATAAGTTATGGAAAGTGATACATATGAGGGGAATTGGTCATGTATGCATAAAAATTGAATAATACAGTTAATGCTTCTTAAATTTTCAAGGAGAATGCTTATGATATGCTCTTTGAATCTCATGATGGAAGGAAGAAAGAGATAGCAGAAACAAGGAAGAAGACAAAATCAACTATCCTACAACAATATTGAAAGTGAAAAGAAGTTTCAACGATGTATGAAAGTAGGACGTCGTTACATCTGTGAGTATCTTATTTTTCGTCAATCAATTATATTTACAGAGTGACATTATTATGGAAAAATTGATCTAGACTTTATTTGTGATAATTATGAAAAAAAAAACAACAAAAATTAAAAAATCAACAACTAAAGAAGAAAGAAAACAACAAGGCAAAAGAAAAACTATATACAACAATCATATTTTCATAAATGTTAATAGTCAAGTTGGTTCCACATAATGTTTTAAGTAGGAACCATTAGTTCTATAAGAGAAAAATTTCTCTTCCAAATCCTTCAGAAGGTATGAGTTAATGCCCAGGACAAAAGAAATTTCGAAAGGACCTAGCCATAATTTCTAGAACTTAGAATTTCTTCCTCTTTTGGTATGGGGTGAGCCCCATAGTAGGACTTTGTCATTAATATTGAACTCGACAACCTTTTCTCATTTATTAAAATAATTTTTTACAGTTTGTTGCCTTCTTTCTATGTTCTCCAAGGAAAAATTCCTTTGTTCTTCCAGGGATAACAGTGAATTTATCCTTTGGGGAACATTGGAAGAATTTAATTCTTTGATCTATAACATCAAATATAAGGAGGAAAGCTCCAGCTCAGTAGGCATAATATCCTCTTGGCCATATACGAGATGAAATGGATTAAATATTGTTCTTTCTTTGGTGGTTGTGTGATCTTCCTAGAGAGCGTAAGTGAGATGTGTGTGCCACTGACGAGGCTTAGCTTCTATGATCCTCTTTATGATCCTAACCAGATTCTTGTTAGTGGAATATGCTTACCCATTTCCATGAGGGTAATAAGTATATAAAGTGAAATTCTTGACCCCTGACTTAACCATAAATTGAGTCAATTCTGCATAAATGAAGTTCGGTCAATTGTCTGTAATGATCTCTAATGAGATATTGAATCTGGAAAAAAATTTAGATTCTAGGAAAGAAATTACCTTCTCATATCATGCGTGTCTAAGAGGGACAACCTTAGTCCACTTAGTAAAGTAATCAATGGATATAAAAACAAATATACACCCTATGGAAGACAAAGGATTGATAGGACCAATAAAGTCTAGGCCCCATTTAGAAAAAGGGAAATCTAGGAGGACAGGTTGTAAGGGCATGGAAAAAAGGAGTTCTTTCCTAGTGAATTTTTGGCAGTTATCGCAAGATCTTACGAATTTATAGGAATCTCAGAATATCGAAGGCCAATAGTAACCATTTCTTATGATCTTAAAATAAGTAGCCTTAGCCAAAAAATGGACACCGATGTGGATGACAAAAGTTGATGACCCATGAATTTTTTGTGACAATTTCTATGATTCTTCATCATTTACACATTAAAGTAATAAACCATTGGCATATCTCCTAAACAAAGAGTCTCCTAGAATGATATACCTGGAAGAGTCGAGGAAGAGTCTCCTTCTCTAGAAAGGATCTAAGTTATCTAGGCATTTTTGACACTGCAAATAATACACCATATTTTTATACCAAGGATTCTCAACTACAGAAAGATTTTGATTTTCAATATAGAATAGTGTTGAAAGAGAATTATCCTGATCATCAAGTTCCTCACTTGGTTCAGGGTGTTGAGTTAAGTGAAGGTCTAAGTATCATCCCTTAATCTTATTTGAAGTCAAGATCATCAAATCATGCTCTTGAATTTTGGCAAGTCAATGTACAAGTTTTCCTGAAAGATAAGTCTGTGAAAGCATAAACATGATAGTAGGCAAAGGGACTTTTACCTACATATGTTTTCATAGAATAAAATGGCAAAATTTTTCTATATCCTTAACAAGAATAAAAGCATGTTTCTCAATATAAGAGTACTTGATTTAACCTTCTAATAAAATCTTCCTCATGTAATCTATAGGTTTTTCATTTTTTTGGTCATCACTTTGCAAGAGGATAACAAAAATTTCTTCCTCGGTGGCATTGGTATATATGATAAAATATTTCTCAAATTCTAGTTTCACCATAACCGATGCAGAATTGATTTATTTATTAATCCTAAGTAAAGCACTCTCAACGTCATATATCCAATAAAAATAATGATATTTATTTAGAATATTATAAATTGGTTTGACCATGACAACAAAATCAAGAACAAACCTGCGGAAAAATTTGATAATGCCCATGAAAGCTTGAAATTATTTCTTGGAGGTGGGAGAAGGAAGGTTAAGAATGGAAGAAATCCTTTTGGGATCTATGATTATTCCTCAATAAAAAACAATATGACCAAGGAGCTTACCCTTCATGACACCGAAAATAGATTTGGAAATATTTAAAGAAATTCCAAATTTTTTGCAACGCATGAGAAATTTTCTAAGATGACCAAAATGATCCAACCGGTTCTTTGAAGAAACGATCAAATCATCAAGATAAACTTGGATAATTTTACTGATTATATTGTCAAATAATATCTGCATAGCTCTCTGAAAAGTGGCACCTACATTAGACAAGACAAAAGGCGTGTGTTCATAAGAAAATGTTCCCCAGTGTGTAGTAAATGTGGTTTTATACCTATTGGTCCTTTTTACCTTGATTTGAGTATACACAAAAAAAACCATCAAGTAAGGACATCATTTGTGATCCCGCAACCTGTTGTAAAATCATTTCCATATTAGAAAGAGAAAAATGGTATTCGACACTTGCTCTGTTCAATGAGTGGAAATCAACACATAATCTAATCCGGCCAGTAGTTTTCTGAACAGGGACTAGATTTGAAACCCATTCAAAATACTTAACTGAAAATATTATATTATCTTTCAACAATTTTTCCAATTCATTCCTAACAGTGGCTTCAAGCGCAGGGTTAATAGGTCTTTTTCTTCCTAACTGGTTTTACTCCTTCCTTTGTGACATCCCGCTCTGGCGCACTGACAAAACTTATTCTTTGAGGACACTTGCTCGCAAGTGATCTGGATTTTTATGATGATGAACCACTTAACCTTGATGATGATGCGTCATGATTTATGACATGATGTTTTACTATTGCTATATACAGGTTCTATTGACTCAGTTTCATTGAGTGTGCAGGGTTTCGTACCTGGATGATGCAGAGGCATCGGTGGAACTCCCTTGGACTCCGGATTGAGTCAGGGAGTGGGCTAATTGAGTTGTTTTCATTTACAGTGATATTGTGTGGTTTTGATGATATGCTATTGATTTC
>ML783783.1:261147-295499 GCA_009831015.1 Picea engelmannii
CGTTGAGGCGAGCTGAGACGCTAGTTTATCTCTGGTGCTTGTGTGGCCCCTTTGCGGCTCGGGGGGCTAAGGGGGAAGAAGAGTACCCCTAGCGTTTGGCTGGGAGGTACCGGTGAGCTTTCTTTGGTCGGCAAGCAGAAGCAACACGGAGCGAGGGAAGCGGCACAGCGCGAGGGACATCTCCGAAGCGGGCGAGTGGCAACAGTATGATTTTAATGGTGAAGTAGAAAGCAGTTTTATATTCGGCAAATTATTGTTATTGGTGATAATATGATGAGATTGGTTGGCATTATGGTTTGCAATTTCGTTCCGCAATGATATTGTAGAGTTTTTTTATATTCTGATCATGTGTCACCTTAGTTATGATGTCATGTGTTTTTTTCATTGATATGATTTAGGTGATGTTGTTAATTTCTTATTTGTTAAAAAGAAAAAAAAAATTCCTATCGAACTTCGCTATTCATAGACGTAACGAAGGGGTCGTTACATCCTTGATAGGAATGGCATGTTGTATGAGAGCATGATCAAAACCATGAAGATCCTCATATTACCACACAAAAACATCTGGAAACTCATGGAGTAATTATGTGACTTTTTCTTTTTCTTCATCAGAACATTGGGCACCTAATTTAATGATATTTGGAGATTCGGTTGTCCCAAGTTTCCAGGAAATGGTATCACCAAATTTCCTTTTTGAATCCTCTTCTTTATGTGTTTATTTTTTGCCTACATCACTTGATGAAAATGAAATTTTGAGAGGAGTCAAGACTTAAGGAAAATTTCCATATTCAATAGATATGATTTCCTTGGGCTTAAATGGTTAATTTTGTATAAAAGCACAAATTCATTCATCACTTGGGAAAACCTGCCATGATTCTATGTTAACAAGGATATGAGGACGATATAGAGATTGAAACAGACAATCGAGTATTTGAGGAAAAACATGTCGGGCATGGGATGCTCCAAACACAACAAACCTATCAGCCATTGAATTGATATCCCTCTTAACATGAGTGATGTTAAATCATAACAAGTTTGAAATGAGCATCCAAATAGCTTGAGTATATCATTTAAGAAACTTATTGGTAGGTGAATAAATCTTACATACAAGATTCACAACAAGTTCAGAATCGCCAAAAAATGTAAGGTGGCCACAACCAAGGTTATGTGCATTTTTTATGCCTAACAATAAGGCTTCAAACTTGGTGACATTGTTTGTGCAAGTAAGTTCTAACCCATAAGAAAAATTGTGGATTTTACCTATAGGAGAATATAGAATGATGCGGGATCCATTACCTTCATTTGAGCACAAACCATCGAAATTCATGTGCCACATCCCATTATCAAGATCAATTGGTTCAAGCATAGTATCACCCTCATCAACAAAGATAGAGTACACTACCAAATCTTCTTCGAGATAATTTACATTAGGTTGGGGAATGCTCTCTATATATGGTGAAATTATTCCTTCCCTAAGGACTATAATGTTCTTTCCATTCTGAGGGACAAACCAATGTGTTCCATTAAGTGAAAGGTAACCATGAGTTAAGGCTTCCCAATATATTCCTAAAATAATTGAATAGTTTCTCACTGGCATATCAATTACTTGGATGTTGAGGGTTGTTCTTACACACAAATAAGGTTACATCTTTGATTTCACATATAGTTCATTGTTGCAAATTGTTATAAGAGAGCATGCTTATAGAATTTTCATTAGTGCATGATAATTCAAGCTCCTCCATGATAATTTTAGACATTACACTTGGACCGGACATGCCATCAATTACGAAACAATGAGCTATTTTATCCATATTTTTTACAGATATTTAGAAAGGGGGGTTTTTTACAGGGTTCCTAAAATTATTTATACCTATCTTATTTACAATTGAATTCTCTTCTTTTGACTCTTCAAATAGATTGGATATGGTAGAAACTTTACCTTCCATACAATTTTTGAGATGATTTTATTGTTCTAGGATGACAACCATGTCCAAAAGAGTAGCATCAACCTTGATATTAGTCAGTTGGTTAAGGATGTTATACTTAGAAGAGGGAAGAGGGGAAGACACTCGTTGATTCTCTGAGATTTTGACAGCTTGTGTATCAAAACTTTGAGAAGATGAGCTTGGGATGGAAGAAGTACGACGAAGGTCATATTTTCCCTTGGAAGTGTAATATTTATTCCTAGTATTTATTACCATAAAACCTTTTGGTTCAACCCAATCTAAAACAATTATTGTGGTATCAAGCCTTTTGCCAAAGATCTTATCTCTGGCATTTTTCTTAACTTCGCAAGTGCTTTCTTCATGATTTTCTTCACAAAAGTTACGCCAACTATGAGACATAATAGACTTTGGTTGAAAAGTGTTCTCGTTAGTAGTTCTAAAAGGCTCTAAGGAAGAATAATATGGCCCAGGGGCAAGGGACAAGGAATTTCCTTTTCATTCATAGGATATCATCCTATTATTCATATATTGCATAAGTTGTAGGAGGGTAGACATATATGTTTGTTTGACTAAGTCTCCCTTAGGGAGACCTGTTCTTTCAAGTTTCTCCTCATATTCTAGGAAAGTATGAAGAATGGAACCAAGAATGTTGATAGCCTTTTCTTCAAGTCTATGATGATATGAAGAATCTAACGCATTATAATAATGCATGGAAGTGACTTGATTTTGCAGACAGATTACTTCAAGGATTTGATTATATAATTTGGTCAAGCAAAGGTTAAAACACTTAATGGTTTCACCATATTTATAGGAAATATTGTTGTACTCCCTTAACTACTCAACTAGACTATTGGAATATCCATAAGTGAAGTTGAACCAAAAAACTAACTCTTCCCAAGTGGAAAGAATTTTGGGAGGTGTTATCTCCCATTAAAATTTCATTTTATTTGAGCCTTAGGTGGTTTTTGAGTTTTTGTTTTACTTAGTCATTCAACATGGTCTATCCTTCATAGAGTCTAGTCATCAAGTCTTGGTCATGTCAAACGATGTTGATAAATGAATAAGTCTTCATGCAGGTCATTGTCCTAAGTTTTATGGCTAAGAGTTAAGTCATTTATATCCTAAAAGAGAGTCAGGGATTATAAAGAGTCAGTTTTCGTCCTTAATGATACAACATTTGATTTCAAGTCATGATTGGAACTTTTTTTTATCATTACTCTGCATGATGATGATTTTGTACACACCTGGTCACTTTTGCATGTAAAGTTCTACCAACTCAGCAACCATTGTCAGTGAAAATCATCATTTTTATACATGGCATGCTACCAACTCGAGGGGGAAAGATTTCTTTTGAAATTTGAAAACTTACGAAGTAAAAACACATAGTAAGAAGATTTTTTAAGGTTCTTAGATCATCATCAAAGTCTTAAGACACTCTTCTAAAGCTACATCTCGCCATCAAAGGAAAATTACTGAGGTTTGCAAGAAACAAATAAAGTTTCTTTCCCTTAGAGTTTTCTTCTAATTTTTTATGTGCATAAGTGTTTACATCAGGTAATCATACATCCAATGAATCCAAGGAAAGACCCCATCCCTGGGAAAAGGTCAGGCTTTGTGGTTATATTCAAGCCCACTGACACCACTTTGATTGAACAAAACCCTAACCATGTAGACTCCTTCAAACACATGGGATGCTAGAGTTTTTGTCATAAGCGTGAAGGATATCATATGGAGGTTTCAAGAGACTTTGTGTAGAATTACAGGGATGGTAAGACACACATTAGACCCTTGGAAATCCATTTGATAGTGGATTTCATTGCATAAGTGACTGATATTCCTAGGATAGGGGAACTATGGTTTAAGGAAAGGAGATTAGAAAGGGATGACTGGTGTCAATACATGCTCAACCCTGAGCATAGGAGAGATGATTTGGTGAAGTGTGTTCCAAGGAAGTGGCTACTAGAGGAGTATGATAAGTTGGTGTTCATCATCCATGGATTTTTTACTTATGAAGGGAGATACAACTGGGTTTTGCAATACCATTTCAAACTACTTATCCATTTCACTCGTAAGAAGGAAATATACTTACCTTATTTCCTTTTCATGACTTTGCAAAGAATGATTTCATTTGCACACAGAAAGCCTCATAAACTCCAAAATTCCATTTTCCACCATGCATTAATCAAAATCATAGTCATTGAACAGTTGAAGAGGGAAGGGAAGGATTGGCCCACTTTCTTTTTTGTATCTAATTACCAAATTGACCTACCTCTTTCTCCTTCAAAACCCAAAAATCCTAGGATTAAGGCTGCAAAACCTTCCTATGTTCCCTCTGCTCCTTCATTTTAAATACCATAATATTCTTTTCCCATTGCTCCCTCTTCTCCCTCATTTGAAGTATCACGTGTATCTACCTCCTATGCTCCCTCTGCTCCATCATCTAAAACACCACAGTCCCCTCAATATCACATTCCTCAAGAACCTTTACCTGTCCAAGTATATAAAATAGATAAGAGAAAAGGAAAGGCTAAAGATGTGGTTATTGAAGAACAACTAGAGCCTCCTATAGATATTCCTCCAATGAAAATTGAAGATAATCCCCAGACTGTCCAAGACAAAATAGGTAGATTAGCCCTAAGAAAGTCTTCCAGTAGAAAACTTGTATTAACAAAGGAATATTATCAAATCACTAAGGTTATAAAGCCTAGGACTAGGTTATCAAGATTGAAAGTTTATACTCTTGAAAAGGAAGAACTTGAGGCCATAGTTCAATTGAGTGAGTCTCCACTAGAGTCATCTCCAGAGCCAGATCAAGGACCTAAAACTAATTGGGCTCAATTACTCAAGGATGAAAACAGACAACTCAAAGAAGTCCGCGAGATGAACCAAAAACTACATCAAGAGAATTTCACACTCAACAGACAACTTTCAAGTCAAATAGATGAACTAGCAGGGGAGTGTAACCAACTTTAGAGGAACATCAGAAAAAAGATGATTCAAAGGAAACAATTGGTTAATGTGTACAAACAGAACCTCATCTTGAGAGAAGATAATAGAAAGTTGGTTGAAGATATATATTTGGCCAAGAATATGCTTAGCAAGAAGAATTTGGCAATATTCTTAAAAGAAACTACGTCTCCTAGTTCTTCCAAGCAATGTGATTAATATGCAGAGGTTGTTTCAAGGTTTTGTGATTAATGGATGTTGCCCTATGATGAACATATTATATCTAAGATGTTATGAAGTCTTTTTAAGGTCTATGGAAATTACTTTAAGGAAAAATGTATAAATACATTATTATTGAGATGAAGCCTAAGTAATCTCAATAAGGTTATTAAATTACAGTGGTATGTGTTATGATGAGACAGATTCTCAACTTTCAAAAACATTTTTTCAAGCAATTTTGAAGTTTTTTGGCAAGATAGGCATCTACAAGAGTTTGTAGCACAAACTATGTTTTTCCTAAGAAGCGTGCTACCAACTTGTCAATCTTCAACGAAGGAGAAATCAAAGTCAATATTGAGTTATATTAAGTTTTGTATGGGGTGATTCATATATATGACATTAATGATGGATAAATGAGAATTCCTCCATCCTTGAAAGTCTATGTCGCAGTCGAAGACTCGGTTTTAGATAGTGATTCATATCCCTTAGAAATATGATCACATCCTACCTTTTTGTAATGAGTTTAGATTTGATCTAATAAGTTCCATTCAGATCCATCTTTTTAGGATCCTAGTCGAATTTTGTAAAAAATATTTAATCCCATTGAGGCATCATTGTAAAGGGTTCAAAGTTGGAGACTTTGAGAGACTCTTTTTGTACAAGACTATTGATATGTATATAGTGGGATCATAAGTTTCTTTCATTTTTATTTCTCATAACTCTATTCGTTTGTCTTTTCTTATGCTTATATTGAATGTCATATTCATTTTTTTTGTTTACACAGTGATTGATTAATGTCTTTTAATCATTGCATCGGTAGACAAAAATATAAGCAGTCTTCTTTATTATAGTCAGCCTTTCGTTTATATTTTAAATATACATGATCTTATTGTTACAGTGAATTTTTTTCATCCATCTGAGTTTAAAAAACCTCTGAGAAATACATTTTGAGAGCCTTATCTTGTCTAGATGTGTTTACGTTTCTTGAGTGAGGGAGTTATTGAATGAGTTGTTCATTTTACGATCCATTTTTATACATTTTATTGAACATTTGATTAAGTTACCAAGCTTACTCAACCTACAACCTTGAGTGACTCTTGGAGTGATAACAAATTTGTGTCATTACCAGGGAAAGGAGTGTGAAGCAATATTCCCTGGGAGATGACATAGTCCCATCTTTTGATGATAGAAAAAGGCAGAGCATTAGATTGTTTTTAATCTTCTATCTGGCGACTCCATTGGTACATTGTGGATCCTAAGAAGGAACATACGCGAGAAAATCCTCAGTAGCCACTAATTGATCCAATATCTGATCCTCAGAGGATCATCAAATAAGGAAAGGCATTACAGAAGGGATCTTCAAGTTCAGGTATCTCGATAAGCCCTGTGTGTCTTTTCCAGAAAATCCACTAATAAAACCAACACTTGTTGAAACTATAAACTAAAAGACTAATAGTGAAAAAGTGGCTTCAGAAGTTCAAGGATCTTCTGATCTTACTCAAGAAGATAGTTCACATTTGTTGAAGAAGACATTTTCTCATCATCTATAGAATCTTCTCAATCTGAAACTGAACAAAATTCAACGTACATTCATACAAACCTTCCTAAAGTTGAGCTTTTCTTACATGAATTGTTTATAAAGGGAGAAGAAAACCTTGCCAATTTGTTCTCTGAATTATATAGAGCTTCTTATTTCCCTTCTTCCATTGCAAGTCCGTAAATACCTTTCCCTCTCATTACCTCACCTTCATCCTCTATATCAGCCTCATCTCAGTTCCTAATCATCCAAGATTCTAGTACATCTACATCTACCCCTACCATGGCAGCAGTACCTGGAAATATCACTAAGATGGAAAGAATCATAGATTGTAGATATGCACCATTAGTATTGCCTAATCCTTTGAATGCAATGCCTACTGGAGACTATCAAAAGTACATGCCAAAATTTTCAGGGACAAAAGAAGTCACTGTTGAAGAGAATCTTGAATTATTTTATAGTTATGTTGATAACTTAAATATCACATAGGAGGATGTATGGATGAGAGTGTTTGTCCAAATTTTAGATGGAGAGGCCAGGAGATGGTTTAGAGAATTAACACCAGGAACCATAACAAGTATTGAAGTTTTAGATTATTCTTTATTAAAGAAATGGGGGGATAAGAAGGATTTTATTTACTATATTATAGAGTTTGGGAACTTGAGAAGGGAAAGTGGTGAATCAGTGTGAGACGTTACCAATAAATTTAACCATATGTATACCAAGATCCCAGTTGAAATCAATCCCACTGCTACCTCTGCAAAAATCACATATGCTAATGCCTTTGATTATGAATTTTGTTTGTTGTTAAGAGAAAGGAGGTCTGTTACATTGGCTGATATACAGGATGCAACACTTCAAGTGGAATCTAACATCCTTGTTGCAGAAAAGATGAAAGGTAGAGGTGATAGAAGGAAACAAAAAGGAGAAGCCTCATCATCAAGTGTTGATCCCAATATTGAAAAGATGGATAAGATGATAGAATATTTGACCTTTGAATTGTCCAAGATGAAGATTGAAAATAAGTAGCCTAGAAAAGGTAGAGATCCTAATTCTTTTATTCCTCGAAATCCAAATCCTTATAGAAGAAATAATGAGCAAACTCGCATTTTACAAAGGAATAGAAATGCTAATGAGGATTAGAAAATTAAAGCCCATTTTCATAATATAGTGATGGAGGAAGAGCAGCTAGAAGAAGATGATGAGATTCATTTTTTAGGAGATAAAGGTGATACATCTTTCTTAACACAAAATTCTTATGAGCAAGCTTTGATTAGTCACCATACTAGTCAAGAATCAAATGATGGGTTTGTTTTTCAAACTGATGATCAGAATAGGTACAATTTGAGATCTAAACAAATTAATAGCAAGCAAGATGAGCGAGCTCCTCCCAAAAAAGTTGTTTCCCTGGAAAAACAGAAATTAAGCAAAGATCATCCTCAAACAAAGGACCAAGTACTTATGAAAGCTCCTCTGCATGAGGTAAGAAACCCTGACAAAGTTCCTTTTTCATTCATCTTTGAATCAGAAATTCAGAAGGTAAAAATTCCCATACCACTCATGGAATTAATGAAGAATGATACCTTCAAACAAACCATCCTAAAATCCCTTGAGCCTAAATCCATCCCAGCTACTGCTGATGTTGTAAACCTCCAAGATGATAAGCCTGTTATTGTCTTTAGTCCAATGGTTGAAGACCGTGAGGAAACTTCTCCACCTTTTTATGTCTCCTTGAACATCCATGATAAAATTATTCATAATTTCCTTTTAGACACAGGAGATTCTCATAACCTCATGCAAAAAGTAGTCGTGGATGAGTTGGGTTCATAAATTACCAAATCCTATCATGATTTATTCTCATTTGACTCTAGGAAGGTTAAGTGCCCCTTGGCTTGATTAAATATCTAGCAATTTCCTTATCTAAGTTACCTATGAGGAGCATGGTAATCGACATTATGGTAGTTGATGTGCCACCTAAATTTGGTATGCTATTATCTAGAGCATGGATAAAAAGGCTAGGAGGCACCTTGCAAAATGACCTTCCTTATGCAACTATCCCAGTATTTGGAGGGGAACAAAGGCGATTGTATAGGGAAACACAATTAGCCTATATTATTAGTGATGAGAAGGAGCCTACAAATCATCCAATCTAAGTTGATATAGGTTTGGGGTCTTGTATACTTCAGATTCATGATTCTCAGTCATCATCTGTGCATCTCAGAAATCCCATTTTCCAATCTTCAGAAGTGGAAAGCATTCCTATATGGAGTATGTTCTTTGATGGTGCTTGTTCAAGAGAATCTGCAAGAGCGGGTTTTTTTTTTGTTTCACCTTCCAAATAAACAATTCATTTGTCTTTAAAGTTGGATTTCAAGGTGAAAAATAACATAACAGAATACAAATCCTTAGTATTGGGCTTAAATGATGCTAAGGACATGAATATTCAGGGGTTGAAGGTATATGGAGATGTTGATCTGATAATTCAACAAATTAAGAACACGTTTAAAGCCAAACATGTTAGACTTAAAGCATATAGAGATGAGGTATGGAATCTCATTGATTCTTTTCTAGCATTCAATAATTCATATATTCCTATAGAAATGTATCAACTTGTTGATTCATTAGTTGTTTCATATATCACCTTTAATCCACCATTGCCAACAAAGATTAACTATGAAATTCAAGTGAAATATAGACCTTCCCTGCCAGACAATGTAAAATTTTAGAAAGTGTTTGAAGATGATGAGGAATTGGTTAGATTTATGGAAGTTATAGATGAGTTTTCTTCCCTCCATATAGATCATGAAAATGAAAATGTTGAAAAAGTTAAAATCCTAAATTGAAAAACAAAATTGGATGTTGTGATATTATTCAACTTCCTAATAACCAAATCCAAAGATGACTAGTACCACTTGAGAAACTTTTTGACCGGAATGATGTGCCTTTGAATATTGATAAGAAAGAAGAATACCTTGTTGTTTTTAAGTACAATTTAGGAGATGAACAGTGCCCCAAAACCATAAATATGTCCACACAATTCACTACAGAACAAAGAGTTGATTATGACAGCCTGATGAAAGAGTTTTTAGACATTTTTTCATGGGAGTACAGTGAATTAAAAACTTATGATAGTCAATTGATTGAGCATAAAATCGATTTGAATAAAGAGGCCAACCCATTCAAGAAAACACTAAGATCTATTAGCCCTCTTCTTCTACCCATAATGGAAAAAGAAATTAAAAAGTTATTGAATTCTCAAATTATCATTCCACCAAGATATTCTAAGTGGGTTGCAAATTTAGTTCATGTTAGGAAAAAGAATGGGGAAATTAGGGTGTGTGTTCACTGTGGGAGCTTGAACAAGTGTTCCAAGAAAGATAACTACCCTTTGTCGAAGATGGAGCATATCTTGCAAAGAGTGTCTGGATCTAGTGTCATGTCTTTTATTGATGGATTTTCAGGATATAACCAAATCTTAGTACATCCATATGAAAGAGAAAACACAACCTTCACAACTCCTTGGGGTACTTTTATGTATGCCAAGATTCCCTTTGGGCTTATGAATGTTCGGGCCCCCTTTCAGAGGGTCATGGGCATTGCCTTTGTAGGTGAGAAGGATAAGTTTGTTTTGATATATTTGGATGATATAACAATGTTTTCAAATAGCCATAAAGATCATTTGCAACATTTGAGGAAGACATTCTTTAAGTGCAGAAGGTATGGGATTTCACTCAATCCAAAGAAGTCTCAGTTTGCATTGAAAGAAAGAAAGATTTTGGGGCACATAGTGACTGCTAAAGGAGTAAATATTGACCCTGCAAGAGTAGAATCTATTCAAAAGATATCCATTCCTAGATATAAGAAAGAAATTCAATCATTTCTTGGAAATATTAACTTCATTAGGACATTTATTCCTAATTTTGCATAATTGATTAAACACATCACTGGTATCCTAAGTAAGGATTCATAAGTTAAATGGAATGATGCAGCAATGGATTCTTTTGAAGCTATTAAGAAATCTCTTATGCCAGCTCCTACTTTGATCAACCTAGACTATTGTAAAGATTTATATATCTTTTCATTTGCATCTAATGATACCATTGCAACAATATTACTTCAGAGAAATGATCAAGGGAAGGAAAATCTAGTATCATTCTTTAGCAAGACATTAAGAGATGTTGAGGTAAATTATGATCCTATTGAAAAACAAGCTTATGCTTTGATAAAGTCACTTAAGGATTTTAGAATCTATATCTTTCATGGAAAATTTGTAGCTTATGTACCATCTAGCTCAGTTAGAGATGTACTTCTGCAACCAGATATAGATGGGAAAAGAGCCAAATGGATTGCCAAACTCATTGAGTTTGACATTGATATTAAGCCAACCAAATTGATAAAGGTTCAGGGTTTGGAAAAGATTCTTGCTGAAGAGAATTGTGAGGTGTTGGGTATTAATTTCATTAGCATAAATGCAGACAATGCACAATCTAAAATCTCAGTTGAAAGGTATAGTCATGATCAGCCAGTTTCATCCCATTTATATTATTTTGAATGGTACAACAATATAGTATATTTTCTACATAACCTTGCAACCCCTCCAGAGATGAATCAAACACAGGTAAGATCATTAAAACTCAAGTCAATTAAGTTTTTTATTAATGAAAATATGACTTATTGGAAAGACCCCTCTGAGATGTTGTTGAGGTGCCTTGATAAACAAGAATCATTTTAGGTTGTGCATCAATTTCATAGAAGCAATTGTGGTGGTCATCACTATTGGAAAACCATAGCCCACAATATTTTGAGGGATAGTTACTATTGGCCATGTTTATTTTCTAATGTTTTCTCCTATTTAAATACATGTGAGAAGTGAAAAAGGTTCAGTGGAAAACAACAGCTAAAATATCTCCCATTGAAGCCTATTGTAGTCACTGGACCCTTCCAACAGTGGGGGTTGGACTTCATTAGAGAGATACATCCATTGTCAAGTGGGCAACATAGGTGGATTCTGGTAGTGACTGATTTCTTTACAAAATGGATTGAATCCATTCCTACCAATAATGTCACTCATTCTGTGATCATAAACTTTTTGAATGATCGTATTTTTTCTAGATTTGGCTGCCCCAAGAGACTTGTTACTGATAATGCATCTTCTTTTAAAGTTGATGATTTGGTAAATTTATGTGAATACATGGGTATTCATCTTGTTCACTCAAATTCCTACTATCCTCAAGGAAATGGCCTTGCTGAATCATCAAACAAAAGACTAGTGAGGATTATTAGAAAGTTTCTTAAAGAAAACCAAAGGAGTCGGGATTCTAAATTAAAATTTGCACTCTCGACAGATAGAGTGAAAAATAAGAATTCCATTGGCACTTCTCCATTAAAGTTAGTGTATGGAATTGAATCCATTTTCCCTATCCAACTTGCACTACTTGTTGCAAAAAAATTTCAAGAAGAAGAAGGGGAACCAAATGATTTGGTTAGAAGGATTCTTCAGCTTGTTGAAATTCAATAGGTAAGGGAGCGGTTACTTGAGACAACATAGTTACATCAGAAGAAGATGAAATAGAGATTTGACAAGAAGGATAAATAATATATTTTCCAAATAGAGGATCTTGTTTTGAAGTGGGATGCTTACAGACAGGATAAGGGGAAGCATGGGAATTTTGACACTTTATGGACTGGTACTTTCATCATCTCTCAAGTGCCACAGAACAATACTTACCTCTTACAAAACCTGGAAGGTAATGAAGTATTTGGTGGCCTAGACAATGTGTGTTTTCTCAAAAACTATTTCTATTAAGGATTTTCAAGACTTATCCATTGTAAATATCATTTCATTTTTCAGTTTACTTTCATAAATAACTCCATGCCCAATGGAACAACAAGTTCAATTTATTTTTATAAGTTTTGTAAGTGATAGTAAAGGAAATTTGTCTTATGAGTTCTTGGAATCTCACAGGGAGGTTTCCATCCCTAATTAGAGCCAGATGTTATCTCCCAATAAAATTTCATTTTATTTGAGCCTTAGGGTTTTTTTTAGTTTTTTTTTTCCTTAGTCATTCAGCATGGTCTATCCTTCATAGATTCCAGTCATCAAGTCTTGGTCATGTCAGACGATGTTGATATATGACTAAGTGGTCATCAAGGTCATTGGTCTAAGTTTTATGGCTAAGAGTCAAGTCATTTATATCCTAAAAGTCAGTCAGGGATTATAAAGAGTCGGTTTTGGTCCTTAATAATACATCATTTTCTTTCAAGTCATGATTTGACCTTTGTTTTATCTTTACTCTTCGTGATGACGAGTTTGTATCACACCCGGTCACTTTTGTACATAAATAACTACCAAATCAGCAACCGTTGTCAGCGCAACTCATCATTTTTATACATGGCATGCTACCAACTCAAGGGGAAAATCTTTGTTTTGAAATTTCAAAATTTTCGAAACAAAAATGCATATTAAGAAGGTTTTTTAAGTTTCTTAGATCATCATCAAAGTCTTGAAACCCTCTTCTAAAGTTGAAGCTGGCCATCAAAGGAAAATTACTAACGTTTGCAAGAAACAAAGAAATTTGTTTTCCCTTAGAGTTTTCTTCTAATTTTATCTGTGCATAAGTGTTTACAACATGTACTCATACATACAACGGCTCCAAGTAAAGACTCCATCCCCAGGAAGAGGTTGGGCTCTATGGTTAGATCCGAGCCCACTGATACCACTCTGATCAAACAAAACCCTAACCATGTAGACTCCTTCAAGCGCATGGGATGTTGGAGGTTTTGTCATAATCTCAAAGGATATCATCTAGAGGTTTCAAGACACTTTGTGTAGAATTACAGTGATGGTAAGACATAGGTTGGACCCTTGGAAATCCATTTTATAGTGTATTTGATTGCATAAGTGACTGAGATTCCTAGGATAGGGGAACTATGGTTTAAGTCAAGGAGATTAGAAAAGTATTATTGGTGTCAAGACATGCTCAAGCATGAGCATAGGGGAGTTGATTTGGTGAAGGGCATGACAAGGAAGTGGCTTCTAGAGGAGTATGGTAAGTTGTTGTTCATCATTCAAATATTTTTTACTTGTGAAGGGAGATACAACTGGGTTTTGAAATACCATTTCAAACTACTTCTCCATTTCACTGGTAGGAAGGAAATAGACTTATCTTATTTCCTTTTCATGAGTTTGAAAGAATGATTTCATTTGCACAATGAAAGATTGATAAAATCCAAAAGTCCATTTTTTACCATGCATTAATAAAACTCATAGTCATTGAATAGTTGAAGAGGGAAGCGAAGGATTGGCCCACTTTCCTGTTTGTATCTAATTACCAAATTGAGCTACCTCTTTCTCCTTCAAAACTATAAACTCCTAGGAAGAAGAATGCAATACCTTCCTCTGTTCCCTTTGCTCCTTCATCTGAAATACCACAATCCTCTGCTCCTATTGATCCCACTACTCCCTCTTCTCCCCCATTTGAAGTAGCACAAGCCTCTTCCCCCTCTTCTCCGTCTACTCCATCATCCAAAACACCAACGTCCCCTCACGATCACATTCCTCAAGAACCTTTACCTCTCCAAGTATATAAAAGGGATAAGAGAAAAGGAAAGGCTAAAGAGGTGGTTATTGAAGAACAACTAGAGCCTCCTATAGAGCTTCCTCCAGTGGAAATTGAATATAATCCCCAAACTATCCAAGCCAAAACTGGTACACCAGCCCTAAGAAAGTCTTCTAGGAGAAAATTTTTATTAGCAGAGGAATATTATCAAAGCACTGAGGTTATAAAGCCTAGGACCAGTTTATCAAGATTGAAATTTTCTCCTATTTAAAAGGAAGCACTTGAGGCCATAGTCCAATTGAGTGAATCTCCACCAAAGCAATATCCAGAGTCAGATCAAGGACCTAAAACTAATTGGTCTCAATTACTCAAGGATGCAATAACACAACTCAAATAAGTCCAGGAGAAGAACCAGAAACTACATCAAGAGAATGTCACACTCAATAGACAACTTTCAAGTCAAATAGATGAACTGGCAGGGGAGTGTAACCATCTTAAGAGGAACATCAGAAAAAATATGATTCAGAGGAAACAATTGGTTAATGTGTACAAACAAAACCTCTACTTGAGAGAAGACAATAGAAAGTTGGCTGAAGATATATATTTGGCAAAGAATATGCTTAGAAAGAAGAATTTAGCAATCTTCTTAAAATAAACTACTTCTCCTAGTTCTTCCAAGCAAGGTGATTAATATGCATAGGTTGTTTCCAGGTTTTGTGATTAATGGCTACTGACCTATGATGAACATATTATATCTAAGATGTTTTGAAGTCTTATGAAGGTGTATGGAAATTACTTTAAGGAAGATGGTATAAATACCTGATTATTGAGATGAAGCATGAGTAATCTCAATAAGTTCAGTAAATTGCAGTGGGATGTGTTCTTATGAGATAAACTCTCAACTTTCAAAAAAAATATTCAATCAATTTTGAAGTTTTTTGGCAAGACAGGAACCTACAAGATTTTGTAGCGCAAACTGTGTTTTTCCTGTGTAGTGTGCTACCAACTTGTCAATATTCAATGAATGAGCAAGCAAAGTCAAGATTGACTTCTATTCAATTTTGTGAGGGGTGATTCATAAATATGACATTAATGATGGATAAATGAAGATTTCTCCATCCTCGAGGAGGTCTATGTGGGAATCGAAGACTCAGTTTTAGATAGATATTCCTATCCCTTAAAAATAGGATCACATCCTACCTTTTTGTAATCGGTTTAGATTTGATCTAACAAGTGGCATTTAGATCCATCTTTTGAGGATCCTAGTCGAAGTTTGTAAATGTTATTTAAGCCCATTGAGGCATCATTGTAAAGGTTTCAAACTTGGAGACTTTGAGAGACTCTTTTTGTACAAGACTATTGATATATATATACTGGAATCATAAGTTTATTTCACTGTTATTGCTCAGACCTATGTTCATTTTGTTAAATTATGAGCATGATTTCTTATGTGGATTAATTCTTTTATTTTCTTCAATACTTTGATTCCATCTTAATACACTTCAACAATTTCAAATTATAATCAAATAGCAATAATTATGTATATAAGTAAACATGCATATCAACAACACATATACCCTGGGGAAACCCTAAACAGGGAGAAAAACCCCAACAAACAATATTCCTTTATTGCATTAATAATGTAATATCTCTTACAAATATCCACCATGAATGTACTTCTCTCAAAGAGCTTTCCAAGATGACTCTGACCTGAAAAAGACTTACAAGACCTTGCTGAAATGTAACATCCCGCTCTGGCGCACTGAGAACACTTATTCTTTGAGGACACTTGCTCGCAAGTGATCTGGACCCTTTTTGATGTTAGACCTTATATATTTGATTATGATGTGATTGACATATGACATGATGTGTTACTATTTGATGTAGACGGGTGCTATTGACTCAGTTTTATTGAGTGTGCAGGGTTTTTGACCTTGAGGATGCGGAGGCATCGGTAGACCCCCTTGGACTCCGGACTGAGTTAGGGAGTGTGCTTTTGGGTTGATATGTTTATTATGATGTTTGATTTGATTTGATGATTTAATGACGACATTTCTGACATGATTATTGGTGATGCAGGCTAACGATAGCTTGCCGACTTGACTCACATATGGAGTAAAGGGGCCACACAAGATTGCAGAGAGGTCGAGGGAGAGGGGTGAACAGCAGCCCTGCCACCGCCTGCTAGCACTCCCGCCGTGGCTCAAACTGTATGTTAACGATTACCTATTTCGAGAGGACCCACGATGTCGTGAAGGCCGACTGCGACAGTCGCTCACGATGATTCTAAGGGGCGCGCAATAAGGCGGGGGCCTTATTCCTTAGAGCCCTTAGTCTCCTACTAGTTCACCTGGCGGAGTATTGACTCCAGGGGTTATAGAGGTCTACCAATCAGTTCAATTGGCGAGTGGCACCCTTGGAGCACGTGGTGCATCCTGAAGGGCACGTCACACCAAAGAAACTCAGTTGGTGAGTGGCACCCTTGGAGCACGTGGTACATCCTGAAGGGCACGTCGCCAAAAGAAATTCCAGAGGCGAGTGGCACCCTTGGCGCATGTGGTGCGACCTGAAGGGCACGTCGCGATAAAGGGGGTTGAAGGAGTCAGACTAATTAGCCCTAAGTCTTCAGCACCTGAATAAAACCTTAAGCATTACCCTTAACCAATCGTCGCCTAGCTCATAATCTAAACCCTAAGCCTAAGACCTTCTAGAAACCAGGGGGGGGAATTTTAGTGTGGCCTTAATAAATGTAAATTCAAAAAAATATAGAAAACAAAAAAAAAACTCAGACCATCACCCTCTCTATCCTTGTCTACTTAATTAAACTATCCTCCATCGCCTTGATCTTCCAGTATCCATCTTCCTTTACTTGTGCAGTTCACATTTACTAAATCGCCAGCCCTCCCCGTAAATCCTCTTTATTAATTTTGAAAAACATTTACTTTTCCCCTATGCTAGTTTGCCAATGCCTTAATCTCTCTTTAATCCTAAATATACAGACATATTAATGGTAAATTAAATGATGAATGCATGCTTACTAATAGAAAAATGAAAACATATATATATATATATATATATATATATATATATATATATGTATTTATATTATAAACCATGATAAACAAATAAAGTTAAGCATGTGAAGATAAAAGGAAATAAAAAAAAAACATGAGCGCACATACCCTTGAATTTTTTTGAAAAAGAAAAATAAAAATGATTTATATAAACGAATTAAACTAAAAAGGAAATGAAGAAAGTCAAAAGAGAAAAGGGGGGGAAAACCTAAGTAAAAACAAGAATTAGGGTTTGAGTCTGAATAAAGGAAAGGAGGAGGGGGAAAGAAGGGACTTTTTGCTGAGTTTGGGATTGCTATGCTGGAGATAGAGACTGACTGATTTCTGGTAGGAGTTGGGAAGCCTCAGCAGTTTGAGTGGTAGCTCAGCCTTGGAGGCGAGATGAGGAGCTAGTTTCTCTCTGGCTGTGTGTGGCCCCTTTGCGGCTCGGGGGGATGAGGGGGAAGAAGAGTACCCCTAGCATTTGGCTGGGAGGTACCGGTGGGTTCTTGCGGTCGGCAAGCAGGAGCGGAAGCAGCAGGAGCATAGGAGTCGTTGCGGCAAGCGAATAAGGCCAAGGTATGTTCCGGAACTGAGTAGAGTAGTATGCATAGTGAATTATTGTTGTGATTATGGTTGTATTGTTTGGGAATGTTCTTTTCCTCGTCCTCCATACTCTGTAAAAAAAAAAGGGCGGGGGGGGGGTTCAGAAGAATCCTCGTTATGGGTTAAGGGATTAGGTAAATCTGTTGTGGGTTATGCTATTTCGTTTTTATGCCATGGGTGGTTTTGTTTTCTTCTTCCAGTAGGATTTACGATGGTTACAGTGGGAATTTGTTATGGGCGTTTACACACACACACACACACATATATATATATATATATATATAATGGCATTTCTGTACAGTAGGGTTGCTCCTTTTTCTCTTACTAGGTGTTTATTCTATTCTTTTCTTTCAATGGGTTTTCGAATGCACAGTGGGCGAATTTCGTGCAGTGGGGTTCCGTATGTTTTTGATGCAGTGGGCAGTCTACCTGTGGTTTCCCTCTTTTTTTTCTTTCTTATAAACCCTTTTTATTTATACCGTGGGCAACTATTAAGCGGGCTTTCTCCATATACGTTGCTGGGCGTACACCCATTTTTCTTTATACAGTGCCTTTACATCCAGTGAGCTCGATCCTTCATGGGCGTTTTTCCTTTGTATTGCAGGCAATCATGTGTTGGGAGCGATTGTGATTTTTTTCTACGTTTTAATGTATCTGTTCCTTCTGTATCGTTGTGTTAATTTCTCCATTGAATAATTGCGTTTCGTTCTTAGGGTTCCATTATCATTTTAATGTTGCGTTCAATAGTATCGACCGAATTTAGGAATTTATTATCACTGTTTAATGAAATCATCTTATTAATGCTGTTGATATTTCGGGTTCAATATATCAATTTAAATTATGGCTCTTCCATCCTGGGCTATAAATCTGGTTCTATCCTCGTTATAATTTGGTGGTTTAAACGGAGCATGGTTGTAATTATCTTGACTGTATTATATCTGTCGTTGAATTCTACATGAGCCGGGTTCTAATGTTAGGGTCCTACTTGCGTGTAATAGTAGGTATTGATATTATCGTTTAACTATATGGTTCCATTAATTTGATTACTATCCTGGGTTCATTATAGTTGTTCAATATTCTGGTCAATTACGGGCGGGTAATGTTAGGGTTGTATTATCCCTTTAATAATGGATTAAACGTGATCATTTGATATTTGCTGAACATTTCCGATCATAATCCTGTGTTGGGTAGAGTAGCAGAACGCCAGCCTTCTAGTTTTATGCTTTTAAGTTCGGACACTAATCTTTACCTGGTGAAATTTCCGTTCCAATATCACTTTTTCCCAAGAATAAATTAACTCAGATTTTTATAATGTATAAACCCATACCAGTATACATATGACAGCGCTGGACATTAAAAGTTGATCAGTAAAAATCCATACCAATATCACCGTTTTAAGTAAACTTACATTAACTCCTTATAAACCTAAATTAGGTTAGTTGTTGGAGACATAAATCTCCATGGTGTAAAGCTGGCAGCGACCTTCTTTTACGCCCAGCGCGTTGTTGTATTTTATTATCAGTTTGGGGAGTGCGACTATTGCACCGACCACGTGGAGGCCCTCGTGGGCTCTCCTCCCCAGGACTCCCAGCGTTTTCAGTTTAAGTTCCTCACCCACTTTGTAATCTGACAAACAGAAACCACGATCCGGTGTAGGAAAATGTTAGAATTCCCGGTGGACTTAAAGGACCTGAATGCCTTAAAATAATTATGCGACTGCCAGCTCACTACTCTCCTGAATACACGTTGCTTGGGGCTGGTAATAACAACAAATGCGCGCCTATAGCCTTCGAGTGATGATGAAGCGTAAATAGGTGAGACATACCCGCACGCCTTCAGTATTGAGCCCTGTGCTCGTGGGAATTTGGGGCTGAGTTATCAAAACATGTTGGGATTAAACGTTTCTGGGTTGCGTGATAAGAGTTTCACTTCTTATCCAATTTGATTAAAACGTAAATATTATTGTTATTACTGTACTGCAACAGAAATTTTCATTGAGTAACTTTATTTATTCATTAAAAACGTATAGGTATTTATTTAGTCAATTCTGAATGTATGATAAGAGCTTATTGTTATCTTAATTGATTTATGAAGTATACATAGGCTTAATTTAGTCATGTGGTGAAGGCGTGACCCCGAATCCTCATAATAATCCTGAAATGAACATAATGCTTGCGTTTAATTCTTGGGAATAAATGTATTGCTATTTCTGGTCTAACCCTAATTACGGTTATTTCCAAGTTTGTAGATTTATTATGACCTTCTGCGTTCATCAGCCACATAAATGTGGCTGTGCTAGTTGTTGTGAATCTGTTATTTTATTCACAGTTTGCCTTTGTTGGTTAAACGTTTGCCCTTTGTGGTTGGAGATAAAAATTTAAATAATTAGTTGCGTTGTTACTTAAACTATGTTTTAGTATATAATGGGTTTATTTTCTAATTGCAATGGAAACACTTGTATAGATGCAATAGTAATATTGTTTTAAATTGTGATGTTAATAATGAGGTTGAATTGAATTATTAATAATTGTTAATTCGCAATAAGTACACATGTTGTCGGCAATGTCATATGGTTTAAATGGAGCGCATTGATATTAAATAGTAATATTAATATTGTTGAGCCACAATTTTAATGATTGCTTAATTGCTTTAGTAATGCTTGTTCGAATAACAATAATAGTAATGGTTTAATTCACAAAATTAGTAATTGTTTTATTGCCTTGGTATACTCGTTTAATTTTCAATAGTAGGATTGTCAATTTGCCAGGGCAATAATGTGTTGATTTGCAAAATAAATAATTGTTTTATTGCCTTGGTACTAATAGTTTAATTTTCCATAATAAGGTTGTTAAATCTGCCAGGGCAATGATGAGGTTTGATTCGCAAAATTAATATTGGGTTAATGTGCAACGTTGGTACTTGGTTAAATTACAGGGATAATGTGGTTAATTGACAGTGCGAAAGATAAATGCTTCACTGCAATATTAATATTTGCTTAGTTTCCATGGTAACACTAGTTAAATTGCAAGATTAATAATGGATTTACTTAGCAGGTTAATAATGAGGCCAATCGCAATATTAATAATTGCTTACTTGAAATGTTCATGATGGAGTTTAAATTGCAAGGATGATCTTCGTTTAATTTGAAGTGTTGATGACAATGTCTAATTGGCAATGCTATTGTTGTTAGGTTATTAGAATGTCTGGTGGAAGGGAAAGTTAATGAGGAGAATGTAAAGTCGGGGGTTTACCATTTGGTATGGATGTCGTCGTTCATTATGGTAATTCTTAGAAAAATGCAATGCGTCATGCTTATTGTTGTCCCTGATCTTGCTGTACTTGGTGGTTTTGTATTGCGTAGTCTGTCTGTGTCGGGCGGGATATAGACTCCTCTTGTAGCTTAGTATTTTTGTCTGTGTGTAATCCGGTGGAAGGAATCCAGTTCCGTATCAAGAGTCTTAGGCTGTTTAAAGGCACAGTTCCACTCTTGCGACACATTCTGAGCCATATTAGTAGCCTCGGGCTGTTTAAAGGCACAGTTCCACTACTGCGACTCAACTGTCGGATTCTTCCATTTTGTGACAGTACTGTGCCTAACCCCTGGTGTCTATTTCTGCCTATAGTCGTTAGTTTCCCGCCTCCTGTTCGGGGGCGTTTGCTTCTTGTGGTCGCTATGATATGTCGGGTTGTCTTGATTGTGTTCGTCTTACTTGCGTCTTGTTGGTTCGAGTGTGACGTAGAGTCGAGGGGGTTGTTTCTTCTACACACGCGCACACACTTTAACAAAAAAAAAAAATTCCACCAGTTGACTGAGTAGATGTCCTTAGCTAGGAGGGTTTTTACATGAAATACACCTTTGATATGATGCCTCTTTATCATTGATGTGCTCCTCTATTACATCACCCTCAACTTGCATATGAAAAATCTGTTTCAAGATTGTGTTGTAAAAATGTGTTGAGGAGAGGGTTCGACCTCTTCTTATATAGGTTGAAGAGGGGAAGAGGAGAAGCTCGAAATAGTAACCTAATTGCATGCATTATTCATAACTTAGCTTCATACTTTAGTTCGAACTTAGAACTAGACTTGAGACTGACATGCTTTAGTTCAAACTTAGAACTAGAGTTAAGACTTTAGTTGCAACTCAACATTACACTTTAGTTCTAAGATAGAACTAGACTCAAGAGTTTAGTTGCAACTCAACATTACACTTTAGTTCTAGACTCAAGACTTTAGTTGCAACTCAACATTACTAAAATAGAAATAAACTCGAGAATTTAGTTACAACTCAACATTACACTTTAGTTCAAACTTTAGAACTAGACTTGATATTGGTTACAACTTAGCATTACACTTTAGTTCAAACTTAGAACTAGACTTGAGACTAACATGCTTTAGTTCGAACTTAGAACTAGACTTAAGACTTTAGTTGCAACTCAACATTACACTTTAGTTCTAAGATAGAACTAGACTAAAGACTTTAGTTGCAACTCAACATTACACTTTAGTTCTAGACTCAAGACTTTAGTTGCAACTCAACATTACTAAAATAGAACTAGACTCAAGACTTTAGTTACAACTCAACATTACACTTTAGTTCTAACATGGAACTAGACTCAAGACTTTAGTTGCAACTCAACATTACACTTTAGTTCTAACATAGAACTAGACTAAAGACTTTAGTTACAACTCTTAACAAGGCAGTTCGAAATACTATTCATGGTGGATAATTTTTACACGGGCCAATGCACTAGATCAATACAATTACATCATTTGAAATATTACGAATATCATTTGTTTCTAGCTCATGGGAATTTTACATTCAACCTAACTTTTTCTAGATACCTTGAATTTTTCTCATGGCTCACAAGGTTTGACTAGGCTCACAGAGGTTGTATGTTCCCCCTAACTTTTGCACTAGTCTGTCTATGCTCATAGAGGTTGTACGTTCCCCCTGACTTTTGCACTAGACTGTCTATGCTCACAAAGGTTGTACGTTCCCCCTGACTTTTTCATTAGACTCACATATCATCTTTCTCGTATTGACTTTTGGTTTGACTCACAAAGGTTGTTTGTTCCCCCTGTCTTTTGTCAATACCTCACAAGACTGGTTGATTCTCCAAATCTCCCTATCTAGCCTTAGGGTGGCTCATATGGCCTCTGATTGGAGAATGACTATCGATGCTGCCAAATTTAACACTACCTCTCAGTGAGGGATTCATTCTCAGCTACACCAAGCTTGCCTCTCAGCTTCACAAACTGTCTCGAGGTCAGAGGGTTGGTTAGGATATCAGCTACCTTCTCGCTCATGGATATGTACTGTAACTTTACAGTTTTTCTCTGGACCAAGTCTCGGATGTGTGGTACCTCATGTAAATATGTTTTGACCTGTCATGAAATACGGGGTTCTCTATCAATTTTATGCAACTTTGATTATCACAGTGAACCACCGTCGTCTCGAGCTTGTCACCAAACAACCCAAAAACCATTTTTCTAAGCCATATTGCTTCCTTGCTAGCATCACTTGTTTCATTGTACTCAGCCTCTGCTATACTCTGTGCAATGGATCCCTACTTTTGGCTTCACCAAGAGATCATAGCGGATCCTAAACTGAAGCAATATCTGAAAGTAGTCTTCCGATCCACTGGGCTTCCTACCCAGTCAACATCTGCATACCCATGCAAAAATAAACCATTACTAGATGTATATCTCAGACCATAAGTAATGGTCCCTCTGAGATATCTCAAGATGTGATTTGCTGCCACCCAGTGTCTTTGTCTCGGTTTAGTCATGAACTGACTCATTGCAATCATTGTTTAGCATATATCTGGCCTAGTGTGGATCATGTACATCAATGATTCAATCAGTTGCCTATACATGGTGGGATCCACCAAATCTAAACCTATATCAGAATCATGTAGCTTCTTCAAGTTGGTAACCATCAGAGTAGACATGGATTTGCAATCCATCATACCAAACCTCTTTAGTACATCCACTGTGTATTTTCCTTATGCCATAAATATCTCACCCTGTCTTTGTCACACTTCCAATCCTAGGAAGTAATGCATCAAGCCTAATTATTTCATCTCGAATTATGAGGTTAGCTCCCTCTTACACCAGGCTATTAGCCCTTCATTTCCATACAGTATTAGTATAACAGGTTGGTTACCTCTTACCTTGAAGTATAGATTTTCATCAACATCACTTTTCTAAAAGCCCAGGCTTTTAAGAAATCCATCAATCATGTCATACCAAAATCTGAGAGCCTTCTTAAGACCATACAAGGCCTTCCTTAGTTTGAATACATGACTGGCTTTTTTATGCAGTATAAAACCATTTGGTTGTTCCAAAAAGACCTCTTGGTCAATCTTTCCATTCAAGAATGTTGTTTTTACATCCATCTGATGTAGTTTCCAACCAAGTATGGAAGCTAAAGAAATAATAGTTTGAATGGAGGTATACCTGGCTACAGGAGAAAAAGTCTCTTCGTAGTCGATTCCTTCTTTCTGAGTGAAGCCTCTGGCTACAAATATTGCTTTAAAATTTTCCACACTTCCATCCGTTGCATGTTTGATCTTATAGATCCATTTGGAAGAAACCCCTGATTTGTCTTTTGGCCTTGGCACAATGTCCCAAACATTGTTCTTTATAATAGACCTGTATTCCTCAAGCATGGAATCCTTCCACACTTGTAATTTATCTGCTTCTTGAAATGAAGAAGGTTTGACATCACTAATGTTTCTCATCAGTTCAACATAGCCTCCAAACCTATGAGGCCTCTTTTTTTCCCTGAAATTTCCTTTGGGAGCAACTATCCTTTCTGCTTCCTGCACTATTTATTTAAGCCACCATGTCTTCCTTTTGGCTGGAGGTTATTCAAGATTTCTTTATAAAACTTCAGCGGGTTCTAGGGGTTCATTACTTGTCCCTTCATGAGGTTCCTCCCTCTGATCATCTGACTCTTCATTTTCAGAAAAGGGTGAAGTTGGATGAACTGCTTCTGAATCCTACTGAAGCTCTCTGGATTTCTTAAATGTGGCTTCCTCATGGAAAGTCACATCTCTTCTTACCTATATTTTCCTATAACCTAGTACATAGATCCTATAAGATTTGGAGTTCTCACTGTACCCCACAAAAACCCCTTTCTTGCATAAGGGTTCCATCTTTGTCCTCTTTTCCTTAGGGACATGAATATACACAGGACATCCAAATATCTTTATATGCGCTACTTCAGGTTTGATCCCTGAGAATACTTCTTCATGAGTCTTGTCCTTCAAAATAACATGTGGAGACCTAGTCCGAATATACATGACAGTGGGGGTAGCTTCTGCCCATAAAGAATTTGGCAGATCCTAGTCAAACATCATTGCTTTCGTTGCCTAAAAAATAGTCCCATTTTTCCTCTCAGCAACACCATTTTTCTGAGGGTTATATGGTATGGTCAATTGTCTCTTGATTCCTGTTGACTTGCAGAAATCCTCAAACAAAAGAGATTCA
Source organism: Picea engelmannii (assembly GCA_009831015.1). Classification (NCBI taxonomy): domain Eukaryota; kingdom Viridiplantae; phylum Streptophyta; class Pinopsida; order Pinales; family Pinaceae; genus Picea; species Picea engelmannii. The sequence continues at coordinate 286,508 of ML783783.1, forward strand.
AACTCTCCTCCATTGTCTGTCTTCTTTTCAATAAAGGCTTTATATTCTTGGAATTTATCAAATGTGTCACTTTTAGATTTAAGAAAATATATCCAACATTTTGTTGAGTAATAATAAAAATGACATAATACAAACAACCACTGAGTGAGGGAGATGACATGGGACCACATACATCAGAATGAAATAGATCTAAAATTCCCTGAGCTCTGTTGTCACTACTAGAAAATGCCTTCTTTATATTTTTACCTAGCATGCATCCCTTACAAATTTCATTCTTACTAAGAGAAATAGAGGGAATGCCACATACCATGTTATGTAGATATGGAAGAGATTTGTAATGAACATGTCCAAGTCTTCTATGCCACAACTCGATGGAGCTAGTTGCATCATGAGATAATGCTTGAACTGACTGTCCTGACACGACGTATAGTCCTCCACTGCGAGTTCCAATGGGTTTTGTTGTACTTAAGTGGCTACCTTTAGCCCATAGTAGTGCCTTCCTGTCCTGGACGATTACCCAATATCCCTTGTCCTCAATGGTTGTAATTGATAGTAGATTATTCTTGACCCCTGGAACATATAATACTTCATCAACATGAAGTCTAGCCCCAGATTCCAATATGAAGGAGATAGAGGCTATTCCCTCTATCTTGTAAAATTTTTCATCCCCAAGCTCAACCTGCTCTGCAAAAGATTTTTTCTCACAATCTGAGAGGATCTCCTTGTACCTTGTCATGTGCTTTGATGCACCACTGTCTACTAACCAAGTTTTTGTCTCCATGGAAACTAAACTGGATAAAGTAGAAACCAAATAATATTCTTTACTATTTTCTTTCTCATTAGAAGGACTTTTCAGATTTCTTTTGGATTCATCATCCTCAAAAGTTGAGGCATGATGTTTCCCTTTCCTAGGATATTTCTTTCTAAACCAACAATCTTTAGCAAAATGACACAACTTATTACAACTAAAGAATTTAATCTTATATGTATCAATATTCTTGTCTTTGAATGTACCTTTGATGTTTGGCTTCCATTGAGAGCCTTTCTAGAAAGTGCCTTTCTTCTTTCCCTTGAATCTTGATGCTAAATCTAAGTGCTCTTCTTTCATTGGCTCGATCCTGGTAGCTATGAAACTCTCCTCCTGGAGGCAATCATGCCATAACATCTCAAACTTGGGATGAATCTCTCTCCCACTTACACTGCATAAGAAGGTCTCCCATGAAGAAGGAAGACCGTCAAAACTGGCCTGCACTAAATCATCATCATCCACTGTCACCCCTATGACCAAAAGATGATCTCTTATCTGAGATATCCTGGAACAAAAAGATGCCATTGATTCACCTTTCTCCATATTCAAATACTTAATCTTGTGCTTAAGTGCCCTCTTATGACTTGGAGCTTGTTTCTCATACAAATTCACCAAGGTATCCATACAGTCCTTGGCAGTCATCAATGAAGTCATTGCAGTCATTATATTATCTTTGACTGAGTCAAAGAAGATTCACTTGGCCTTTCCTTGACTCTTCTTGAAGGCGTTTCTTCCTGCATTATTCATTAGTTCCTCCACCACTGTGGTCACATACTACTCAATATCATGCTCTTACAAGATATTTTTTATACGGAGCTTCCACACATTAAATTTGGTAGCTCCTTCGATCCTATCTTCGCCCCTGACTGAAATGGAGGATGACATGGTCCTTACACTAGAAACTTAATCAAGCTTGCTTGGATCTATGTGTAACTTGTGCTGCACTTCAACACGTTTAACACACCCTAAGCTCTGATACCATGTTAAATTATGAGCATGATTCTTATGCGGGTTAATTCTTTTATTTTCTTCACTACTTTGATTCCCTCTTAATACACTTCACCAATTTCAAATCATAATAGAATATAAATAATTATGTAGATAAGTAAACATGCATATCAACAACACATATACCCTCGGGAAACCTTGTACAAGTATAAAAACCCTAGCAAACAATATTCCTTTATTGCATTAATAATGTAAGATCTCTTACGAATATCCACCATGAATGTACTTCTCTCAGAGAGCTTTCCAAGATGACTCTGACCTGAAAAAGACTTACAAGACCTTGCTGAAATACACCTTTGATATGATTCCTCTTTATCACTGATGTGCTCCTCTATTACTTCACCCTCAACCTGCATATAAAAACTCTGTTTCAAGATTTTGTTCTAAAACTGTGTTGAGGAGAGGGTTGAACCTCTTCTTATATAGGCTGAAGAGGGGAAGAGGAGAAGCTCGAAATAGTAACCTGATTGCATGCATTATTCATAACTCAGCTTCATACTTTAGTTCAAACTTAGAACTAGTCTTGAGATTGGCTACAACTCAGCATTACACTTTAGTTCGAACATTAGAACTAGACTTGAGATTGGTTACAACTCAACATTACACTTTAGTTCGAACTTAGAACTAGACTTGAGACTGACATGCTTTAGTTTGAACTTAGAACTAGACTTAAGAATTTAGTTACAACTCAACATTACACTTTAGTTCTAAGATAGAACTAGACTCAAGACTTTAGTTTCAACTCAACATTACACTTTAGTTCTAGACTCAAGACTTTAGTTGCAACTCAACATTACTAAAATAGAACTAGACTCAAGACTTTAGTTACAACTCAACATTACACTTTAGTTCTAACGTAGAACTAGACTCAAGACTTTAGTTGCAACTCAACATTACACTTTAGTTGTAACATAGAACTAGACTGAATACTTTAGTTACAACTCTTGACAATACAATTCAAAATTCTCTTCATGGTGGATAATGTTTACATATGCCAATGCACTAGATCAATACAATTACATCATTTGCAATATTAGGAATATCGTTTGTTTCTAGCTCATAGGAATTTTACATTCAACCTAACTTTTTCTAGATACCTTGACTTTTGCTCATGGCTCACAAGGTTAGACTAGGCTCACAGAGGTTGTATTTCCCCCCTGACTTTTGCACTAGCTTGTCTATGCTCACAGAGGTTGTACGTTCCCCCTGACTTTTTCACTAGATTGTCTATGCTCACATAGGTTGTACATTCCCCCTAACGTTTTCATTATAATCACATAGCATCTCGTTCGTCCTGAATTTTGGTTTGACTCACAGAGTTTGTCCGTTCCCCCTGGATTTTTTCAATACCTCACAAGACTAGTTGATTCTCCAAATCTCCCTGGCTAGCCTCAGGGTGGCCCATATGGCCTCTCATTGGAGAAAGACTGTTGATGCTACCAAATTTAACACATTTGTCTTTTCTTATGATTATATTGAATTCCATATTCATTTGTTTTGTTTACACAATGATTGATTAATGTCTTTTAATCATTGCATTGGTATACATAAATATAAGTAGTCTTCTTTATTATAGTCACCCTTTCATCTATATTTTAAATATACATGATCTTGCTAGTACAGTGAATGTTCTTCATCCATCTGAGTTTTAAAAATCTCTAAGAAATACCTTTTGAGAGCCTTATCTTGTATGGATATGTTTAAGTGTCTTGAGTGAGGGAATTATTTAATGAGTTGTTCATTTTTTGATCCATTTTTATACATTTTATTGAACATTTGATTAAGTTACCAAGCTTACTCAACCTACAACATTGAGTGACTCTTAGAGTGATAACAGGAGGGAGGTCAAAAAAATCTGTTGCATCATTCCCTTCGAGATATTTGAGAAAACAACATTAGAAAATGCTACTAGGTGTTCAGTTGTAGTAGTGGTATTATTTGCCGAAAAACTAGGTAAATGCTCCTTGAATTTTGGTAATGGGTGAGTGGCTAGTGCGATATTCAAGGGAGAAGATATGTTCCATGGGGTGGTCGTGGCATATTCCTCAAATTGGAAAAGCCCATATTTTTTTCTAAATTTACCAGGAATCATAGTGGATTGAATGTGGACTTCATGATTGTATATACTATCAATTACCAACGAACCAAAAGGTTTCCAGGAGGAAGCAACTCTGGTGCCACTACCAGTACCCGAATATGTCGTATTGAGGGTGATAGGTATAGGTGATAAAGGTGAACTAACAGAGTTAGATAAAGTGTTCCTTATAGAACTTTCTTAGGATGATAAGACTACTTTTCTCCTTCTTATTTCAAAAATAGGGGTAGCTTCAGTGGACAACCCTCTTCTCCTTCGAGAGATGCTAGGACTAGAGGAAATGAAATGAAATACCAAAGAAGTAGAAAAAGGGAATTTACTGTTGATTTTTAGGCTTCCTTTGCATGGCTTCCCAGCGTTCACAAATATTTATATCCCTTTCAATTAATTCCCAAGAGCACTCGAGTTCAACATGAGTACTAGCACTTTCTAAAATAGTATTGAATAAGGTAAAGGAAATGCTAGTTTGGTCATTAAGACTATTTCCAATATGGGGATGTCTTGTAATAGGCATCGTCATGGTAAAATCAATCAAGGAGTATTTTGACAAAAAACAAAAATGAAATATAATCATAAATACAATCAACCAGAGAGATATGGAAGATCTCCCCAATATGGTTGTCAAATAAATGTGGAGGAAAAGGTATGCAAAACCTTACTCAAGCATTTTCAGATCTTACTGGGCTAAGGAAAGATAGTTGAGAATGTCACCCAATGTTTATATCCTTAAAACAATCACTTAATCCATAAGGGATCAAGGCTAGTTTTATATATTATATGTGATTGTGCAAAATACATAAAATTAAACAAAAATTACATGAATGTATACATAAATTATATGAGTGTGTGTGTGGAGATAAAAGAAAAAAAGTGAACCAGATCATTAAAATTCATATGTGAGACTAAAATAATAATCTGAATTTTTTATTGATTTCATTTTGAGATACAAGAATGGATTCTCTTTACAAACCCCTGTGAGGGTAGGGACCAAATTCATACTTTGAAGCCTCTGATGGGCACCATACAAAAAGAATCTGACAACAAAAGAAAACTGAAGCTAAAGATCTGGATCAACTTGATACAAAATGTTGTTACTTGACTCTACAAGATATTCTTTATTAGTCATGAAATTCAATTTATAAACAAAAAAGAACACACAAACTGCCAAAGATAAATCATACACATTTAAAACAAGTTGTTGAAATATGTGATTCATTTTTGAATCCTGCTTCCTTCAATAAGACCATCATGTCATCAAGAGAGTTAATCCTTCTAATAAAATCAGAATGAATGGAAATTGAAAGTATCTAACTAGTATAGAGAAAACCTTATGGTTGTAGTTCTCCTTCTATTCTCTCCCATTTGTCTCTTCCTTTCATTGACATTTTATTCCTTCTCAATAAGTTATGGTAGTTCAACTACCTTTTTGGTTAATCTTAACTAGTTAGTTGAGACAATATAATAACTAATTAGTTAAGCTTAACTAATTAGTTGAGACAATATAATAATAGTATATTTAAGTAAGGGTCTAGTTAAATAATAACTAAATAGGTTCAATAATCATCAAATATGAAATATAAAACCTCAATCATTTGATTCAAACATTCTCCTTGTAACTCTCATCCTCATATTTATGACCAAATATTTAAATATGAGCAAAATATAACATGACAATATCCAAAAAAATAGCATTATATCCATGTTATCCAAAATACTGCCTAAATATATGCTTTTTGTCCAAAATATTGTCAAAGTAAAAATATTTTCTTCAAAATAAAAAATAGCATTAATCATCATAAAAAACCATATTTATTGTGACAGACTGTAACAGCCTCCTCGTTACGACAACAACTCTAATAACAGGTGCAATTTTTATTTTTTTTGTTTAAGGTGTGTGCGTGCATGTAAAAGGGAAACAGACACACTTAACTCTACGTCGCCACCTGACGACTAACAAGACACAACCACGATGATCACAACAAGAATACATAAGGCGCACAACAAGTAACTGCAAGCATTCAACGACATACAGTGTTATGTACAGTACGAACACAGATGGAAGAATCCATAGTAGTAGAGTTTACTATTTCTGCACAGGAAAGCAGGGCGTTTAATCTTAGTTCTCTGCTCTGGAGAGAGAGAATGTCAGATAGGCTCCTAGTTGACTGCTCAGGCAGAAACTAGTAATATCTTTCAGGTGTGTCGCAAGAGTGGAAACCCTGCCTTTAAAGGGCCCGAGACTCTTGATACGACACTGGATTCTTTACACAGAAAATAATCACACACTCGGACTTATATACAGATCGAATATCTTTATCAGATTGAAGAGTCTGATATCATACAACTGTGAGTTTGGACAATTCCAAAATATAGTACTAACCTTGAAATTAACCCTAAATTTAAAAGCCCAACCCTAAGCCAAACAAATAAAAGCACCCTGCAGAAGGAACCCAGCAGAGAACATGCAGGTGTCTACATCCCACCCGACACAAGCATACCAAGCAATTAAATGATCACATCACAATACAACAATTATTGACTGAACGACTATGTCCTGTCCGGGATGTGCCCATCAGAAGGACTCCGACAACGACCAACCAATGGTAAGACAAGGTAAATTTTTGTGACTCAAATGGAAATGATCTCATACCACTTACTCCATTAATTCTATTAATCGACGAGATATCCAACCAATCGTATAATAATGTGAATTGAAGTAATTGCAATAAAGTACTACCTTTACATATTACCAACAATATATTTTAATAAATTTCTCCATACATATTACAATAACAATAGATTACAATAAGGTAACAAAGCCATGACATAAATTTACCATAACTTAGCAATCTAAATAAACCCAAACATTACATTGATGTGTTTCTAACCCTAACATTGCCTGTGATTTATAATACAATACATTACTCTTATGTGATTCAAGACAATACATTTTTAGGACATTACCTTTATACTTTACCACAATGATCAATGCATAACAGTCGCCTTCCTAAATCAATACATAACACATTCCCTTCTTAAATAAATGATTAAAGGAAGTAAATCCCTTCTTTAAGGAGATAAAACTCACCCACTAGGCTTCCCAATTTATTAAAAATCACAATTACTCTAACTACTACCGCTCACTATCATTATGGCATTAAAATAAATAGCCTCGAATGTTTTTTTTAATTAAACCTCAATGGTGACAGAACATTTAAGGATTACATAAATCAATTTCACAGATCTCTAATTACCTACAGCTCACCATCATTCTGGCGTTAAATTAAATAGCATCAAATTTTCTTTTTTTAAAAACATCAATGTTGTCAGAACATTCACGGATTACATAAATCGATATCACAAAGCTCTAATTACATACAACTCACCATCATTCTCGCATCAGTAAATAATAATATTAACTACAGAATGTAACTGAATAGTCATAAATTCCGGGAAGGTAACATAATGTTTTTCTATTCCGTTGGAGCGTCTGTTGTTTTCACTCTTCACTAACGAAGGATAAAGTCCAGGCATACACTTTAATTGGAAGGTTTAAATGCATGACCAGCACAGCTTCCTAGGGCATGACTAACACATAGTCAACGCCACCCATGAACAACCATGATTGCGGCCCTGTCACCATCTGTGTGCAGCTATCAGATCACTGCCAGCATGTAATTAAGGGAAAAGGGGCAGAGATAAGTGGCCCCAAGAAATGCATAGGTAGGGTTCCCGTAGTGAAATTGCAGAGGAGAGTGATATGTCAACGTGTTCACAATAAACGGGGGTAATAATGAGATGATCGTTACACCATTCCAGTTTGAAGAGGATAAATTACACAGCTGTTGAGGAATGCGAATGGGTGGAGGATTGACTACAGCTGAAGGAAAACGTGAAAGGCAGAGGAACGACTGTGGTTGATTACATCAGGTGATTGGGCAGAGGCAAGGCCGCACAGTGGGTACCTGGTCGTGAAAGGGCAGGGAAGGGTAGACAACAATTATTACAGTTCGCAAAGGAGAGGGGGTGAACAATATTCACCAGATTCGACCGTGTACAGCTCACTGATGGGTAGGTTATCATTTAACCAAATCAAGGGGGCGACATCATTCTAGAGAAACCATGGCCATTGCACTTTAGACTACCTTTCACTAAGGGAGTCTAGACATCAATTCATGGTTTGAAGGACAAGTAAAGAAGCGTTGTTCAAATTAAAACTTTGAAATTGTCAATTAAAAATGTAATCGCTGCCATACCAGCGAAGAACCTCGCCAGAAATATACAAAAATCATTGAATACAAATTGCCATTCAACAAAAGGAATTCAGTGCTTAGGGCAGTGGCTATCATGGTTCACTAATGTTTTCTTTCATAAGGGAAATTTCTATGATAACACATTAAAAAAAATTGAATGCGAAGACACCACATACATGAGTATACAACCACAAGGGGTAACGCAGAATCATAAAGGTCCCAACCAAGGAATAGTAGAACCCAGCTAGAATGCTGACCCCAATGAAATTAGGAAATGCATTGAACAACAGAAGCTTAAGGAAAAATTCATCCATTAAATCATTTTACAGTTCCAAACATAATTTCTAATGGATTATACTCAATAAAATAAACGAGCTAACCTTTGCCTTGTCGCCCGCCTCGAATGAATTTTGCACACTCCTTGTCTCTCCCGCTCACCGACCGTTGAGACTACACCGGTACCTCCCAGCCAATTGCTAGGGGTACTCTGCTTCCCCCTCATCCCCCCGAGCCGCAAAGGGGCCAAACACAATCCAGATGATCCGTCTAGCTTCCCATCTCGCCTCGCAAGGCCGTGCTACCACTCCTATCCGAGCTGGAAAATACCAACTCTCCACAAGTAATCAGTCAAGTCACAAATCCTGCAGCGTAATGTTACGTTAACAACCGATCCCCTTCTTCCTTCTCTTCCCTTTCTTTTATAGAGTTTTTCCAACCTCCAACTTTCCCTAAATCACATTTTAATTAAGTTTTAATAAAAATATTCTAAATATTCTCCTTCGCACAAGTGTCGTCCATCCCCCTCTTTCCTCAATAATTATTTTCTTT
>ML783783.1:295549-309238 GCA_009831015.1 Picea engelmannii
CCCACCTAGAGTTGCTCCTAAATTTCCTCCTAGGTGTTCCTAGATCCCCTCACATGTTTTAAATACTTTCCCTAAAAATGAAGTTGCTAAATTAGCTCAAATTAGAAGGTTCTTAATTGCAGATTCCTTACTATGTTGACCTTTCTTTTTACCATAAGTTCCCAACCTTCCTTAATTATGTTTCCTTCATTACTTAGTTTCCTAATTCTTATTATTCCCTTCTTTCCCCTTTTTATTAGAGCCAAAATGGCAGTTGTGCTATTTACTCTTTTCCCTTTATTATTAATTTAAAATCTTTTTATACTTCCACAAGTTAAATAATTTATTTCCTCTTTACAATTTAAAACCATGGATTTTAATTAAATTACTCCTCTCTTCGTTTTACCCTCTATATTTAAGAAGACTAAAACTATTACTTAAGTGGGTTTTGGTTTATATCTTTATTTTTATTTCTAAAGGGTCTTTTTCTTAAGGCTTAACAAAATTTTACCCTAGAGAAGTTTTAGACTTAAGTTTAGATTCTGAACTGGGCGATAATTATTTAGGGAAGTCGTTTTAAGAATTTCTTAAGGTGTTAAATGTCTTAGGGCCATCTAGGTTTGTTTCTTCCTCATCATCAATGTGACGTGCCCTTCAGGACACACCACGTGCTCCAAGGGTGCCACTCAACTCGGTTGTTTCTTTTGTGCGACGTTCCCTTAAGGATGCACCACATGCTCCAAGGGTGCCACTCGCTAACTTGTGTTTCTTTCGTGCGACATGCCCTTCAGGATGCACCACATGCTCCAAGGGTGCCACTCGCCAACTTGACTGATTGGTAGACATCTATAACCCTTGGAGTCAACACTCCACTAGGTGAACTTGTGGGAGACTAAGGGCTCTAAGGAATAAGGCCCTCGCCTTATTGCGTGCCCCTTAGAATCATCGTGAGCAACTGTCGCAGTCTTCCCTCACAACATCGTGGATCCTCTCGAACTAGGTAATCATTATCCTATAGTTCGAGCCACGGCGGGAGTGCTAGTAGGCTATGGCAGGGCTGCTGTCCACACCTCTCCCTCAACCTCTCTGGAAATCATGTGTGTGGCCCCTTTACTCCATATGTGAGTCTGGTCGGCAAGCTATCGTTATCCTGCATCATCAACAATCGTGTCAGAACATGTCAACATCATATCATCAAATCAATGAAATATCACAGTAAATAAATCAACCCAAATAGCACACTCCCTGACTCAATCCGGAGTCCAAGGGGTTCCATCGATTCCTCTGCATCCTCAAGGTCCAAAACCCTGCACACTCAATAAAACTGAGTCAATAGCACCTGTCTATGTCAAAGAAGTAAAACATCATGTCGTCTATCATAATGCATCATAATCAAGGATAAATGTTTTAACATCAAGAAATTCCAGATCACTTGCGAGCAAGTGTCCTCAAAGAGTAATTTTTCTCAGTGCACCAGAGCAGGATGTTACAAACACCCCCTCTTGGTATAAACTTCATCCCGAAGTTTCTCAGTATAAATGCCGAAATAAAAGTACCACAGTATCATAAGTCTATCTATCAAACAAAAATGGAAACTGTTGGCGCATATCATATGCGTCCTCCCAGGTCGCCGAGTGCGGACTATAACTATCCCACTGGACCTTGACCTGATCTATCGTTCAACGTCGTAACTGTTGAATGCGATGATCTAAGATGCAGACCGGCTCAGCCGTGAGCGCTCCCTCATCTGATACCTGCAAGGAACTCATGTCAATCACATGCATAGGATCACTAATATAATGTATCAAAACAGATACATGAAAGACATCGTGCATATACCTCAAAGAATCAGGCAAGGCTAGTTGATAGGACACGGGCCCCTTTCTCTCCATAATCTCGAAAGGTCCCACGAACCTAGGAGAGATTTTAGCTCCCTTTCCAAACTTGATCGAACTCTTATGCAGTTTAACCTGCAAGAAGACTCGATCGCCGATCTCGTAACTACGATCGACTCGGTGTGCATCGACATAACTCTTCTGTCGATCCTGCGCTTCTTTAATCCTTTGTCTTATGGTTTTCGTTTTCTCTTCCATTTCTTGGATCACTTCTGGTCACACCAGGACCCTATCCTCAATTCGATCCCAAATCAAGGGCATCCGACACGGCCGCCCATAAAGAAACTCAAAAGGCGCCATCTTAATGGTGCTTTGGTAACTGTTGTTGTAAGCGAACTCTACTAGAGGCAAGAATTCCTCCCAATGCTTTTGTTGGTCCATCACATACATGCGCAACATGTCTTCCAACGTTTGGTTTGTTTGTTCTGTCTGTCCGTCAGTCTCTGGGTGATACGCAGTACTAAAGTTAAGTTGGGTTCCCAAGGCCTCTTGGAAACTCATCCAAAATCATCCAGTAAACACTGATCCTCGATCGGATATAATCCTTTTAGGAATGCCATGCAACCTCACAATCTCACTGATGAAAACTCTTTCTATGTCAGGTGCCTAATACGTCGTATGCACAGGAATAAAGTGAGCACTCTTCGTTAGAGTGTCTACTACTACAAAAATCGAGTCGTGTCTCCTTGCCGTCAGTGGAAATACAACAATAAAATCTATCAAAATAACTTCCCATTTCGATTCTGGAATGGCATGTGGTTGAAGTAATCCTGTCGGGTGTCTATGTTCAGCCTTTACCTGCTGACACTCTAGACATCTAGCCACAAAGTTGACTATGTCGGCCTTCATTCCCTTCCAGAATAATAAGGGTTTAAGGTCTACCCTCATCTTCGTGACTCCTGGGTGAGCCATGTAAACTGCTCTATGAGCCTCGCTCAGGATCAACATCCTCAACTCGTCGTTTGGCGGTACGTAAATCCGACTTCTAAACCTCAATAAACCATCGCTATCAAATGAATATCCCTCATATCATGGTACCATCATTGTGTTTTGTCCGATAAAATCCTCGACTTCTTTGTACCAGTCATCATCACGCTGTAAAGTGAGAATCTTCTCACGTAGATTCGTCTGCAGAGGCAACACCGAAAAATATGCGTGGTCTCCGACTCAAAGCATCAGCCACTTGGTTCACTGTTTCCTTTATGTAAGTAATCTCGAAGATGTACTCGCTAAGCAATTCCGACCAACGCCATTGTCGTGCGTTCAGGTCGCTATGCGTGAGAATGTGTTGCAGCCCACAATGATCAGTCTTTAATTCAAATTTTCGTCCAACAAGGTAGTGTCTCCAAACCTTCAAGGCATATACGATGGATAATAACTCCAAATCATGTGTCGTGTATCTCTCCTCATGCCCTCTCAGCTTCCTCGAAATGTAATCAATCACTCGTCCGTCTTGCATCAAGACTCCGCCTAAACCTTCCTTGGATGCATCAGTGCATACCAAGAAGTCTGCGTCCATGTCAGGGACCTTTAGTATCGACGTTGTGGTCAACAACTCTTTAATAATTCGAAATGCTTCCGCGCATTTCTCGGTCCAAACAAACTTCTTGTTTTTCTTCTACAATTTCGTGATCGGATTTTCTATCTTCGAAAATCCCTCGACAAACCGTCGATAGTATCCTGCTAAACCCATAAAACTACGCACTTCTGTGACATTCGTCGACGCAGGCCATTCCATAATAGCCTCGACCTTAGATGAATCCACGGTGATACCTTCGCTGGAGATGACATGCCCTAAGTAGTGAATCCTCGATTGATAAAAAGAGCATTTGGACAACTTCCCATACAATTTGTGCTCTCGCAGACACTATAGTACCAAGCGCAAGTGCTCGTCATGATCCTCTATTGTCCAAGAGTAGATCAAAATATCGTCAATGAATACTTGGACGAACTTTTCTAGGTACTCACAGAACACCCCGTTCATCAAACTCATGAATACCCCTGGGGCGTTCATCAGTCCAAATGGTAAAACAGTAAACTCGTAATGTCCAAATATCGTCTTAAAGGCGGTCTTAGGGACGTCATCCTCCTTGATCCGTAACTGGTGATACCCTGATCGCAAATCGATCTTGGAGAACATCGTTGCACCCTTCATTTGATTGAATAGATCATCAATTCTTGGTAAGGGATACTGATTCTTGATCGTAGCCTTTTTCAGTTGACGGTAGTCAATGCAAAGCCTCCATGATCCGTCCTTCTTTCGTATGAAAATAACTGGTGCACCCCACGGTGACACACTAGGGCATATTAGTCTCAGGTCCAACAACTCCTTCAGTTGCATTTTCATCTCTTGCAACTTCGGGGTCGACATCCGATAAGGCGTTCTAGCTATCGGTTCGATCCCCGGTTTCAGGTCTATGGTAAACTCCAATTCCCTTTCCGGTGGCATCCCAGGCAACTCCTCTGGAAATACGTCCGCAAACTCCTTCATCACCGGAAGGTGTTCTAGACCTTCCACTACTCCCTTTTCGTTTAGCGCGAGGATTGCATAAAGCTTTCATCATCGACCAAGCTCAACCGTTTCGTCTTACAGTTGAGTATCGCCTCATGCGATTCCAACCAATCCATACCAATCACGACGTAATAAGATCCTAAGATCGTGACGTACAAGTTGACCCTCGTGACAAAATCTCCCAGGTTAAGCGCACAGCCCATAACCTTTCCTCCAACCTTCTGTTTGGCTCCTGAAGCCATCTCTACGAAGCTAAACTCGTCCTATTCGACTGCCTTTACCTTAATCCTTTTTAGTGCTGCACCAGAAATGAAACTCTCTGTAGCACCTGGGTCTATCAAAATACTAAGGTTCTGGTCAGCGATAATACCTATCATCTCGAGCACAGTCGACTGGTGCTCTACCTGGCAGTTATTCACCGCTGCATGAATCCGATGGGCCTTGCCCATATCTCCCACTGTAGTGGGCCCGGCTGATCCGAACACTCTGGTCCTCTCCACAGGATAGTTGCACTAGTAGTGTGGCTCCCCACATGTCCAACATCCCTTCTTCAGCGCAGTAGTCCTGGTACTCGAAGTATAAGAGGATGGCCCACTGGCCTGGAACCCTGGTCTGTTCTGCTGAACAGGCCTAAACTGCTGCTGCTGCGGGCGACGCTACTGTTGATGATGTGGTCCCCGATAAGGTTTCCTTTATTGAGGCAGTGGTCATTGGGGTGTAGTGAAAGTGGATTCCCTCTGGAAGCCACGATATCTCGACGTATGTCTCGCTGGTGTCTGATGTTGAGGTGTACCAGATGAACCCTGCCCTACTGGTCTTGCTGGAGTCCTGGTTTGACCCTCACTGATAAGCTCCTCCTCTGCTATGAGGGCCTTTTGGACAACGTCGTGCAAGGTTTGAGGCATCAAGATCCTAACCTTTGCATGTAGGCTTCCGTTAAGGCCAAACACGAACCGGTTGACCTTGAGTTTCTCTGTGTTAAGGTGCGGAGCATACTGGAGCAGCTCCATGAAATGTGCCTCGTACTCGGGCACCATACGAACTCCCTGTCGTAATGCGTTGAACTCATTGAGCTGACGCTCAATGAATTCCTCTGAAAGGTACCTCTCTCGAAACTGTTCCTTGAAAAACTCCCATGACACATCTTCAATGACCATGTTCAGCTGCGGCAGGAGCGTCTTCCACCATAGAAGAGCGCTCCCCTTCAGTTGAAAGACCGCCATGTGGAACTTCATGTTGGAGGTATAATCGTGAAGTGCGAAGCACATCTCCATATTATCCAACCATGCCTCGGTGGTGGCACCATATGGGGCACCAAAGAACTCAAAAAATTTAACCTTCTCGAGTTCATGGTGAATGCTACCAGTAACGGCTGGTGCACGTGACATAACCGCAACGGGTGTCGGTGCCCTGGCCTCATCTCTGTCCAATCGGTTGATCAGTGCCTTGGACATGCGCTGAAAAGATTTCATCATCCCAACAACATCGCCAACTGTTATCTGCTTCTGTTTGAGAACCTTCTTGTCTCCCTAGGGGATATACCCCTCAGGCATGGATGCTACTGGAGGCATCACGCCTCCTCTCCTAGAACCCTGTCATCTGCCTCCGCGGCGTCCTCTAACCATGATTACCTGCACACACACAATCAACTCAATCAGCAACAGTATAATCAAATCTAATCATGTCAACGAAAGCTGTAGAGAATCCCAAGTCGCAGGTCGAACCCTCTCTGATACCATATGTAACAGCCTCCTCATTACGACAACAACTCTGATAACAGGTGATTTTTTTTGTTTTTGGTTTAAAGTGTGTGCGCACATGTAAAAGGGAAACAGACACACTTGACTCTACGTCACCACCCGATGACTAACAAGATGCAACCACGATGATCACAACAAGAATACATAAGGCACACAACAAGTAACTCCAAGCATTAAACGACATACAGTGTTATGTACAGTACGAACACAGATGGAAGAATCCATAGTAGTAGAGTTTACTATTTCTGCACAGGAAAGCAGGGTGTTTAATCTTAGTTCTCTACTCCAGAGAGAGAGAATATCAGATAGGCTCCTGGACGACTGCTCAGGCAGAAACTAGTAATCTCTATCAGGTGTGTCGCAAGAGTGGAAACCCTACCTTTAAAGGGCCCGGGACTCTTGATACGACACTCGATTATTTACACAGAAAATAATCACACACTCAGACTTATATATAGATAGACTAGCTTTATCAAATCGAAGAGTCTGATATCATACAACTATGAGTTTGGACAATTCCAAAATATAGTACTAACCTTGAAATTAACCCTAAATTTAACAACCCAACCCTAAGCCAAACAAATAAAAGCACCCTGCAGAAGGAACCCAGTGGAGAACATGGAGGTGTCTACATCCCGCCCGACACAAGCAGACCAAGCAATTAAATGATCACATCACAATACAACAATTATTGACTGGACGACTACGTCCTCTCCGGAATGCGCCCATCAGAAGGACTCCGACAACGACCAACCAATGGTAAGACAAGGTAAATATCTGCGAATCAAATGGAAATGATCTCATACCACTTACTCCATTAATTCTATTAATCGATGAGATATCCAACCAATCGTAGAATAATGTGAATTGAAGTAATTGCAATAAAGTACTACCTTTACATATTACCAACAATATATTTTAATAAATTTTTCCATACATATTACAACAAAAATAGATTACAGTAAGGTAACAAAGCCATTACATAAATTTACCATAACTCAGCAATCTAAATAAACCACAACATTACATTGATGTGTTTCTAACCCTAACATTGCCTGTGATTTATAATACAAGACATTACTCTTATGTGATTCAAGACAATACATTTTTAGGACATTACCTTTATACTTTACCACAATGATCAATGCATAACAGTCTCCTTCCTAAATGAATACATAACACAATCCCTTCTTAAATAAATGATTAAAGGAAGTAAATACCTTCTTTAAGGAGATAAAACTCACCCACTAGGCTTCCCGATTTATTAAAAATCACAATTACTCTAACTACTACCGCTCACTATCATTCTGGCATTAAAATAAATAGCCTCAGATTTTTTTTTTAATTAAACCTCAATGGTGATAGAACATTTAAGGATTACATAAATCAATATCACAGATCTCTAATTACCTACAGCTCACCATCATTCTGGCGTTAAATTAAATAGCATTGAATTTTCTTTTTTTTAAAACATCAATGGTGTCAGAACATTCACAGATTACATAAATCGATATCACAAATCTCTAATTACATACAACTCACCATCATTCTCACATCAGTAAATAATACTATTAACTACAGAATGTAACCGAATAATCATAAATTTCGGGAAGGTAACATAATGTTTTTCTATTCTGTTGGAGCGTCTGTTGTTTTTACTCTTCACTAACGAAGGATAAAATCCAGGCATACACTTTAATTGGAAGGTTTAAACGCACGGCCAACACAGTTTCCTAGGGCACGACTAACACACAGTCAATGCCAGCCACGAACAACTAAGATTGCGGCCCTGTCATCGTCTGTGTGCAGCTATTAGATCGCTGCCAGCATGTAATTAAGGGAAAAGGGGCAGAGATCGGTGGCCCCAAGAAACACAGAGGTATGGTTCCCGTAGTGCAATCGCAGAGGAGAGTGATATGTCAACGTGTTCACAATAAACGGGGGTAATAATGAGACGACCATTACACCATTCCAGTTTGAAGAGGACGGATTACACAACTGTTGAGGAACGTGAATGGGTGGAGGATTGACTACAGCTAAAGGAAAACGTGAAAGGCAGAGGAACGACTATGGTTGATTACATCAGGTGATTGGGCAGAGGCAAGGCCACACAGTGGGTACCTGGTCGTGGAAGGGCAGGGAAGGGTAGACAACAATTATTACAGTTCGCGGAGGAGAGGGGGCGAACAATATTCACCAGATTTGACCGTGCATAGCTCACTGATGGGTAGGTTATCATTTAACCAAATCAAGGGGGTGACATCATTCCAGAGAAACCATGGCCATTGCATTTTAGACTACCTTTCGCTAAGGGATTCTGGACATCAATTTGTGGTTTGAAGGACAAGTAAAGAAGCGTTGTTCAACTTAAAACTCTGAAATTGTCAATTAAAAATGTAATCGCTGCCATACCAGCGAAGCACCTCGCAAGAAATATACAAAAATAATTAAATATAAATCGTCATTCAATAGAATGAATTCAGTGCTTAGGGCAGTGGCTATCATGGTTCACTAATGTTTGTTTTCATAAGGGAAATTGCTGCGATAACACATTAAAAAAAAATTGAATGCGAAGACACCACATACAGGAGTATACAACCACAAGGGGTAAGACATAATCATAAAGGTCTGAACCAAGGAGTAGTAGAACCCAGCTAGAACGTTGACCCCAATGAAATTAGGAAATGCATTGAATGGCAGAAGCTTAAGGAAAAATTCATCCATTAAATCATTTTACAGTTCCCAACATAATTTCTAATGCATTATACTCAATAAAATAAATGAGCGTACCTTTTCCTTGTCACCCGCCTCGAATGAATTCCACACGCTCCTTGCCGCTCCCACTCGCCGACCATCGAGACTACAGCGGTACCTCCTAGCCAATCGCTAGGGGTACTCTGCTTCCCCCTCAACCCCCCGAGCTGCAAAGGGGCCACACACAATCTAGATGGTCCGTCTAGCTTCCCAGCTCGCCTCGCAAGGCCGAGCTATCACTCCTATCCGAGCTGGAAAATCCCAACTCTCCACAAGTAATCAGTCAAGACACAAATCCGGCAGCGTAACGTTATGCTAACAACCGATCCCCTTCTTCCTTCTCTTCCCTTTCTTTTATAGAGTTTTTCCAACCTCCAACTTTCCCTAAATCACATTTTAATTAAGTTTTAATAAAAATATTCAAAATATTCTCCTTCGCACAAGTGTCGTCCATCCCCCTCTTTCCTCAATAATTATTTTCTTTAAATTATTAAATTACTCATTTCCCTCACCCACCTATATTTGCTCCTAAATTTCCTCCTAGGTGTTCCTAGATCCCCTCACATGTTTTAAATACTTTCCCTAAAAATGAAGTTGCTAAATTAGCTCAAATTAGAAGGTTTTTAATTGCAGATTCCTTACTATGTTGACCTTGTTTTTTACCATAAGTTCCCAACCTTCCTTAATTATGTTTCCTCCATTACTTAGTTTCCTAATTCTTATCATTCCCTTCTTTCCCATTTTTATTAGAGCCAAAATGGCAGTTGCACTATTTACTCTTTTCCCTTTATTATTAATTTAAAATCTTTTTATACTTACACAAGTTAAATAATTTATTTCCTCTTTACAATTTAAAACCATGGATTTTAATTAAATTACTCCTCTCTTCATTTTACCCTCTATATTTAAGAAGACTAAAACTATTACTTCAGTGGGTTTTAGTTTATGTCTTTATTTTTATTTTTAAAGGGTCTTTTTCTTAAGGCTTAACAAAATTTTACCCTAGAGAAGTTTTAGACTTAGGTTTAGATTCTGAACTGGGCGACAATTATTTAGGGAAGTCATTTTAAGAATTTCTTAAGGTGTTAAATGTCTTAGGGCCATCTAGGTTTGTTCCTTCCTCATCATCAATGCGACGTGCCCTTCAGGACGCACCACGTGCTCCAAGGGTGCCACTCGCCTCAGTTGTTTCTTTTGCGCGATGTGCCCTTCAGGATGCACCACATGCTCCAAGGGTGCCACTCACTAACTTTTGTTTCTTTCACGCGACGTGCCCTTCAGGATGCACCACGTGCTCCAAGGGTGCCACTCAGCAACTTGACTGATTGGTAGGCATCTATAACCCCTGGAGTCAACACTCCTCCAGGTGAACTTGTGGGAGACTAAGGGCTCTAAGGAATAAGGCCCCCACATTATTGCACGCCCTTTAGAATCATCGTGAGAAACTGTCGCAATCTTCCCTCATGACATCGTGGATCCTCTCGAACTAGGTAATTAGTAACCTACAGTTCGAGCCACGACAGGAGTGCTAGTAGGCTGTGGCAGGGCTGTTGTCCACACCTCTCCCTCAACCTCTCTGGAAATCGTGTGTGTGGCCCCTTTACTCCATATGTGAGTCTGGTCGACAAGCTATCGTCAGCCTGCATCATCAACAATCATGTCAGAACATGTCAACATCATATCATCAAATCAATGAAATATCACAATAAATAAATCAACCCAAATAACACACTCCCTGACTCAATCCAGAGTCCAAGGGGTTCCATCGATGCCTCTGCATCCTCAAGGTCCAAACCCTGCCCATTCAATAAAACTGAGTCAATAGCACCTGTCTACGTCAAAGCAGTAAAACATCATGTCATCTATCATAATGCATCATAATCAAGGATAAATGTTTTAACATCATGAAAGTCCAGATCACTTGCGAGCAAGTGTCCTCAAAGAATGAGTTTTCTCAGTGCGCTAGAGCAGGATGTTACACAGACATTTCGTATTTTTTCACTGATGTCCCCTTTTGATCATTCTATGGTATCTTTTGGATAATTGGAACCTTGACTCTAAACTACACTGATAACATGAGAACAATCATCTTTAATATGAAGGCGGGATGAAACAGATTCAGAGGACTCCTTCGATGACTTGGAGGGAGTGGCCACTCCTTTTTCGTTATCTTGTTTAGGATTAGGGATATCGATTTTTATCCTCTTACAGGCATGAGAAGACTGCATGGGTGAGACAACATTATTAGCTTGGGAATTAGAATTTTTTGGTGGTGGAGGATGTAATGGAAAAGAAGCATTAGGTCGACCGTGGTGATGAGCAGCAGGCTACTGGAGAATCCCTTGCCAACCATCATTGGTAGAGGTTTTTGGCTGGATAGACACACGAGGGGGGACATAGATACCAAAAACAATTTGATGTGGTTGGAAGGTAGGTATCTCAGTTCAGAGTTGGAGGATTCCATGGCCAACTAGGTTGAAGAACATAGCTTGAAAAATATGATTCAATTCTTGTGAATTGGCATCGAAATGTATTGAAAATTGTGGCCTTATATGTCCCCTCTTCCAATTTCCTCTACCATTACTGCCTCTACTAAATAATCTCATCCTAAAGAAATAGTCCAACATGTCATGAAAAACTCTTAACAATCCATGCATAAAAATCTACCTAAATAAAATCAGAGGGTTGGATCTATTATTCACCACAAAAACACATGCAATCCATCCATCAACACCTTAAAAATTCATCAATCAATTTCTCTTTGAACAAAGAGTGGTAGGGATATTTGGAAGATGAGTGGTTTATAATGTGTGAAAAATGGTAGCATGGATGGGAGAAGATAAATGAATAATGTTCAAGAAAATGAAGAAGTAATAGAGATTTTATCTATATCCGACCTTCAAACACGAGTCAACCAACTTTTATGTTAATCCCCTTTCTTTCCATAAATAATTTTAAATTCATAATAATAGAACATGGAGTGTTTTAATGTATTTGGGGGGATGAGGGGAATATAGTGAGAAAAAAATGGTATAATGAAAGGGAAAAACAATTACTTTTCTATTATATGCAATGATACCCAAAAATTGTCGATGCCATCAATAAAACAATTGCCAAAACTTTTATTTTTTTAGTAAGTCAAATCCAACACATTGTTGTTTGAAAACACCAGGAAATCTCCAAGAGTGTCCACTGTACACTCTTTATTTTTAGTCACATAGTTCTTTTAATAATAAACTGTCCATAAAATCATTCCAACAACTAAAAATAGAACACATTTGTTAAGCCCTAATATTGGCTCATTACCACTTAATTGGGGCATATTAGATTAGTAATCTTATTTTATTTATGTCGGATTTAGGCCATTAGTTGTAATTTAGATTAGTAATGTTATTTTATTTATGTCGGCTTTAGGCCATTAAACCTCTTAGTCTCCTATACATACCAAGAAGACATTTTCATTTTGAATCATCTTGTACTTGAACATTTAAGTGGGGTAAAAGGAGGTTTCCCCCTCGAAGAGGATTATTATCTGAAATTATCTCTTTTTCAAGGCGTTGAGTACTTTTCCTGAGGTTTTTCTATGCTATATTGATGTTTGGTTCTTAACATATGGTATCAGAGCTCAAGGTCTTGGGGTTTCGCTGCTACATCTGAGACACCGTGGTATTTTTACTATAACTTTTCTTCTACAATGTTTCAGAAGGAACGGATTGGAGGATATTTAGAAGACATATCAAGGTACGTTGGGTTCAAAATTCAGATCCTGAGGCCTTATACTTTCAGAGATACAACCTATACAAGATAGGGTTCTGGAATCATCCTGAAATGAGTCATTGTGGCATTTTTTCTATAAAAAAATTTCTATACCGTTTCAGACCCTGAACTATGGGGGACATTTACATAAATTAGTATTGTATCTTTGGTAAAAATTTCAGATTCTGGGTCACCTTAAATTCGTAGATACACCTTGTGTAAGATAGGGTATCTGACTAGCCCTATTGACTAGTCTCAAGAAGGTGTTCCAAGTAAAACAATCATAACTTATTCCCAGAGTATCCAAATTGCATGGGACTGGTTTCATTGGATCGTGGACAGTCAGTAGTATTTTGGGTGCGAGTTTCAGAATTTTATATCAATTATTTTGTGTGGGGCACACTATACAAGTGAGATCGCCTGGAAAGGCCAAAAATAGGCAAGTTGTGGGGAAGTTACCGTAAATTCCACTTGGCACATCCAATTTTGATCAAACCTGTGGCATTGCAAAGAAAAAATATCATAGAAATATATAAGAGAAAGTTTCATACCCAGAAGGGCCAAAAATTGGGAGATACAATAGAAGCAATATTGTATAGCAAAACCACCTCAAAATCAAGGTTCAAAAGTGATACTTGGCCAACATGCCACCCAAAAAGGGAACTTCTAAACCAAATAAGCCTCCAGAAAATCCTACTTGGACTCTTGATGAAGGTGAAGAAATGCGTAGGGACATAAACGAACTACAAAATAAGATGGATTCAATGGAAGCTAAGTTGGATACTAAGATGGATTCAATGGAAGCTAAGTTGATGGATTCAATAGAAGCTAAGTTGGATACTAAGATGGATGGTTTAAAAGGGGAGAGCATGGAAGTATTGAAAAATTTTGTAACAGAGAAGACACCTGAAAGTGAAAATGCATCCCATGAAATTCATGATGTGGACACAAGGAAGGTGAATTAAGAATGGAGAAACTCCAACTTTGGTTTGAAGACCAACCATGTTCCTAAGATTGACATGAGGAAGTTTGA
>ML783783.1:313693-324699 GCA_009831015.1 Picea engelmannii
TCATCTTGTACTTGAACATTTAAGTGGGGTAAAAGGAGGTTTCCCCCTCGAAGAGGCTTATTATCTGAAATTATCTCTTTTTCAAGGCGTTGAGTACTTTTCCTGAGGTTTTTCTATGCTATATTTATGTTTGGTTCTTAACAACATCAAGAATGCAATGGAATACAACATAATCCAACCACTCTTCAACATATAAGGATGCTATTACCACTTTCAATATTTGTTGTGTAATAGACTAGGTTCGAAACCCATGTTCAACTAGTGTTCCTTTAATTTTATCATTATTCAGTGTTCAAAATCAACCAAAAACCCATGTGGATAATCAACTAACTAAACAAGGTTTAATGAAAATAACAAACCTTCCTATTGTCGAGTTAATTTCATACAACATTCATCAAGACATGAGTTAGAAACTCGTAATTTCCATACATTAATAGAATAACCGAGGTTTGGGAGAACACAAAGGTGAAATATTCACAAAGGGTTTGTATCCAAAAAAAAAAATATTTGACCATCTCTTAACACACACTTTCCAGAGACCTCTTCCACAAAGTTCTCATGGTGGTCGTAAGGAAAATATATTCATATATATACAACAACTGATAGATAGTTTGAAGGAGTTACAAATATTCCAATACTGGTTAATGGCATCAAGAAAAAAACCATTCTTTTATATCATAGAGAAACCCTCGCATTTTAATGACCAGAGATGAGTGAACCTCAAACAATTGTTTCCATAAAACTTGTGAAAAATTATAGCACAATGCAATGTTCATTCTGGACATAAAGCAATTATATAATCTGAACAAAAAGGAGTTCAGATGCCATCATCAACTTAAAACACTTGAATACTAACAAAGAAAACCTCCACTTTAAATTCCATTACACATTTAATACCCTCATGTATTAAACTTTAGAAAAACAGAGCCTGTAAGAAAATGTAAGAGCCAACCTCATGACTTTATTCTGAGCGGAGTTATATTTCATTAATGGAGGGTTGAGAGATATCATAAATGGATGTAGAATGTCGGAGAAAACCACAAACATGATTATTTCCTCCAAGGCCGATCAAAATAGAAGCAACACCAACCAAGAAATCAACCAAATGTGAACCCTGCAAGGGTGGCCACCTCGACGTAGGGTTAGAGAGATGTAATGTACCTCAAATTCGTCATAATATTTTTTTTTCTTCTAAGGGACATTAATCTTCAATTCCTTAAAATAGACTTATAATAAAAAGAAAGTAGCCTTTTATCTCCATTGTTAAACTCTGATAGTTTTTCTTAAGTTATGAATGTCAGTGATGACATTACTACCTAGCCTTACACTCATTGAACAGAGTTTTCCTAAGAAGGCAGACCCCACAATCTAACATTTTTCTTTCAATTTTTAAGTCATGCTAGCATTCATATGTAGATATATGTCTATACTTGGTATTAACATGGAATTAAATTAGGCTTAGGACTTAGGGTCCTAACCTCTCCTCTAATTACACACCTCCATACTTGTGCACAACGTTAAACTCCAATATTATATGAATAAGACTTATACATAACGTATTGGGGGTCGGGGTTATATACCGTGGTGAAAATGTTGGTTTAACATAAGTTGTTTGGCCCTTCTATATATGACCAAAGTCATCGAAAGGCATTCTAGTTATAATTTTGGTCGGGTAAAGGCCTTTCAGTCAACACACAGCATAACAACTTTCGGGTTAGGAAAAACACTATGCTAACAATTCATTAACTCTACCAAATCTGAGCAACATTTAACTAAACGAGGTGCTAATTGGACTGGTAGTGGTTAGATATTAATGGTTCCCAACTCGTATAATTATGAGGAATCCACCCTTTACTTTGTAACCCATTAAAAGTGAAAGGAGGGTTTATGTCAGTCGAGAGTTAAACCTCTGACCCAGACATTAATGGAGTTAGGTGAAAATGAGGGCCATCCCTGTACCTCCATCCAAGACAAATGCGCCAACTCAATTCCATCACATGGCCCGCGCCTCCCATTGTACCATCAACATTAACTCTATGTGGTGTGCATGCTTTAGGGTTGCAGTAGTTACTCTTTTGTCATTCTTGTGAAGTTATTTTGCATTTGGCTCTGTGTTTTCTCTTTGTTTTCTTGGCATGGGGAGAATGGAAGCTTGGAGCATCTCCTTGGACTGTTCCAACTACTGGTAAGTGACTTCCCTATCATTATATGTTATACTCGGTCATTCTACAAGTTCTTTGGCACTTTTTTCTTTGTGTTTCTTTTCCAATGATTTCACACAGGTATCATTTTTGCATGTCGTTTTCTCTTATGTTTAGTCGTCTCCTACATTCCTTTATTTATTTCTACGCCATTACTTGGTGTTGAGTCTCTTCAAGACTTCACCGGGACTATATCCCAGAAGTCAATCTATAGGTTAGGCATTCACATTGTGACTACAGACTATAATTATTCAACTTATGGAAATTCCATTTGGCAAGTTTGGAATAACATTTTTCTATCCTGGTTGGGTACCTTGTATTGATTTTTTACTTGGGCCCTCTGCTCCCCAACTAACTGATGAACTCTTATGACTGTAAATTTTCCTATTAGATTTTTTCTGAAAGTTTCAATTGGCATAGCCATAAATAAATAGGCGTTTGGAATCCCTATGAATCGAACCAATTTTGTTATAGGAATATGCTATGTATCCTGCATTGTATATTTAAAATTTGGGTCATCCTTTTTCGTGAGAATTTTCTTAAAGTCTGTGCGTATATCAAAGGTCATACGAGTCTGGTAACTCAGCATGGATGTTGACTCTATGTTTCCTTTTCTTTAAATAAACTTCTCTCAGTCGATGTTAGATAGACTTTGATGGCGTTATTTGACCGGTGGCTTTCAAATTCAATGTTGAAATTAGAGTAAATATTCAGTCCATTCTCGTTATACGAATCATGTACTTCAAACTTCACTGTAAATGTCATTGTATAATATTTCCTGCAATGTTTCGATTTATTTAATCTAGTTCTCAAAAATAATTATGCGACATTGTGATTGCGAGGGTACCCATCAGGGAGTCTTGGGCTCCTCCTCCCCCTTCGGTCTGGGATGTTACTCAGCCCATCGCAATAGGGAAGGATATCATATCCCTCAGTTATAAAAGTTAAGTATGACTCTGCATAACCCATTCTGTTACTAACCATTTTATTATATTCGTCTTATCTCTATTGAACAATTATTAATGGTATTTTTGTGCAATATTGTGCATGGGTTTCATCCATGCGAGAGTTGTGGATGTCGTCCTCTTCCACACACATAAGAGGTATTCGAGTTCCATCTCGCCCCTCTCAAGGAGTGTCCTAGGCATCTAAGGGTTGATAAGATTTCATTTAAAGAGTCATCCATGTGGGTGAAGATTTGTTTGTTTAATACTAGTTGATTCTTTACCTCTGTAACTTGCCTTTACGGCCGAGTAAGAGAGTCAAACCTTAATATTGTATATTTGGTCGAATGATGTATATCGAACATTACTATATCATTATTCAAAAACAAGATTGGGATGGAAATACGAACAGATTTCTTTGAATAATAGACCTGTTCTTCAAACATTCTGGAATAAATAATATTGTGAATAATAAGTCTAATTGACCCCTTCTGGTTTATTTGTATCCTATCAGGAAAATTTGATTGAACTCATATTCATTCATGTGGCTTTACTTTCAACCTTTATCACAATAGATATTAGACATATAAAATAGAAAGGTTCTGAATGCATTAATTCTTTTGTTTATTGTTGTAATATTTTATTCTGGAATTGTAAAATGATAGTTTGAACTGTCTGTTTCCCTTCCAACCTATACTTAAGGTTTCCTGGACCATTTATATCACTTCCGAGCATCGATATCGTGACTATCTGAACCTATTCATTTTTTTCCTTGTCATAGTCAGTGTTGATTGGATCTATGCAATAGATATTTAAAAGGTTTGAAACTATCACTGTAGTCAGATCTGTATGGGTAAGTTATAGATGTGAGTCTGTAAATATATCCAGAGTGCCTTATTTATATATAAGGCCATTCTTTTGATACTTTATTTTTACAGTTTCTTCTACATACTGTTAGAAAAGTTTACATATTATATATATAATATGTGTGCATATATCTATAATTATACATTGCCATTTCTATATCAACTACTGTATCAAGTGGTAAATATAAATGCATATATGGATAACTATATCCATATAGCTATATATACTTCATGAATTCCTATCATATTAGAGTTTTGTCTTGATTTGGGTTTTAATTTGTACAGGTTGAATTTTTAATACATAATTTGAATATCTTATAGTTGTATGACCTCATGATAGGTAGAAATTTATAGAATTTGTATTTTGTATCTTCTTGGTGAAATTATTACTTTATGCAGGATAAACCTGTCCTTGCCATGACTAATACACAGTGGATTTATAAAACCATTTTTTGTCAAGATTTAGATCTATTCCTACCATAGATAATACACAATCGCTTTATAAGTCCATTCATTAATACAATAGTTATGTTCCTACAATAGATCACACACAGTAAATATATAGATGTATTCTTTAACAAAATAGATTGTTCCTACAACCGATAACATACAGTGACCATATATATGCATTCTTCAGTAGAATAGATTATTCCTAAAGAAGATAACATGAAATAATCCTATAGATGCATTCTTCAGCCGAATAGATTATTTCTACAACATATAACATGCAATAATCCTATCGATGCATTCTTCAATACAATAGATTATTTCTACAACAGATAACATATAGTAACTTTATGATTCCATTTATTCACATATGAACAATAGGGTATCTGTCCAGGCATAGAAGACATGTATACTACCAATCCTTTCAACAATACAAATATAACAAGAGAGGAGTAGATGAACATATATGGATAAGAACTGAAACAACAAAGGGAACAACCAAGTTCCTCCCAACCTTAGAACAGGGAAACCAAATCACTTGTCTTGTTCACCCCCTAGCCTGACCATGAATCCATGAGGGCTAACCTGGAAATCCTCCTCAGCAAATGATTTCAGTTTTCAGTAGTCTTCTCCTTGCCTCACACTCAACAAGCAGTGTTCGTAACAACAAGAGATAGATTTCTTTTTCCCGACATACTAGGCGACGTCCTGCCTCCTCGCATATGCCATATATACAAAGTCATTTCTTTTGCCTAGGTCTTTCCCCCCTTGGGAATTTTCACAACTTTCCAAATTCCTAATTTTCAGGGGCTACCAATGGCCAAATTCTTGATTTTCCACTTGTAACAATCAGCCCTGAGGTAGTTCCAACATGTTCCCCACTCATGGAGTTATGGTGAGCTGATTTTCAACATGGTTGTTTTATTTGTCGTCCAGCAATAATTATAAAATATTTTGTTTCATACAAGTGACATAGTCAAGAAGTTAGTTGGGTAAAATCAGGTCTCTTCCCAATAGTCATAATCATTAATTACAATTAATGAAATTCGAAATTTGGAATTGCCAAAAATGGCAAAAGATTTCTAATTTCGAATTTACCAAAAACGGGATAATTTTCCTAAGAAATATCAAACGTAAAATAAATTATTTTTGGGGATATCACATACTTTCCCCCTTCAATAAAACATTTTCCTCAATGTTTTTTCCTTCCTTGGAAGATGATTGGATGATATTTCTACAAATCTCTCTCCAACTCCCAAGTGGCCTCCTTAGCGCTAAAGTTCTTCCATTGCACCTTTGCCTGAGCGATGGCTATGTTCCAAAGTGTTATTTCTCTCCGGTCCAAAATGTGCAGAGGTTCCTCTTGGAACTCACCTTCTGGTTCCACATGCACCAAGTTCCAATCAATCATGTTAGTAGGGTCATGAACATAATTCTTTAACAAAGAAACATGAAATACATTATGAATTTTTAGATTGGCTAGAAGTGCAAGTTGGTATGCTACTGGTCCAATTTGGGCTAATATCTTGAAAGGCCCACAAAATCTGGGTGCCAACTTGGCACAGTTTCCTAGCTTAAGTGAACTTTTCTGAGCTTTGAATTTTAAATAGACGTGGTCTCCCACTTGAAATTCCAAGTGTCTTCTTTTCTGGTCCGCGTAAATTTTATGTCTGTCCTGTGCCTCTTTTAAGTTATGTTGTACTTTTCTTACCATACTCTCCAGTTATTGGAGCATCTCTGGTCCAACCATGAGTCTGTCAACTGGGTTATCCCATCTAATTGGATTCATACACTTTCTACCATACAGTACCTCGAAGGGGCTTAATTTAGCCAAAGTTTGGTACCCATTGTTATATGAAAATTCTACCAAGTGAAGGTAGTCTTCCCACTTGCTTGGTTTTTTTCTTACGTACATGCAGAGCATATATTATATGATTTGATTTGTTTGTTCAGTCTGTCCATCTGTTTGTGGATGATAACTCGTGCTGAAATTCAAATTAGTATTTAACCCTGCAAACAATTCTTTCCAAAAAGAAGATGTAAATTTTACGTCTCTATCCGAAATTACCGTTTTAGGAATACCATGCTGTCTAAAAATTTATTTCATGAATATTTCAGCGATGTTAATAGCTTTAAAAGTAGACTTTATAGGAATAAAGTGTGAAGAGTTACTAATTTTATTGATTACCACCATAATAGAATCATTCTATTTCTGAGTTCTAGGAAAACCTGTAATAAATTCCAGTGATATGGTCTCCCATTTCCATTCTAGCACTGGTAAGGGATGTAATAGGTCAGCTGGATGTTTGTGTTCAAATTTTACTTGCTGAAAATATTGACACTTAGCTAAGTATTCTCCTATTTTTCCCTTCATATTAGGCCAATAAAATAACTTTCTAAGTGTTGTTATCGTTTTCTGGTATCCTAGATGACAAAAATATGGTTTCTTATGCACTTCATCCAAAACTGTTAACTTTAACTCTGTCAAATCTGATATGTATATTCTGTTTTTAAATCATAGTAGACCATTTTTGTCAATACTCAGATATGATTTGTATGAATTCCCTGTAGTGTTCTATAATTATGCCACTGTTTGAGTGTACTTATCGTCATTATTACTTGTCGTCTTTATCCTCCATTCAAGATCGCTTTCTGTTGTGCTAATATTTATTTCAAATAACCCATGAACTCTTCTGCTTAAAGCATCAACTACTTTATTTTCCTTACCCTTGATATGCCTTACCTCAAAGTCAAATTCACTCAAGAACGATAGCCATATTGCTTTCCTTGCATTAAGGTCCAGCTGACTAAACAAATATTTCACACTGCTATTATTTGTCAATAATAGAAATCTTTTGCCCATTATGTAGTACCGCCACATTTTTAAGGCGTGTATTAGAGCTGCCAATTCTAAGTCATGAGTGATGTAGTTTCTCTCGTGTTCCTTTAGTTTTCGAGACTCATAACAAATAACATGTCCTTCTTGAGTTAGGAAACCACCTAGTCCTTCTTTACTCACATCTACACAGACGGTTAATTATTTATCTGGATCTGCTACCTTTAAAATGGGTGCGGCTGTTAACAATTCCTTTAACTTATTAAAACTGTCTTGACACTTTTGTGACCAGTTAAACTTGGTTCCCTCCTTTTGTAACGATGTGATAGGGTAAGAAATTTTGGAAAATCCCTCTATAAATTTTTGGTAATATCTGATGATTCCCATGAATGACCAGATGCCCGCTACATAATTAGGTACCGATCATTCCATGATGGACCTTATTTTCTCAGGATCGGATGCAATGCCTTCTGCAGATATTATATGTCCTAGGTACTGTATTTTCTTCTGATAAAAATCACACTTATCAAATTTATCATACAATTTGTGCTTCCTTAAAGTTTGTAGAACTATTCTTAAGTGTTCTTCGTATTCTTCCTCTATTTTAGAATATACCAGAATATTGTCAATAAATACCAACATGAATTTTTCCAGGTACTGATTGAAAATACTATTCATTAAACACATAAACGTGGTTGGGGAATTAGTGAGTCCTGTTATTTAGGTCAAGTAGTTGAAGGTTAAGGGTCAAACTGGCGTAACAGGAGCTTCCCCACCCACTGTCACCTCGATGGGGGGTTCTTTCTATTTAGGGTGGCTAAACCCAAGGGAGACGTCCCTCGCAATCTGGGGTTTTGAAAGGCAAATGTTTTAAAGGATCAAGGCAAATTTTTCCTTTCACAAATTACCACCAAGAAGATAGTCAAAATGAAGATACACCACAGAAGAGGCACCTGTTTGCAAGACAAGGAAACAATAAAACTAATACATGCAAATAGTGGTTAATACTTCATTCGTCAATGACTATCAATATTTGATATATATGAGTACAAATAACAGTAATTATTGGCGAAGTCAATGATTGCAATAATGACTATGGCTTATAATATTACTTCTCAATAAACACTGAAAATGATATAGTCAATCAATGTAGATAATCAATCCTTGAATTAATTTAAAGCCTTAAATATCATCAATTGCTCATATACAAAGGTTGCTGCGTCACTTTGCTAGAGGTGACATCAGCCTTGTTCTAGGGTTAGTATGGTAGACAAAGAGGTCAACGTTTTGTTATTTACCCAATGAAAACTATCAATACATCAATGTCTATCATTATATTACTAAGCCACAATGTTTTATATCAACCAAAATATCAAAAGAGGCATGACGTCATCATCAATCTAGGGTTAGTAGACGTTAGGGTTAGTTAGGGTTTCAAATTCAAGAGTTTTGAAAAAGTTGTTTTGGGACAACAAGCTCAACGTTGGAGAGATAGACTAGTGCCTTAGGGTATTATGGAGTCAAAAGCAAGGGCAATATCTCGGGAGAATCTAAATCTAAAGACAAGAGAGTTAGGTTCTATGGTGCTGCAATGGTAGGGCCCTAGAATCAAAACCCTAAGGGGAGGAGGCTCATTCTGGTGTTGCTTAAGCAAGGCCTCATGCTTCTCCCTCTTTCCTTAAATATCCTTGGCAAAAGAGCTATCTTTAAAACACAAGTCTAAGGGTGAAAAGTGTTGCAAGAGAAAGGCCTTTCAAACCCTAAAAGTCAAAACCCTAGGTGTAGATTCAACTAGGCCTAGGACGTCTTCTTTCTTCAACTTGTGTTTAAATGCTAACTCGGCAAAAGGGGAATTAGTGTAGCAATGGCTAGGCTATATCCTCCTTAATCAATGGCTAAAAAAAGTTTCTAAATCATGGGGAAATATAGCAAGGACCTACTTGTGTGCTTGCTACCTAAGGTTTCAAGATTAAGCAATATAATAGCAATGTAACAATAAATGCAAGAGATTTAACCTACAACCATTCATTCAAGAAGTTTTGCATGAGAAATACACGTACAAATCATGAAGAATGCTTATCAAACCCTAGTTGTAAACCTTCCAATGATAGAAACACCATAAAAATGCCAAGAATGATCCTCCACAAGAGTTGCGCCTCACTTCCAAGAGCAATAATACCAAGACAAGAGACTAAAAATGATCTCTCACAAGAGAGTGAGTTATGTTATATGAAAATGAGAGGCAACGTCCTCTATTTATATCATCCAAATGACCTTTAATTTTAAAATTAGGTCATTAAAACAGCCGACAAGGCTGACTAACAATATTACATTATTTTTTACATTAAATGCTAAAAATGTCACAATATGAGCTCAAAAGGTGACGTCAGGCCCCTCTGAGGGAGACGTTGGCCCTTTTGGGGCAATCTCAGCATCCAGAAAGCATAATGTTGGCCCTTCTAGGGCTTCTCTAGGCTGCCACACGTGCCAAATGACACCAACACACTGCCACATGCTCCAAAAATTGTCCAGCTGCCTTAGGTGACATCATGTCCATCAAAAGCAATCGTCCCATCTGCAATGGGTCATCCCCCCTAGGTCAGGCTCTACCAAAGTGTCCTTGGTAGGACGTCCTTCTTCCTTCTTGTGCATTGGCTCATCACAAAGTTGTCCTGTCTCTGCCATCCCAGCAACCATCTGATGGGCTCTTCAGCCCCATGGAGGTCCGAGCTAATCATATCCCCATGTGTACCGGTCCACTAGTACCTGTCCGCCGGGTATGGTCTTGGACATCAAAAACTACGCCCTCCATGGGCTCATCATTCCTTGGGATCATAGCAATGTCAATCACATTTCATCATTAAATTTATCAAATACATGCATGAAATCCCTAACATACCATCTAAGAGCTCAAAGACATTACACATATCTACTATACAAATCTGAAGAAACCAACATAATAACCTATTGGGCTAATACCCACAAGAAAAGGAAAGTTTCCTCATAGGATCATTCAAGCCATGTATACGAAGTGGTATGATCTAGGGATGTCCATTCATAGTAAGACCAGGAGTAGGTGTTGTCCATGGGTGCCTTTGTAGGAGGTGAGTTGTACCCGTCATGGATGCATTTTTTCCAAACCCTTTTATTGCCTTTATTTTTCATTTATTGATTTTCTTTCTTTTTTACTTCAAGGTCTCACCAGAGGACACTGCCTTGGCGTGGTGACCAGAGCTAACAGGGTTACCCACTGGTATCTTCACAGAAATGATAAGGCTGGATTGTGATGAGACCCCCTTTCCCTTGGCCATGCAACCAAAGTTCACCGCCCTGGCGTGGTGACCAGATAATGGCAATGTCATACTGTTGGATACCTATGAACATAATGGGACAGCCCGTGATGAGACCTCCCATCCTTTTGGTTAGGTCTTTTTTTATTATGTTTCTTAGGGTCCCTTTAGTTTCTTATCGAGAGGCCTTTTATTGACTTCTCGGGGATCCCTGAGAAAAGCATCTCTAGGTTTCATTTCTTATGGATTTTATCTTTTACCAGCTGCTTTTACCCCATGGGCCTTTAGCCCCTTCTTCCCACAAGACAAAGTGTAACCCTCAAAAGGTCATCCTAATGGCCGAACTAGGGGAATGGGATGGATGAATGGGAGATAAGATGTAAAATGATAGAATGGTGGGAGCGGACGATGGCTCTACAAAT
>ML783783.1:324749-416729 GCA_009831015.1 Picea engelmannii
CAAACATGACACATACCATGATACCTTGGACCAATTACCTCATGGAGCAAGAGTCTTCTCTGATGCAAGTCCAAGCCGATGGTGATGGAAGTTGCTGCTGCTAACAGGACAAGTCTGGTGAAGAAGAAGAAGGATGGGCCCTCGAGGGCCATGCTCAGGTCAATCCTGCTCTCGGTACTTCATGTCTAGGACCTGTGGGCCTCGAGACATGATCTCCTAGTTATCCCTAGATATTGGGGATAACATCTGGCTCCAACTCGGGGACATGTGATCACCGTAGAGTGCATGAGAACCTGAACAATCTCTGGCATAAACTTGTAGACCTACTCACACTTGACAAGAAATCATCAACGACAAAAGGTGGAGTGGTATTGCCACACCGCAAAATAATACATGTATACATATGGTAATCATAAATACAGATAAGGAAACAAACAATAAATGCATATGGTATAATACACGAAAAATGCCTACCTACCTATACTTACCTATGGATTCAGGTTACCCCACCCTGGTGGGATTTGAGGAGATGCCCGCTGATGGGCACTGTGCGCCTTCTTCCATTCAGTGTAGACAGGTAATAGGAGTCATTAACCGACTTCCTTCCGACCTTAAAAGGGCCAAGCCAAAAAAAATTATTTTCTTTGGTATTAGTAGGCTTCCCTTTATTGGCATCCCACATCCAAACCATGTCTCCCTCCTTGTACTCTCTGACTCTGAAATTGGTCGTTCCTTGAATAACCATGGTGTATTGTGTAGAGGGAGGTGGGTGGGATTCTGCTACAAAAATTTTCTACTGTGAAGGATGGATTTGTACATCATTTTCCACCTTCTTTAGTATTTTCAAAGTCTCTGATTTCTAAGCTTTGATATCGTCAATGAGTTGTCGGTATACTTCTTTCGTGGGCCGTTCAATATGACTCAAGTTTTCCTCTTTTGTGAAAGGCGTATCTTCTGGAGAACATTTATGAAGAGTCGGCCCGATTTTGTCACGTGCTTTGTCATCTTTGATGGAATCACTGGAATTTTGCTGATAGGTTGCAGTTACAGGTATATTTTGGATACAACCAATAGTTCCATCCTTAAATAGCCCATCTGATCCTTGGAAAAAGTTGTCAAATTGCTCTCTGATAGATGGTACCTTGATGACTTCTCTCAAAGGGATGGTCACAAGCATCTTGGATAGTGCCCCTTCAAGATCAAAATTTAGATTAACCCTTTCAGCATTGGATGTTTTAAGAAAGATTACATCCACAGGTGGGTTTTTTGTTTGGTCAGTGGAAGGTTGGTCCAATTTCTTTCTTCTATACACCTGGAACTCTTGTTTCTTTAGCTTCTCTTTTGATTCCTGGTCTAGTTTGTTTATCACCACCATCCTGGCTGACCTAGCTGCTTCTTTGATGGCCTCTTGATGTTATTCAACAGTGATATTTATTTGAGGGCCTTCTATGAAGTAGTCTATATTGTTTACCTGTTGATGGCCATCACTACTGCAAGGACATTCATGTTCCCAATGTGCTTCACTGCATTGAAAACACCAAGGGTTTTCATCCACAATGATGGCGCTTGGAACTTTTATGTCTTTAAAAACATCTTTGTGCCACTCAACGAAATTACTTTTTCTTTGCATTGGATAGCCATCTTTGTTTGAATACTCCGAGGTATCAGAGGCATCATCAAGAAAACCACCCCAATCTGTGTCTTCTCCTATCAAAGGAAAAGTGGGACAATCTTGACCCATTAAAAAGGGTGTTTGTTCATCTGTCTCAGAATGACCAGTATGTAATAGTGTGGGAATCCCCTTAAAAGGTAATTGGTCATCTGAATCCTGCTTTTTTAGAAAAGAGATTTCTAACATTTCATGAATCCTTTTAATCCTTTGCAGGATACAAGACATACTAATGCTTGGATTAGTTTCTTCATACTTATCGGCTTCACTCATATCTTGATCTTCCAACATCGGTGTGTCCAAGACAAACAAGGCATCTTCAAAGTTATGTTTTTTCTGAGTGGCCATGTCCAAATCCTTGAATGGCTTATGTTGTATTGAGGCATTCAGAACATTGTTTTTATTTGAGAAAGTTGTGCTCCATTTCTTTTTGGGATGCATGAATCTTACTTCAAGAATTTCTAGGGGATTAGGCTCAGTTTTAGGGACATCCTCATTACTAGATTCCTTGGGATCATTATTGTGCGAGAGATTGACTTGATTGATGTAGTCTTCGAACTCAAGTTTTTGCTCAATCCTGCTAGCAAGGTCTTGTGCTTCTTCTAGAGTCGAGGGTGACCGATCTTTGAGAGTAAACTGCAACACCCCTTCCAACGAGTTCAATTAGTGTTGGAGGATAGCTTCTTTTGAGAAACTATCCTTGACCTTCTTGAGTAAAAGGTTGAACCTATCATTGAAATCGCTAATTCCCTCACTAGAGGCTTTGCAAATATTAGTGTATTGGGAGTAAAGGGAATCCATGCTTTCTTTTTCACACCAATCTTTCTGCAAGGCTTGTTAAGGGTCTTCAGTGATTTTGATGCTTCCTTTCGGGAGTCTGTTAATCCATTTTCTGGCACTTCTGGTGAGTGAGCTCACAAAGAACCTTAAGAAAACATCGGGATGTTCTTGTCCGGATAGGTGAAACTGGAAAGCATCACAGAAGTCGGTCCAATGAGAGTTGCCATAGGATCCATATTCCCCTGAGAACTTAGGTATCTAGGACTCGACCTTCTTGGGCAGATCATGTAACACCCCTTGGGTGTTGGGTAAGCTTAAAGGACTAAAGAGTTATTTATGAGACCATTTGGGAGAACTTACAGGGGTGACAGGATTTGTGGAGGTCATAGTAGTAAATGCAGGTATATACTGACGTCCACTAAAAGTCGTCATTAGCTATTTGTGGAGTCGCCAGATGATTTGTTTGAAATCATCAAATAAAAGGGAAAACACCCTAGTGGAGTCGCCAGGTAAGCTTGTAAAATAAGGATTAGAGGCAAGGCTTGCCAAAATTTTTGTCGTTGAGGAAGATTGACTGAGTGTTACCCAGAAACGACGCCAAAATGTTATCGCTCAGTTTGTTATTTAGGTCAAGTAGCTGAAGGTTAAGGGTCAAACTGGTGTAACAAGAGCTTCCCCACCCACTGTCACCTCGATGGGGGGATCTTTCTATTTAGGGTCGCTAAACCCAAGGGAGACGTCCCTGGCAATCTGGGGTTTTAAAAGGAAAAGGTTTTAAAGGATCAAGGCAAATTTTCCCTTTCACAGATTATCGCCAAGAAGATAGTCAAAATGAAGATACACCAGAAAAGAGGCACATGTTTGTGAGACAAGGCAACAATAAAACTAATACATGCAAATAGTGGTTAATACTTCATTCGTCAATGACTATCAATATTTGATATATATGAGCATAAATAACAGTAATTATTGACGAAGTCAATGATTGCAATAATGAATATGGCTTATAATATTACTTCTCAATAAACACTGAAAATGATATAGTCATTCAATGTAGATAATCAATCCTTGAATTAATTTAAAGCCTTAAATATCATCAATTGCTCATATACAAAGGTTCCTTCATCACTATGCTAGAGGTGACGTCAGCCTTGTTCTAGGGTTAGTATGGTAGACAAAGAGGTCAATGTTTTTTTATTTAGCCAATGAAAACTATCAATACATCAATGTCTATCATTAGATGAATAAGCCACAACGTTTTATATCAACCAAAAGCTCAAAAGAGGCATGATGTCATCATCGATCTAGGGTTAGTAGAAGTTAGGGTTTCAAATTCAAGAGTTTTGAAAATGTTTTTTTGGCACAACGGGCTCAACGTTGGAGAGATAGACTAGTGCCTTAGGGTATTATGGAGTCAAAAGCAAGGGCAAGATCTCGGGAGAATCTAAATCTAAAGACAAGAGAGTTAGGTTCTATGGTGTTGCAATGGTAGGGCCCTAGAATCAAAACCCTAAGGGGAGGAGGCTCATTCTGGTGTTGCTTAAGCAAGGCCTCATGCTCCTCCCTCTTTCCTTAAATATCCTTGGCAAAACGGCTAGATTTAAAACACAAGTCTAAGGGTGAAAAGTGTTGCAAGAGCAAGGCCTTGCAAACCCTAAAATTCAAAACCCTAGGTGTAGATTCAACTAGGCCTAGGACGTCTTCTTTCTTCAACTTGTGTTTAAATGCTAACTCGGAAAAAGGGGAATTAGTGTAGCAATGGCTAGGCTATATCCTCCTTAATCAATGGCTAAAACAAGTTTCTAAATCATGGGGACATATAGCAAGGACCTACTTGTGTGCTTGCTACCTAGGGTTTCAAGATTAAGCAATATAATAGCAATGTAACAATAAATGCAAGAGATTTAACCTAGAACCATTCATTCAAGAATTTTTGCATGAGAAATACACTTACAAATCATGAAGAATGCTTATCAAACACTAGTTGTAAACCTTCCAATGATAGAAACACCATAAAAATGCCAAGAATGATCCTCCACAAGAGTTGCACCTCACTTACAAGAGCAATAATACCAAGACAAGAGACTAAAAATGATCTCTCACAAGAGAGTGAGTTATGTTATATGAAAATGAGAGGCAACGTCCTCTATTTATATCATCCAAATGACCATTAATTTTAAAATTAGGTCATTAAAACAGTTGACAAGGCTGACTAACAATATTACACTATTTTTTACATTAAATGCTAAAAATGTCACAATATGAGCTCAAAAGGAGACGTCAGGCCCCTCTGAGGGAGACGTTGGCCCTTTTTGGGCAAGCTCAGCATCCAGGAAGCAGAATGTTGGCCCTTCTAGGGCTCCTCTAGGCTGCCACATGTGCCAAATGACCCCAACACACTGCCACATGCTCCAGAAAACATCCAGCTGCCTAACGTGACGTCATGTCCATCAAAAGCAATCGTCCCATCTACAGTGGGTGATCCCCCCTAGGCCGGGCTCTGCCAAAGTGTCCTAGGTAGGACGTCCTTCTTCCTTCTTGTGCATTGGCTCATCACAATGTTGTCTTGTCTCTGCCATCCCAACAACCATATGATGGGCTCTTCAGCCCCATGGAGATCCGAGCTAATCATATCCCCATGTGTACCGGTCCACTGGTACCTGTCCGCCGGGTATGGTCATCCACATCAAAAACTACGCCCTCCATGGGCTCATCAGTCCCTGGGATCATAGCAATGTCAATCACATTTCATCATTAAATTTATCAAATACATGCATGAAATCCCTAACATATCATCTAATAGCTCAAAGACCTTACACATATCTACTATACAAAGCTGAAGAAACCAATAGAATAATCTATTGGGCTAATACCCACAAGAAAAGGAAATTTTCCTTAGAGGATCATTCAAGCCATGTATACAAAGTGGTATGATCTAGGGATGTCCAGTCATAGTAAGACCAGGGGTAGGTGTTGTCCATGGGTGCCTCTATAGGAGGTGAGCTATACCCGTCATGGATTCATTTTTTCCAAACCCTTTTATTGCCTTTATTTTTCATTTATTGCTTTTCTTTCTTTTTTACTTCAAGGTCTGACCAGAGGACACTGCCTTGGCGTGGTGACCAGAGCTGGTAGTGTTACCCACTGGTATCTTCACAGAAATGATAAGGTTGGCTCATGATGTGACCCCCTTTCCCTTGGCCATGCAACTAAAGGTCACTGCCCTGGCATGGTGACCAGATAATGGCAATGCCATACTGTTGGATACCTATGAATATAATGGGCCGACTTGTGATGAGACCTCCCATCCTATTGGTTAGGTCTTGTTTTATTATGTTTCTTAGGGTCCCTTTAGTTTCTTATCGAGAGGCATTTTATTGCCTTCTCGGGGATCCCTGGGCGAAGCATCTCTAGGTTTCATTTCTTATGGATTTTATCTTTTACCAGCTGCTTTTACCCCCTGGGCCTTTATCCCCTTCTTCCCACAAGACAAAGTGTAACCCTCAAAAGGTAATCCTAATGGCCAGACTAGGGGAATGGGATGGATGAATGGGAGATAAGATCTAAAATGATAAAATGGTGGGAGCGGACGATGGCTCTGCAAATCCCCTTTGGTGGCTAACCAAAACCCATGAATACAAGCTTGCTAAATCACCCCATTAATCACCCCAACAATGGTCAAGTGGATTAGTGTAAGATCCAAGCAGTTATCAGAAATGAAAGGAAACTAATGCATATATAAGAAGGTTATAATGATCAAACATGACACATACCATGATACCTTGGACCAATTACCTCATGGAGAAAGAGTCTTCTCTGATGCAAGTCCAAGCAGATGGTGATGGAAAATGTTGCTGCTAACAGGACAAGTCTGGTGAAGAAGAAGAAGGATGGGCCCTCCAGGGCCATGCTCAGGTCAATCTTGCTCTCGATACATCATGTCTAGGACCTGTGGGCCTCAAGACATGATCTCCTAGTTATCCCTAGATATTGGGGATAACAAGTCCAAAAGGTATAACCACAAATTCATAATGTCCATATCTCGTTCGAAAAGTTGTTTTTCTTATGTTTTCATCTTTTATCCTAACTTGGTGATAACGAGATTGCAAGTCCAATTTCAAGAAAATCTTTGCCCCACCTACTTGATCGAAAAGATCATTTATCCTAGGTAAGGGGTACTTATTCTTAATATTCATATTGTTTAATTGTCTGTAATCGATGCATAATCTCATAGTTCCATCTTTATTTTTCACAAAGAGGACTAGTGCTCCCCATGGGGAAACACTTGGTTTGATATATTCCTTGTCCAATAATTCCTGCAGTTGTATTTTTAGTTGTGTCAATTATGGAAAACTCATTTGGTAAGGTGCCTTAGAAATAGGAGCTAAAACAGGAAGCAGGTCGATAGAAAAGTCTATCTCCCTTCTTGGGGGTAATTCAGGTATTTCATCAACAAACACGTCCTTGAAATCATGCAACACAACAAAATCCTCCAAATTGGGTTTATCTTATTTTTCTAACAGGTTTGTTACCTGGATGACATAAACTTGACAACCCTTTCTCATGCATTTCTTGAATTGCATTCCTGGAATCTGTCTAATTGAGACTGGTTTTTGTATGCCTTGAACTGTCCTAACCGTGTCATTTTCATCTTTATACTTAAGTGATTTTTCATAATAATCTAGCACTTCTTTATGATTTTCTAACCAATCCATTCCAATAATTACATCATAAGATCCTAACGGTAGAATGTTGAGATTTGTCTTTATGTTTTGACTGCCTAAACTGAACTCAAAATCAGAAATAAAATCGACAACCTTTCTTTTTGTTCCTATTGCTAGTTGTACCAGCCAAGACTTAACATGTCTTATTTTCTTAAGTTTATTTGACTCCACTATACCCGGAGTGACATAAGTTAATGTAGCTCCAGGATCAATTAAAATGGAAATTTGAGTCTAATTGATTTTACCTTCAATTTCTACCACAGTGGACTGGTGGTCATCTTATTGGCCATCCACAACTGCATTGATATGATGTAAGATTATGCCTACATCCCCTATTGTAGAGGCTTCCTGTAAATTGTGAACAATAGTTTTGTTTTCTGAAATCAAGCATGGACAGTTCCTCCTTAGATGAGGTTCTCCACATTCCCACCATTTTAACGGTTCGTGGGGGTTGTCCCCAAACTTCTTTGTCCCCAGATTTACCGGTTTACCACCTCCTTGAATGCTTGGATTGTTGGAGTGAAAATATTTCCTTGGAAATATTTTTGCTTCATTCCGATAAGGAGTTGGTCGGTATCCCTTCTTCCACTAGTTCATTCGGTCTTGTTTCTTGTCCTTCCAAGCCTTGGGAAATTTTGTACGTCGTTTGTATTGGTCATAACACATTCGGGCCTTTCCAAATACTTCACTCAAGGAATTGGGATTATCAAATTCAATTATGTCCTTGTAAGACTATGGTAAACAACTTAGGAACCGCTGGATTTTCACTTTATCTGCCCAGATATATGGTATGAACCTTAGTAATTCCAGGAATTTGTTTATCAGATATTCCATAGCCATTTGACCAAGTCGTAGCTCACAAAATTATTTGGTTTTTCTTTCATAGTAACTTTCAGATAGGTATTGTTTCTTAAATTATTTCTTAAAGTTTGCCCATTCCATCTATTTTTCTTTCAGGCCCTTGGCCAATTTCAGATCTTGCCACCAAATACTGGCTTTTCCTTTCAGATTATAGATGGCCATTCTGACCTTCATATTGCTAGAATAGTTGTGTATCTAGAAATACTTCTTGATGTCTAATAACCATGTTTCATCTTCCTCTCTTGTTCTGGATTCCCCATCAAAGGTAGATGGTTTGATTTTCTTAAATTCACCCTCAAGGTGATCCACCTGTTTCCTTTTTCTGTTTGTTTTTGTTTTATCGTTAGCTGAAGGTGTACCTTCAGATGAGCTGTCCTATTTTTCTTCTTCCGAACCAGAATTATTAGAGGCCCTTTTTCTAAACTCTTCATGGTTATCGTCCTTTGGGATTTTCTTTGTCACTATACTATGGAGCAGTACTTCATTTATTTACTGTTGTTCCTACTGTGCCTTCTTCAATTTCTCATTGTCTGCTTTGAAACCTTACAACTCAACAATGAGATTCCTCATCATTTCCAGAACTTCAGTAGGTGATATTCTGTCAGTATTTTGTCTCATATCTTCAGGAGGTCTTTGTTCAGGATTCCCCTCAAGTCTAATTTCTGCGTCATCCTGGGCTACCATGAATAACACAAAACATAAAAGAGTTTTATGTTTGTAACAGTAATGGTTTGTTAGTTTTTTACATAGATAGAGATATGTGCTAAGTAATTAATTTGGCCCTGTTCAAGGTCCAAGTGTTGTAACCTTTGCTCTAATACCATATGTAATGTACCTCAAATTTCTCATAAAAGAAATTTTCTTCTAAGGGACATTAATCTTCAATTCCTTAAAACCGACTTATAATAGAAAGAAAGTAGCCTTTTATCTTCATTGTTAAACTTTGATAAGTTTTCTTAAGTTATGAATGTCAACGATGACATTACTACCCAGCCTTACACCCATTGAACATAGTTTTCCTAAGAAGGAAGACCCCACAATCTAACATTTTTCTTTCAATTTTTAAGACATGCTTGCATTCATATGTAGATATATGTCTATACTTGGTATTAACTTGGAATTAAATTAGGATTAGGACTTAGGGTCCTAACCTCTCTTCTAATTACACACCTCCATACTTGTGCAGAAGGTTAAACTCCAAGACTATACGAATAAGACTTATACATAATATATTGGGGGTCGGGGTTATATACCTTGGTGAAAATGTTGGTTTAACATAAGGTGTTTGGCCCTTCTATATATGACCAAAGTCATCGAAAGGAATTCTCGTTACAATTTTGGTTGGGTAAAGGCGTCTCAGTCAACACACAACATAATGAATTTCTGGTTAGGAAAAACCCTATGCTAACAATATGTTAACTCTACCAAATCTGAGCGACATCTAACTAAATGAGGTGCTAATTGG
Organism: Picea engelmannii; assembly: GCA_009831015.1. Taxonomy (NCBI): domain Eukaryota; kingdom Viridiplantae; phylum Streptophyta; class Pinopsida; order Pinales; family Pinaceae; genus Picea; species Picea engelmannii. Next base: position 334,249 of record ML783783.1, read on the forward strand.
ACTGGTAGTGGTTAGAGATTAATGGTTCCTAACTCATAGAATTACGAGGAATCCACCCTTTACTTCGTAACCTGTTAAAAGTGAAAGGAGGGTTTATGCCAGTCGAGAGTTAAACCTCTTACTTGACCATTAATGGATTTAGGTGAAAACGAGGGCCATCCATGTACCTCTGTCCAACAAAAAATGTGCCAACTCAGTTCCATCACATGGCCCAAGTCTCTCATTGTACCGTTAGCATTCACTCTGCATGGTGTGCATGCTTTAGGGTTAAAATAATTACTCTTTTGACATTCTTGTGAAGTTATTCCGGAGTTGACTCTGTGTTTTCTCTTTGTTTTCTTGGCGTGGGGAGAGTGGTGGCTTATAGAACCTCCTTGGATTGTTCCAACTACTGGTAAGTGACTTCCCTATAATTATATGTTATACTCGGTCATTCTACAAGGTCTTCAACATTTTGTTCTTTGTGTTTCTTTTCCAGCGAGTTCGCACAGGTATCATTTTTGCATGTCATTTGCTCTTAGGATTATTCATCTCCTACATTCCTTTATTTCTTTCTGTGCCATTAATTGGTGTTGAGTCTCTTCGAGACTTCAACGAGACTATAGCCCAGAAGTCAATCGATAGGTTAGGGATTCACACGGTGACTTCATACTATATTTATTCAAGTTATGTCAATTCCATTTGGCAAGTTTCGTATAATGTTTTTCTATCCTGGTTGGGTACCTTGTATTGAGGTTTTACTTGGGCCCTCTATTCCCCAACTACTCGACGAACTCTTATGACTATAAATTTTCTTATTAGAATGTTTTCTGAAAGTTTCATTCGGCATAGCCATAAATAAATAGGCATATGGAATCTCTGTGAATCGAACCAATTTTGTTATAGGAATATGCTTTGTATCCTTTGTTGTATATTTAAAATTTTGGTCATCCTTTTCATGCCAATTTTATGAAAGTCTGTGCATATATCAAAGGTCATACGAGTCTAGTAACTTGGCATGGATGTTGACTCTATGTTTCCTTTTCTTTAAATAAACTTCTCTCAGTCGATGTTAGTTAGACTTTTATGGTGTTATTTGACCAGTGGATTTCAAATTCAATGTTGCAATTAGAATAAATATTTGGTCCATTCTTTTTATACGAATCATGTACTTCGGACTTCACTGTAAATGTCATTGTATATTATTTCCTGCAATGTTTCAATTTATTTAATCTGGTTCTCAACACTAATGATGGGACCTTGTGATTGTGAGGGTACCGATCAGGGAGTCTTGGGCTCCTCCTCCCCCTTCAGTCCGAGACGTTACTCAGCCCATCGCAGCAGAGAAGGATATTGGATCCCTCGGTTATAAAATTTAAGTATGACTCTGCATAACCCTTTCTGTTACTAACCATTTTATTATATTCGTCTTATCTCTCTTCAACAATTATTAATGGTATTTTTGTGCAATATTGTTCAGGGGTTTCTTCCATGCGAGAGTTGTGGATGCCGACCTTTGCCACATGTATAAGAGGTATTCAGGTTCCATCTCACCCCTCTCAAGGAGTGTCCTAGGTGTCTAACGGTTAATAATATTTAATTTAAAGAGTCATCCCTGTGCGTGAAGATTTGTTTGTTTAATGCTAGTTGATTCTTTACCTCTGTAACTTGCCTTTACAGCTGAGTAAGAGATTCAAACCTTAATATTGTATATTTGGCTGAGTAATGTATATTGAACGTTACTATATCATTATTAGAAAACAATATTGGGATGGAAATACAAACATATTTCTTTGAATAATAGACATGTTCTTCAAACATTCTGGAATAAATAATATTGTGAATAATAAGTCTATTTGACCCCTTCTGGTTTATTTGTATCTTATTAGGAAAATTCAATTGCACCCGTATTCATTCATGTGGCTTTAATTTCAACCTTTATCACAGTAGATATTAGGCATATAAAATAGAAAGGTTCTGAATGCATTAATTCTTTTGTTTACTGTTCTAACATTTTATTCTGGAATTGTAAAATGACAGTCTGAACCGTTTGTTTCCCTTCCGAACTGTACTTAAGGTTTCATGAACCATTTATATCACTTCCGAGCATCGATATCGTGACTATATGAACCTATTATTTTTTTTCCTTTTCATAGTCATGATTGATTGGATCTATGCAATAAATATTTAAAATCTCTGAAACTATCAGTGTTGTCAGATCTGTATGGGTAAGTTATAGATGCAACTCTGTAATATATACAAAGTGATTTATTTATATATAAGGCCATTATTTTTGTACAGTTGAGTCTACATACTGTTAGAAAAGTTTACATATTATCTATATAATATGTGTGAAAATATCTATAATTATACATTGTCATTTCTATATCAACTACTGTATCGATTATCGAATATAAATGCATATATGCATAACTATATCCATATAGATATATATACTTCGTGAATTCCTATCATAGTATAGTTTCTTCTTGATTTGGGTTTTAATTTGTACAAGTTGAATTTTTGATACATAATTTGAATATCTTGTAGGTGTATGACCTCATGACAGGTAGAAATTTACAAAATTTGTATTTTGTATCTTCTTGGTGAAATTATTACTTTATGCAGGATAAACCTATCCTTTCCATGACTAATGCACAGTGGCTTTATAACACCATTTACTGTCAAGATTTAGATATTTTCCTACCACAGATTATACACAATCACTTTATAAGTCCATTCATTAATATAATAGTTATGTTCCTACAACAGATCACATACAGTAACTATATAGATGTATTCTTTAACAGAATAGATTGTTCCTACATGCGGTAACATGCAGTAACCATATAGATGCATTCTTCAGTAGAATAGATTATTCCTACAGCAGATAACATGCAATAATCCTATAGATGCATTCTTCAAGAGAATAGATTATTTCTATAGCAGATAACATGCAATAATCCTATGGATGCATTCTTCAGTAGAATAGATTATTTCTACAGCAGATAACATACAGTAACTTTATGATTCCATTTATTCACATATGAACAATAGGGTATTTGTCCAGGAGTAAAAGACATGTATACTACCAATCCTTTCAACAATACAAATACAACAAGAGAGGAGTAGATGAACATATCTGGATAAGAACTAAAACAACAAAGGGAACAACCAGGTTCCTCCCAACCTTAGAATAGGGAAGCCAAATCACTTGTCCTGTTCACCCCCTAGCCTGACCATGAATCCATGAGGGCTAACTTGGAACTCCTCCTCAGAAAATGCTTTCAGTTTTCAACAGTCTTCTCCTTGCCTCACACTCAACAAGTAGTCCTCGTAACAACAAGTGATAGATTTCTTTTCCCCAACATACTATGCAGTGTCCTGCCTCCTCGCATATGCCATATATATAAAGTCATTTATTTTGCCTAGGTCTTTCCCCCCTTGGGAATTTTCGCAGCTTTCCAAATCCCTGATTTTCAGGGGCTGCCAATGGCCAAATTCTTGATTTGACACTTGTAACAATCAGCCCTGAGGTAGTTCCAACATGTTCCCCACTCATGGAGTCATGGTCAGTTGATTTTCAACATGGTTGTTCCCTTTGTCCTCTAGCAATAATTATAAAATATTTTGTTTCATACAAGTGTCATAGTCAAGAAGTTAGTTGGGTCAAATTATGTCTTTTCCCAATAGTCATAATCATTAATTACAATTAATTAAATTCGAAATTCAGAATTGCCAAAAATGACAAAAAAAATCCAATTTCGAATTTACCAAAAATGGAATAATTTTCCTAAGAAATCTCAAACTTAAAATAAATTATTTTTGGGGATGTCACAAGCAACGTATAGTAATTGCATGTCATATATTACATTAAATATATCAAACATAGCCCAGTACGAGTGCACTAACACCTCTGATGCATAATCCACTATAGTTACAAACAATAATTCAATACAAAGTCATGTTTGCCACCTTCCATAAGGTTTTTGAGTTTTATGTGCACGCTTAACACTTAGCACAAGGAATATCATATGTCCCACATTCATTTCTAGGGAAGCATTTCCACCCTTCAAAATTAACCAATGTCTATGATAATCACAAGAATTCATAAGTGAAATATGCCATAACCAAATATAGCCCATGCTTGGAGTTTGAATGAACCAATCAAAATGTATATGCAATAGAATAAACCAAGATTCTCATTAAAACAACATCTATCCCCTTTGAATTAAATCACCAATAAACCTTTCATAGCCCATTTCGCTTGGAAAGCAGTTTCAAAATTTTAAAACTGTAGAGTCATTTTTTGCAAAAAATAGACATGAGCGCAATAAAAAGGTGAGTCATCCTTCATATTCATTCACATATGGGGTCCCACCTATATAGTATATTATTAATTATATATAAATAATAAGGCATTGCAACCTATTTGCAGGCAGGGATCAGGGAAAAGTTTAAGAACCCCCTCTAAATTTATATGTATAATAAATGGGTGAATCCCCATGAAACATGGGAGAGTGTGAAGGCTCTTTTATCAATAACATGATATGTATATATAATGTTTTGGAGAATCTTTCACCAAATTATATAATCTTGTAAAATTTAGGTCAATCTTTCATGAAATTATAAAATCCTGTGAAATTGTGGTGAATTTTTACATAATTATAAAACCTTTTAAGAGTCTTGGAGAATATTTTAAAATTCTATTAGTTTAAATAAATTTAATTCAATGTTCGATCTTGGGAGTATTCCAAGAAAATATGGTACAGAAACACCGTGTTGAAACACCTGGCTCAAACATGTTGCACGCATGAAGAACACTTTGCGGAATTAATAAGAATGTTCAATGAATGCAGATATATTGGTGCTGAAACACCATTCTAAAACACCATGTTGAAACATGCACGAAGAATATTATCTTAATATACTCAAGTGAGATATTGTTGGGTGATAAAATTTCCCCTTTTTCCTTATCATTTCCATGCCATTTTCATCTCATTGTCTTGTATTAATTCATCCCTATTGTTTACATTTCTTATGAGAACATCAATCCTTGAGTAGGTACAATTCATTATTCATTCAACATTGTGTTATGTTAAAACTTAATTCATACTTTACTTGTAAACTAGGATGATGTTTCCTTAGTCCTGACTCATAATTTGGGTAATTACACAGTCATACTTGTAAACCACGGAGAAGTACATATATGCAAAAATGTGGGTTCTGAAACACTTGGCTCAGTATGAAACATGCTCCACACATGAAGAAGACTATGTAGAATTAATACGAATGAATGCAAATATGTTGGTGCTGAAACACCTGGTTGAAACATGTTGCACACATGAAAATGACTATGTAGAATTAATAATAATTTTCAATGAATGCATATATGTTGGTGTTGAAACACCATGCTGAAACATGCACAAAGAAGAATGTGTTAATATAATCAAGTGACTCAGTGAGACATTGTTGGGTGCTAAAATTGCCCATTTTTACTTATCATTTCCATGCCATTTTCATCTCATTCTCTTGTATTAATTCATCCCTATTGTTTACATTTCCTATGAGAACATCAATTCTAGAGAAGGTACAATTCACTATTCATTCAACATTGTGTTATGTTAAAACTTAATTAATAGTTAACTTGTAAACTAGGATGATGTTTCCTTAGTCCTAATTTGGGTAATTAAATAGACATACCTGTAAACCATGGAGATGTACATATATGTAGATATGTTGGTGCTAAAAAATCATGTTAAAACACCTGGATGAAACACGCCGCATGCTCGAAGAAGACTATGCATAATTAATAAGAATGAATGTAGATATGTTGGTGTTGAAACACCATGCTAAAACACCGTTCTAAAACACCATGTTGAAACACGCATGAAGAAGACTATGGGTCGTGGCCCCACCAATTCCATCATATCCATATGTCATAGTTACTCCACCATTTTCATCAGTGGTCGTCAGTAATAAGTATATATTAATGGAAGGTATTGATAAGTTGAACGTAATTGCCACCTCATATTTTGCTTACCAGTGGTCACCGGTCAGTGCCTACATGTACGTGTCTGTGGTTTACAACGTATAGGTATGACTAGTCACTCTGACATGACATGTGTTTGACATGATATTGTGAAATAATGATTATTCCACACCCTTCCACATGACTAACAGACGACGAATACCATCAATTAAATTTGGGGGGTATCCCATCATCCCTGAATAAATTAACCAACCACCACCATAAAAATTCAATCAACGTGGTTTTCAGGTTGTTTTTTCCCACAAAATTCGAATCACCACCACCTTTCAAAAAATACCAACAAATATCCTTCCATTGTTCATGCGCGCTCATGCATGTTGAAGCTCCTGGGTTTGTGTTGGGAATTTTGAACCTCAAACTCCTTTTCAATACTGTAATAACTAATTACACAGAAGAACATTTAGAATTGGAGTATTTGTAGTCCTTCATGAACCAATAACCCTCGACGCCTTGCGTCGATGCCCAAAAGTATACAAAATATTTGAAGACGCAAGGTGGGTAGCATATTTCGAGTGGTTGGATGGGTTTGAAAATGATATTTCTGTAGAATTCACCCAGAATTTAACAGGAACCTATTTGCATGTTATAGGTTTGAAGATTAGTGTAACGGGAGACGGTTATATCCTCTGTTATGGGGCTTACCAGCATGGGAAGAAAATGGTTTGGATGAAGGATTTTCATTCCTAATGCAAAGACCAATTTATTGGAGGAAGGAGACCAAGTTCAACCTAGAGGATGTTGCACAACAATATATTATTTACCTCAAACTTGGGACCAGGTTGTGTTTTTCTTGAAGAAATATATTACACGTGAAGGTAGGTACAATATTGTTTACACATATAATTTTTTTTATATTGTCACACCTTCATCATGGCTCATTGATAAATATTCCTTATTATATTTTATAATATTTGCATAATATGGCACATTATGAAAGATAATCCCATTTTCCCCAAGGTTCTATCACACACCAATGTCTGATAAAATTAATAGTGTTGAGAGTCTTGGAACTACAAAACTATACATGGGCTCAATTCATTGTGAGGGAAGCAATAGAAGTTGATAAAAATGATGGAAATGGATCATAAGAGAAGGTAGGAATAAGTGGCAAGAGTATTTCAGACATGGAAAGAGAGGAAATAGAAGGAATTAATGAAGAGTTGGGAAACAATAATGTTGCTCGAGAACTAGGATAGGGAAGTGGTGATGTAGAAATGAGGTATAGACCTGGAGTTGTGATTGTGGAGGATGTACATATGGAATATATTGGAGTGTATATGGAGGAATATTTGAACCAAAACCCTGAAAAATCACCTACCATTATAGCAGAGGAAAATGAGAAGTTGATAGAGGAGAATCAACCAACAAAACATGAAGGAGGGGATACATAAAAGGAACCAATTGTGGAAGAACCCATGGAAGAAAAGAGGGACGGATGAGATACATTGATGCCTTCTGGATATATAGTGAAGGAATTAATTGTGGATAGGTAACTGTCACCTAAAAGGGAAGAAACTCCACCAGAATAGATTCAGGAGGTTGAAACAGTGATTCAAAGCGAGAATGTAATTGAGTTGCAGGACTAATCATCTTCTTTGCATGATGATTCTTCCCATGTTTCCCTTGATTATGAAGTTGAAATTGTCTCATAGAAACCTCCCCAAATAGTGACAAATATATTAAGGAGGAAGAGGCAATTGCAAGTGTTTCCATCAACTTTCCCAAGTATAAGGAGAGGAACTAGGGTTGTTGTCGCAACAGAAGTAGCTAAACTGAAAATGGAAGAAATTGAGATTCATGTGTTGCATTCTCTTTCATCGACTGTTACACAAGAACCATTGTGTGATGAGAAGAAATAGGAATTTGTCATTGTAACAAAAGAACCAATTCACAACCTGAGCCCAAATCAAAGATTTGTTGAAACAAAAGAACATATTGTTGAAAGAGGTAAAATTAATATTCATTCCCTTTTTTTTTACAATGATCAATTGAAAAGAGAAGTTTAAAGTATTATGATGGAATTGGAAATGATAAAAGCAGAAAAGGGAGCCCAAAGGCCTCCGCCTCATGATCTATATCTATTAGTGTAAGCAACCCATCTTTTAGGAGGACAGACTATGCCATCAGAGAAGGTTGAAACACATGAAACATTTAAGGAATATTTGTGTCTTGATTGTGGGGATATTTATAGATTGGATGGGTATGAGGTGACCCTTCTTGATCCCTCATCTTTGGGACTAATCAGAAGACAGAAAGAGTTGGTTGAGGTAGTGCAAAGAAAGAAAGCCATTGCCACACAAGAACAAGTGGCTAAGGAAGAAGAAAACTAGACTACTGAAACACCTGAGAATGCCATTGTAACACAAGAAACAATCATACCTTTAAATGTCCAATCTAAAAAGGATATCCAGGAAGTTGTCACTATAACAAAAGAACCAGTGATGGCTAAGACTATTGAACCAACCCAACCTGAGAGTACCACTGCTACATAAGAACCAATGGTACCTAATTTAAATCAACAATTTGATGAGGCCATGGAAGAAGCAACTGTCACACAAGAACCAATGGTTGAGGAAGAGGAATTACCACAGCTAGATAAAGTAACTTTTACACAAGAAGTAGTGACACAAGCTCAAATTCCTCTAGAAATCAGTGATGAGGAGGAACAAGAAGTTGGCCATCATGAAACAAAAGAAAAATACTATCTTTTTATTGGTAGAGATTAATAAATGGAAGCACTTATCAAACAAAGAGGTGCTTGAGGTTCTTTCCATGTGTTAGTTAACGTCGGGATGGAATTCACTCATAGGTGTGTACCTATGGTGAATGATCTTGGTGTGACCTTTCTCCTAGTCATGATGATTTGACAAGGAATGATAAAGACTCAATATGCTAGATGCTATCACATGTGGACCCAGAGTGAGCCTAATCTCCGAGAGAGTCAATTGGTTCAGAAGGAGCATGTGGGAGAGAGACATCTCCCAAGACTCACATACAAGTGTCACAAGTCTAGGGAGAAGTTTGTATACTTTAGAGACAAACTTGACATGATGTAGAATATATTCCTCATTGAGAGGGAGTGTTGATGTTTGGACAACATCAAGAAGACATTCTCTGAGATTAATAATTAATAATATAATTATTGATTATTAAATAATATATATAATAAATAAATGATAATAATAAATAAATGATAATAATAAATAGTTATTGATTATCCAAGAGACGCATACCTTTCATGGATGGCCACCATATATTCTCTATATATGGAACACTCATCATTGTAATAATATATTGAATATACAATTTATCTCATATAGAAAAATCAACATTATTCATACCTTCATTAAGTCATAGAAAATTAAAATAAAAGAAAGATGCTTCATGGTTTATATTTTCATAAGACTAGTAAGAATTCAATGCATTTAACAAAAAAGTGATTTCTACATTTGAGAGGGAGTTTATAAATGAATTCCACTTAATATTTATATTAATGTGAACAATCTCTCTTTGTCTTATGAATTCATTCTTCTACCATCTCCCATCAAAACTCATGCATACCATTGGCTTCTTGGATTACATGTGCATGAACTTGTCCTTTGAAGTGGGATAAGAAAAGCTTGAATCATGCGATGGTTATGTGAATTCATTTAAAACATAAGATGAATTTAGAAAGCATGAGAATGAGGAATAATGCACATGCTTTGAGATTTTAGACCTAATACAAGACTCAGAAAAGAAATGGAATTCTTCCCATGAAAAACTTGTAAATGATAATAAAAGAAATGGAATTCTTCCCACGAAAAACTTGTAAATGATAATAAAGGTATTTTTATGACATCCTTCACTTGAAATCAAGTTAACCTACACTAACTCTTTAAGTATAATGCAAGCTTTTGCAGGTTTGAATTTTTTAGAATAGAACAACCATATATGAAAGAGCTTTGATCTTTAGGCTAATTAGGAAATGAAATCTAAACATGGTTTTAGGCCGAAATTATAAACCAGATGCATATAATCTTTCTTGTTCAAGCCAATGCAATTTGGAGTTTTAAAAACAACCATACATGCCATTCAAATGTAAAATCTCATTCATTAAATAATTTCCAAGCATAAACATGACTATGACAAATAATTTTTTTATTGTAAATTTTTATCTACATAATCTTGATCAATGTTTCTTCTCCCACTTTCTTTGAGCCTTAAAGTAAGTTTTCAAGAAACTAGTTTTATTTGGTATTGGGTTTGTTGTTCTTGTTGTAACATCCTATGAGATTGAAAGATAACTTCCATCTTCACAAATATCCAAATTCAATTCACAATCACCCAACACTCATTAAATCATAGTCAAGAAAACAAACAATAAATCAATTATTCCATTGAACATTGAATTCATGGTTAAAATGCATTTGACAAGAATGAATACATGCATTGGAAATTGCACTTTGTTGGGCTCAAAACTGAAGATTTTAAACCAAATTCAATTCCAATCATGAAAAGAAAACTCCATGGCTGAAGATGACAATGAGAAATGAAAGGATTTCAAGCTTGAATTAATAGAATACATGGCTAGAAACATGTTTCAAATCAAACACAAAATTATGATGAATCTTACTAATGAAAACTTACGAGCGAATTGTAAATGCAAATGGTAAAGAACCTTCAAAACTCTTTCTTGAAAAATAACTTGCATTTAGTGTAATCTCTTGAAGCTCAAGTGAACAATGGAATGCATTAAAAATCTTATACACATACAAACTTTTTCTCTCAATCAATCGAATTTTAGTTGTGTCAAAATCAAGGATTGAATGCTTCGAGCTTGAAAAAGAGGTTTTTTCCTGCATAAATCTGCAATTTTAAATAACATTTGCTCAACTCACATTATCTTACAAGAAAGCATACATGTGAGGATTTAAATTTCGCATTGGGCATTGAATTCTTGAGAAAAATGGTGCTCAATATATAAAAAGAAAGTGCTAGAAACTGTGCTAGTTCGGTGTAAAAGCTCAAATTTTAATGCAATATACATTCAAGCATGCAAAAATAAACCTCAGGGCTAAAAATAAAATGAGAAATAAAGAGTTTTCAAGATTGAATTCATGGGATTAATGGCTGGAAATTTCACTAAAAGCTATGTTTTCTCTCTTACAAAAAATGACATTGGTTATTTTGTTGTTTGGTTTTTTCAAGCAATGGTTATTTATAGAGTTTAATTTTATTTATTCATGGCTTCCATCTCCATTTCCATCCCTCCTCTGAAACAATTGGATGCTTCATTGATGCCCATGAGATTAGGTTCGTGCCCAGTTGAAAAACATGTCCAGATGTGCTTTTCTTGTCATCTAGGTTGCCTGCAAAATCACTATCCGTGTAACCAAAAAGTTGATTACTATCAGATTTAGTGTACCATAATCCAAAATTGAGAGTTCCTGCAACATATCTCAAAATTCGTTTTGCCATTTTCCAATGAGAATCTTTGGGTGATTCCATGAATCTGGAAACAAGGCTGGCTGCAAACATAATGTCTGGCCTAGTTGCTGTAAGATACAACAAACTGCCTACTAAACTTTTTTACAGGGTAGATTCCACTGTAGGACCTTCATCATTCTTGCTCAATTTTGTGCCTAGCGGTATGGCGGTTTCTACTGGATTGCATTCTTCCATGCGAAATATTTTGAGAATGTCTATTGCATACTTTTGCTGACAGACAAAAATGCCTTTGGCTGATTGATGAACCTCAATCCCTAAAAAATATTTCATTATGCCAAGATCTGTCATCTCAAACTCATATTGCATGGCATATTTAAAATCTGTTAACTCAAGATTTCCTGTATAGATCATGTCATCAACATATAAACATACAATTAAAATTTTACCGTGCTGATCTGTTTTGGTGTAAAGAGTTGGCTCATTTTGACTTCTACTAAAACCACTTTTGATCAGATAAGTGTCAATTCTTTTGTACCAAGCTCTTGGAGCTTGCTTTAAGCCATATAGGGATTTCTTCAACCGATATACTTTGGCTGGGTGCTCTTGGACTTCAAATCCAGGTGGTTGATCGACATAAACTTCTTCTTCTAAGAAACCATTCAGGAATGCTGACTTGACATCCATTTGGTATACTTGCCATTTGTGTTGTGCTGCTATGGCCAATAGAGTCCTTACAGTGTCTAATCTTGCTACTGGAGCAAAAGTTTCACCATAATCAGTACCTAGTTGTTGTGAGAAGCCTTTGGCAACAAGTCTTGCCTTGTGTTTTTCAATCTTCCCTTTTTCATTGAGTTTAGTTTTGTAAACCCACTTGACACCAATACTCTTCTTGCGAGTTGGCAAATCAACAAGATCCCATGTCTTGTTCTTATCAATGGAGTCAATTTCTTGGTTCATGGCTTGAACCCAATGTGTCTCCTTAGTTGCTTCCTTAAAGGATGTAGGTTGACATGACATTAAAGCAAAAAGATTGTGTTGTTCAAAGTCATCCAACTGTTGATGGATTTCTCTCAAACTTCGAGTTCTCTGATTTTGTGGTTCAGAGAATGATTCTCTGCTAGAAGTTGAGTTATCCTGTGAGTGTTTAAGTTGTCTTTGTACTTGCAATCTTGGAAGAGTAGTTTGAGGTACTTGTTGTTCTGAATTTTCTGCATTTTCAGAACTTGGCAGCAATGGATTTTGACTGTCCATCTGTTGATTTTTTGAATCATTCAAGAATTGATTTTCCAGAAATTTTACATCTCTGCTGAGAATTAATTTCTTGGTGATTGGATTGTAAAGCCTGTAAGCTTTAGATGTTTCACTATATCCAGTGAAAATACATTTCTCACTTTTGTCATCAATTTTCTTCCTTAATTGGGAAGGTATGTGAGCGTATGCTATGCATACAAATGTCCTTAGATGCGCTACATTGAGCTTTGTTCCACTCCGTGCTTCTTGGAGAACTTTTATCTTTAGAATTGTGGTTGGTGATCTATTCAAGAGATAAACTGATCATGCTATTGCTTCAGCCCAAAAACTATTTGACAAACGTTTCTCTTTGAGAAGTGTTCTTGCCATATTCATTATTGTCTGATTTTTCCTTTCAGACACTCCATTCTATTGTGGAGTATACCTAGTTGTTGTTTGCATGATAATGCCTTGTGATTTGCATAAATTTGCAAATTCTCTGGAGTTGTATTCTCCTCTTCCATCTGACCTGAGTGCTTTGATATATTTTCCACTCTGTTTTTCAGCTTCTACCTTGAATTCTTTGAATTTTTCAAATGTTTCAGACTTGTGTCTAAGAAAATAGATCCATGATTTTCTGCTGAAATCATCAATAAACGTTAGAAAGTAAAAGCTACCACCTATTGACTCTGTTTGCATTGGTCCACATAGGTCAGTGTGAACAAGTTCAAGATGTTTTTTGGCTTGATTGGAAGACTGTGGAAAGCTAGTTCTCTTATGTTTTCCAAATATGCAAGACTCACATGGGGGAATTTGCTCTTTAAAGATAGGTAGACCTTTGACCATGGAGTTCTTTTGAAGAAGACTTAGACTCTGAAATGGTAGATGTCCAAATCTTGTATGCCAAACCATTGTTTCATTCAGGGTTGATGCACTCTATGCATATGGTTGACTCAGATTTGCAGTTCTGAGGGTAAGGGGAAACATCCTATTTGAAGTCATATGGATTTCAGAAATCAATTTTCTGTTGGGGTATTTGTCATATATCTTACAAGATGCTCCCTAAAAAAGTACCTTATAGCCATGTTCAATGAGTTGTCCTACACTTAGAAAATTATGTTTCAGATCTGGAACATGATAGACATTGTTTATGTCTTTCTTTACATTCTGTTTGATAAGAATAGGAACAGTTCCTTTTCCTTGAACTTTGACTAAATAATCATTTCCTAGTGTAATATCAGATGAGATTGAAGAATCAATGCATGAAAGTAATTCTTTGTTACCTATCATGTGATTGTTGCATCCACTGTCCAGCAACCAGAGATATTTAGGTTGTTATTCAGTCTTGTGGCATGAGAGAAACATACCTCTTGAGGTTTCTCCCGTGTGATTTGACACATGTGCTCTGCCTGAGAGCTGATCTGCTTGCTTCTTCCTACATTCAGATTCATAGTGCCCATACTTTTTGTAGTAATAACATTGTATGCTTGATTTCTCATATTATCTTCTCCCTCTGCCTCTTTGAGACTGGAAATTTTGATGTTGATTTTGTTGTTGTTGTCTTTGACCTCAGAAATTTTGATTCAGATACTGTTGTCTACTACCTCCACTGGAGTGAGGGTTACTTTGATTGCTCCCTCTTTCTTGGTGGCCTCTGCTTCTACCTCTGTCTCTCCCTCTGCTGAAGGAGAATTGAGTTTTGAAGGCATTGGAGATTGACTCATCTGTGAGATGCAGTCTAGTCTCATGTGTCACCAGAGAACTAATTAGTTCATCTGTTGAAAATCTTGACAGATCCTTGGATTCAAGGATTGCTGTTAGAACCATTTCAAATTTTTTGGGTAAGATTTTGAGGATTTTCTCAACAATTAATTGATCAGTGATGGCTTCGCTATTCAATCTAATCTGGTTCATGATTCCCATGAATCGGGTCATGAACTGATCCACATTTTCAGACTCTGTCATCCTTAGAGTCTCGAATTGCGTTCTTAAGGTCCACAGTTTAACTGTTTTGACCCTGTCATTTCCTTGATAGGAAGATTTAAGGATGTCCCGGGCCTGTTTGGAAGTACCAGTGCCTGTGATTTTCAAAAAAATCGAGTCATCCACAAAATTTTGAATCCAGAATTTCGCTTTATTTTCTTTGTTCCTCAGTGTTGCCTGAGAAATTCGCTGTGGATTTTTCATGGCAGATAGGGCTGTAGGATATGGTTCCACATATCCAAGATCCACTGGTTCCCAACACTCTTTTGATTGCAAGAATGACCTCATTCAAAGAGACCAAAACTCGTAATTCTTTCCCAGAAGAATCGGACCTTGAGTTGGTCCTAAATTGCTAGACGACGCCATAAAAAAAATTGCAGAAAAAATAGAGGGAAATTTCGTATTTACCTCCGATCACCGAAACGCCAATTTGTCGATGGCCGAAAATATCTTATCGACCTTTAATTGGCCTTTGTCACAGTGCAATGTGACCATGCGCCTTAACGTTAAAGCACTACGGGCTTTTCGGATTTTTTGCCTTTCAAATTGCCGAAATGCAAAATTTTCTTTTGGACGATTTAACGGTCCAGATCTTTCTATGATGTGACAGTCCAGATATTATTGGGATATCGTGAATCGGGACTTCATGAACCCTGATGACGAGCTCTTATAATTCCTTGATTCCCTGATCTCTGATTTACCGATGGCGCTTTTCTTTCGGGAAATTTCCCGATTCCTTTGATCTCCTCCACGCATCCTCTTATAATGGACTTTCCTGATCTCTCCTTGTGATTTCGCGATTTGTTCTGTTCCATACTTGTCGTCTCTAGGATCCGTGATTTGCCAAATATCGTAATGTTGATGGAATTTTCTTTCGGGAAATTTTCCGAAAGCCTTGATCTCTGCCACGCGTCCTCAACAGATGGACGACTCAAATCTGCTTCGGGGGTTTCACCGTGGAGATTCTCGATCCCTCGTTTTGATGAGATGATGTCAGTTGGGCCCCAAAATGGAACTTTCCTCCTATCGAGATTTCACAACTTCACAAGTTGAAATCTCTATTGTGCACTCCAAAGGAATAAACCTCGTGCACTTTCTCGCTGATCCAACGGCTGTCGGGCCTCTGCGCAAGATCTAACAGGTGAAATTCTTTCTCCTTTTCTGCACTTTCTTGGTCCCTTTTGAACTAGTTTCCCACTCTAGATCCATTCGCAGGATGAATCTTATGACCTCAGTGGTTGTTCTTTTCACAGTAGACGCGATCTTTGTTGAATTTGAAAGAAATTTCTCCTGCGGAAGAAACAATTTGTGAATCTTTCAAAGATTTGAAAGAATTTCGTGAGTTCTTTGTTCTCTGCTACAATCTTTGACAGATTTGAGCGATTTCTTGAAATCTTTAAACAATTCTGCCTTCTCCAGGAATCTTTAACGATTTCGAATGAATTCTTCGAGTTCTTTAAATGTTCTTCCTTTCTGCAGCTCTTCTTCGTCAATCTTTGACGATTCTTGAAAAATGTGCAAGAATCTTTAAAGTTTCTTCTTTCTGCACTCTCTTCTCCCTTCTCGTGTTTCTGCTCCTTGAAAATTTTGAGCATAGTACGCTCTGCAACCTCGCGTGAGCTTCTTACGCTAATCTTTGAGTGTATGACAAACTGCTTCCTCGTGGAAGTTTCCTGCGAGGATCTTTCGAGAGTATGATGGACGGCTCTCCAAACTTTGTGAAAGAGTATGTGTCGCGTGCTCTCAAGATCCGTGAAGCTCTGTGTTGTGAGGATCATGTTGCTTTTCGGACTATGTGAAGAGGCTTACTACTGAATCTCTGATACCATGATAAATTGTGAAGCAAAGAGAAATGCAGAGAGAAAAGAATAGAACAGTATATTGGACTGTATGAAGAAGTTTTGAAGACGTTACCATGTAGTGGGAAATAGCTGAGCTAAATAGGCTCAAGCAAGACAAAAATATAAAGTGTAGCTGGCCAGGACAGCTAGCAGTGTACAGTCATACTGTTGAGGTTACATTATATTTAACATCCTCCAGGCTCAACTTGAATCTGATTAATGTATTTTAAATCTTATTCACGTGTGTATGCTTTTAGCATTTCCTATAGCCACTATGGGAGAGTTGTAATGGATCATTGGTGTCTGTTTGTTTTCGCTCTCCATTGTGCACATAAAATTAAAAAAAGATGAGAGTAAAATCCCAAAGAAAAAGAGATAAAACAATCCCAAAGCACAAATGAAGAGAAGGGTAACATTCTACCTCTGATTGGAAATCTCAGAGAGCTAGGGTGTGAACCATTATACCAATCGTTGGGCTTGAAGTATTAGAGGGAAAATCACTTTGTTTGAAAGCTAATCTAACCTCCCAGACCAATGAATTTTATTTCCTCAACTCCATCACTGATTAAGGGCATTTGGCAACTTGGGATTACTAGATTTGAGGCCAAGAAACTGCTTAGGCCAACTAACTTCATTTCCTCACCTCCATCACTTAGTAAGGGCGTTTTCTAGCTTGAGATTGATAATACTAACATTCTTTGGTAAATTGAAAGAATGTTGTCACTTAGATGGTGAAATATAGGCTTGTGATTGCCCATCATTTATCTCTCGTTTATTGACTTCATCCGTTGATGTAGAGGTTGGATTTCCTCGTTCCCATTCACATTGTCAAGCAACTCCCTGTCCAACCATAATGTCTCCATCAAAGTTTCCATAGGCTAATTTTATGGCCATCAAATTGTCGTACCAGATTCTGTGATTCTATAGCAATGATCATAGCCATATTTCAAACTCTTCTACATATTTTTTATTATTAGGGACACCACTCAAAGAGAATACAAAATAGGAGTGCAAACACAACAAAAACTACCTACATATCTGAAACTGTGTAAGAAACTAGACCATGCATTCATGACTCACAACACAAGAAAGGATTTATGCACGGTTATAGGAATTAAAAAAATGATGCAGACCCCTTCTGACCCTCGGGCCGAAGTCTACTCATAGGATCGTTCATTCACTTCCTTGAGTCGAAGTGGCTCTTTTGATTCCTCACAGGAATCTCTAATTTCGGATCCACAGTTCCTTCTTCCCTACTCACGGTCTTCTGTACACGACCATGAATTTTGGGTTTCGAAACTCACAGAGTTCTGATGTTGAGAACCTCTGTCCCCTTGATCTCCCGAAATGTTGATACCTAAAATGATGATAAGGATTCAATCAAAAATTATCCCCCTGGTCTATGCCTTGGCCCATATGACCACTTCTCATAAGACCACAGTCTTATTCCCTTCAGGACTTATCAATACGAGAGCCCGATCTCTTGTCAATGGAACTCCCGAATTCCCTGATATCCAAAATCCCGATGGAATCTTTCTTTTGGGAATTTCCCTGAAATCATGCATTGCTGCCATGTGTCCTCCCTCAGATGGATGGTTCTTGTCGCTTCACAATTTTGTGACTTATGACCCCCTGTGACACAATCTCCTCTGTCAACTCGAATCCCCGGTATCCGAAATCCCAATGGAATCTTGATCTCCACCACGTGTCCTCCACGGATGGGTAGTCTAGATCGTTTCGAGACTTCGCTAGGTGCAAAGTCAAAAGACTCCTTCCTCTTCTATTTCCCGATGTCTGAATCTCCGATGTGGGTGATCTCGTGACACGTGTCCTCCTTCCAACGGACGTCTGTGATCCTTTCGCTATTTCGGGACTTTCACGGTGAAGTGTCCTGACCTCTCATCATCAGGACCTTCGAAATCCCGATAACTATGGACTCTTTGAGAATTTTGTCTCTTTTTATGAAGGCTTAACCCTCATGCAACTCCTGACAGATCCAACGACTGTTAGGTTTTCTGACTAAGATCTGATGGTTCAGACCTTGTCTTCCTGTGTGCTCCTCCCACTGCTTCCTGGTTGTGGAAACATCAATGGTCCATATCTCTTTGGCTGATCCAACGACAGCTATGCTTCCTCCTAAGCTTCTGCGCTTTCTTCCCGAACTTGAAAGAATTCTCCAAGTGCAAAAGGCCTCAACCTTTTCTCCTCTCCTTTGCGAACTCTTTACCTTGAGTCTTGCCTGTGTAATTGAAAACACTCTCCCTTCTGAGCTTGGCCCTTTCGAATCCTCAAAGGGTTCTTTTGACTTATGCTCTCCTCACAAACGCTTATGCACACACAAATTTCTATCCATCCTGAGCTTCCTCACGAACTCAGATCTCTAAGGAACTAAGTCCCTTTTTCCTTCTCCTTCAGATGGAGAATTTTTTTGGAAATCCTTAGCTCAAGCAACCTATTGCTGAGTCTTTCAGGTGTTCAGCAACCCTGCAAGGATCCCTCTATGGACTCTTCTTCAATTTCAGAACTCAAAGAGTTCTTCCTTCTGTTCTCTATCTGCACATATACTCAATGCCCACCTGGCAGAGTGTCTAGAATCCTCAGTGATTCTGACTTCTATTGAACTCACAACAGAGTTCTTCCTCCATGCATCACTATGCATATTCTCAATTCCCACTTGGCAGAGCTCTTGCATAATCCCTCAACGATTTTGTCTTCGTATTGAACTTACAGTAGAGTTCCTCCTAATGCAACTAGTGCATACACTCAATGCCCTCCTAGCAAAGCTCTATAGAACTCCTCAGATATTCTGTCTTCCATTGTGTCTTCCTCTACACAGTCCTTCCTCCAAGGTGTTCAACAACCTTGAGGTCTCTTCCCTAATTTAATGACTTCAGCTGTGTGCCCTCCTAGCACGTCTTTGTCCAAATTTTGTAGAACTGGAAGTGCTCTCTAAGCACTGGCTATCATAACCCGCAGTGTTCTGTCACGCTCTCCTGGTGTGAAGCCTCAAAGATGTACAACCCTGAAAATCAAATAACTCCTACAAATGCATACCTAACATACATCTACATCATACATTGAACACACAAAGACATTCACACAACACAGACAATATGCAGGAAAAACTGCTATGGTTTGTATTAATACAAATGCCTCTTTGCAAAGGTGTTCTGAGCATGGATTGTAACAAGGTATCGGCTCTTCTCAACTCTCTCTCTCTTCTACTCTGCTACCACTACTCTGATAATACAAATAAGATCTCTCGATCTTTTACATGAGGGGGATCTTTGAGCTCTTCCCTCCAAACTCACCTACCCTATTCAATTACATTGAATGGGTTGTCTAGTCCAGAATCAGATCTAGATCTTAGCCTTACAAAAATTCAAGGCTATCTACTCTAATGCATGTGCAAAGGCACAACTCCATGGCTCAACAACCTACAACATTAATTACATTCAATTTGAAATTTGAAATGAGGTTGTGCCTCTTCCCATTGAATGTGTGCGCTAATGTGGGCTGGTTGGCCGGCTGGCCGACCTGGAGAGATGATCCTACATCATACTCCTCAGCTGCAAAATTCATGAGCTCCTGCTCATGATCTTCCACCCTCAGCTATTGAAATCCTCTTGGATCCCAAACAAATTTCTGGAGCTATTCATATGCTCCATCTCTCTACCGTTGTTGCTTCTGCTGCTGCTGCTGCTTCTCTGCCCAAATTCTCCTTGATGGCAGTCGCTGCTGACTCTATCATCAGTATTCTAATCTTCTCAATCACTTCGTCCAGCTGCTCCAGTGGCTAGCTCTGTTCATGTAGCCTCCCCTGCTGCAATTTCTCCCTGCAAATGGGAAGATCACCATGATCTCCCATGTCATTCTCTTCATCTTCTATAGAACTAAGTGTCCACTCTGCTACAGACTTCATCTCTGCAGTCTCCTCACTAAACTATTGTTCAACTTCCTCTTCTACTAGTTCTCCTGCTGGTTGAATTCCATTTTTACCCAGTTGCTCCTCAACTTGGAATTTCTCTTCATCATCTACTGCATACCTCGGTACTGTAGTCTTCACCAATTCATCTCCCTAGCTGAAGTCTTTGAGCGATTCCTCGGAATGCTCCTTTGTTTTCTCTGGATTGTTCAGCCAATCCTCCAACATCTTCAACTCCATCTCCCATGGAGTGAGTACTACATCTGCCTACTCTTCTTCTGCTGTCAGCTTCAGTGCTGCAGTCTTCTCAGCTCCCTAGCTAAAACTGTTGATCCATTCCTTGGAATTCTCATTTTCTTCCTCTACTTGGGCAACTTCTAACACCTGCTCCAATTCTTCTTTGACTGTCACAGCTGGCTATCTTCCTCCTACCGCATCATCGGCAACACAGAATATTTCCTCCTCTGGGCTAAGTGGAAGGAATATTCCAACTCCCCCAATCATTAGAATGATATTCTGATCTTCCTTTGTTAGCTCCTCTAGCTGATCTGAACTCACCTTTGAGTTCATGAGACTCTCACATAGCCTCATTTTTGTTCCCGTGTGCTCCTGGCAAATTGGGATTTTTTTGCTGCCCTCCTGGCAGTCTATGAGATCCCATAGTGACCTCATATCATTGCCCTCCTAAAAATGTGAAATTACCTGGCTGTCCTCCTGATAGTCTGTGAGATCCCACAAAAATCTCAACTCCTTTCCCTCCTGGAAATTGGTAATTTCCTAGCTGTCTTCTCGACAGTCCTTGAGATCTTCAGCTGATCCCAATTCATCCTCACTACCGAGATTTATCCCAGTATCTAGTTCACATACCTGAACCACTTCCTCAGGTCCGTCGAGGTTTTCAGCATGCCTCAACCATCCTCTTAACAACCTACGCTATCTTCTATCCATCAACTCCTTGACTGGCCATTTTTATTTCGGCTTCCTCATGGGCCATTCATATACCCATATCGACTTAGCATTCTGCTGCATTCGAAATGCAAGCTTTTCCATTTCTGCCCTTATATTAGTGAGCTCTTCATCTATTTCATATATGCTCATCAGCTTTGGGTCTTTCCTTCCAGCATATCTACGACCTTTAGTAGCCATCTTGCTATATTTGTCTTCCCTCCTGGAAAAACCTGCTACTGTTACTATGCACCGCGAGTGTCTCCAGCCTCTTCCTACAGTCTCTCTGACTATCTTCTTGATTGCTACCTACCTGCAACCAATCATCTACAAAGCTTCCAACACTCTGTCTTCCTTTGCCTTCTCTCTTCCTGAAGTATACAAACATAGTTCTTTCTTTGATACCACAAATGACGCAGACCCCTTTTGACCCTCGGGACGAATTCTGCTCACAGGATTGTTCATTCACTTCCCCGAGCCAAAGTGGCTCTTTTGATTCCTCACTGGAATCTCAAATTTTCGATCCATAGGTCCTTCTTCCCTACTCACGGTCTTTTGTACATGACCATGAATTTTGGGTTTTGGGACTCACAGAGTTATGATATCGAGAACCTCTATCCCCTTGATCTCCCGAAATGCCAATAAGGCTTCAATCAACAATTATCCCCTTGGGCCATGCCTTGGCCCATATGACCACTTCTCATAAGACCACAGTTTTATTCCCTTCTGGACTTATCAATACGAGAGCCCGATCTCTTGTCAATGGAACTCCCAAATTCCCTGATATCTGAAATCTCGATGGACTCTTCCTTTTGGGAATATCCCCGAAATCCTGGATTGCTGCGACGTGTCCTCCCTCAGACACACGGTCCTCGTCGTTTCGCAATTTCGTGACTTATGACCCCCTGTGACACAATCTCCTCTGTCAACTCGAATCCCTGGTATCCGAAATCTCGATGGACTCTCGATCTCCCCCACGTGTCCTCCATGGATGGACAGTCTAGATCATTTCGAGACTTCGCCAGGTGTGAAGTTGAATGACTCCTTCCTCTTATGTTTCCCGATGTCCTAATCTCCAATGTGGGTGATATTGTGACATGTTTCCTCCTTCCAACGGACGGCTGGGATCCTTTCGCTATTTCGGGACTTTCACTGTGAAGTTTCCTGACCTCTCGTCATTAGGACCTCCGAAATCCCGAAGTCCAAAATCTCGATAACTCTACACTCTTCAAGACTTTCTCCTCTGTTCACAAAGGCTTAACCCTCGTGCAACTCCTGATAGATCCAATGACTATCGGGTTTTCTGACTAAGATCTGACGGTTCAGACCTTGTCTTCCTGTGCGCTCCTCCCACTACTTCCTGGATCTATCAATAGTCTAGATCTCTTCGGCTGATCCGACGGCAACTATGCTTCCTCCTGAGCGTCTGTGCTTTCTTCCCATACTTGGAAGAATTCTCCAAGTGCAAAAGTCCTCAACCTTTGCTCCTCTCCTCTGCAAACTCTTTACCTTGAGTCTCACCTGCATACATGAAAATGGTCTCCCTCCTGAGCTTGGCCCTTTCGAATCCTCAAAGGGTTCTTTTGAATTCTTCTCTCCTCGTAGAACCTTCTGTGCAAACAAAGTGCTATCCATCCTGAGCTTCCTCACGAACTCATATATCTAAGGAACTAAGTCCCTTTTTCCTTCTCCTTCAGATGGAGAATTTTTTATGCCCTCCTGGAAATCCTTAGCTCAAGAAACCTATTGTTGAGTCTTTCAGGGTGTTCAACAACCCTGCAAAGATCCCTCTATGGACTCTTCTTCAATTTTAGAATTCAAAGAGTTCTTCCTTCTGTGCTCTATCTGCACATCTACTCAATGCCAACCTGACAGAGTGTCTAGAATCCTCAGTGATTCTGACTTCTGTTCAACTCACAACAAAGTTCTTCCTCAATGCATCATTATGCATATGCTCAATGCCCACTTGACAGAGCTCTTGCAGAATCCCTCAGTGA
The DNA here is from genome assembly GCA_009831015.1 of Picea engelmannii. Classification (NCBI taxonomy): domain Eukaryota; kingdom Viridiplantae; phylum Streptophyta; class Pinopsida; order Pinales; family Pinaceae; genus Picea; species Picea engelmannii. Next base: position 357,631 of record ML783783.1, read on the forward strand.
TTATGTCTTCCTATTGAACTCACAGTAGAGTTCCTCCTTAATGCAACCAGTGCATATGCTCAATGCCCTCCTGGCAGATCTCTACAAAACTCCTCAAAGATTATGTCTTCCACTGTGTCTTCCTCTATATAGTCATGCCTCCAAGGTGTTCAACAAACTTGAGGTCTCTTCTATGAGTTAATGACTTCAGTTGTGTGCCCTCCTAGCAAGTCTTTGTCCAAATTCCATAGAACTGGAAATGCTCTCTAAGAACTGGCTATTAGAACCCGCAGTGTTTTGTCATGCTCTCCTGATGTGAAGCCTCAAAGATCTACAACCCTGAACATCAAATAACTCCTGCAAATTCATACATAACATACATCTACAACATACATTGAACACACAAAGAAATTCACACAACACAGACAATATGCAGGAAAAAATGCTATGGTTTGTATTAATACAAATGCCTCTTTACAAAGGTGTTCTGAGCACAGACTATAACAAGGTCTCGAATCTTCTCAAATCTCTCTCTCTTCTACTCTGCTACCACTACTCTAATAATAGAAAGAAGATCTCTCGATCTTTTACATGAGGGGGCTCTTTGAGCTCTTCCCTCCAAACTCACCTACCCTATTCAATTACATTGAATTGGCTATCTAGTCCAAAATCAGATATAGATCTCAGCCTTACAAACATTCAAGGCTATCTACTCTAATGCCTATGCAAAGGCATGGCTTCATGGCTCAACATCATAAGAAATTAATTACATTCAATTTCAAATTTGAAATGAGGCTGCGCGTCTTCCCATCGAATGTGTGCGCTAACGTGGGCTAGCTAGTTGGCTGGCTGATGTGGAGAGATGCTCCTGCATCAAAAAACAAATGCAAAGACAATAACTACTACAACAAGAAAAATATATGTTTAACAACACTTCCCAATTGCAAACATGAAGTTTTTCACAATACAAATGAGGGAAAGTGATTCTATTTCATTGATATGCATAAATGTATATATACAAGAAAACTACACAAGAAAAACTTGAAAATCCAACTGTCCCAAGCAACCCAAAAATTTCATCTCCATGTAGATGAATTTGTTAACTATGTACACTCGGAGGTTGTGTATTTACAATAGATATTACTCATAAAATTCCCTTGATAATAGATCACAAAGCTTGTTTGCCAAAAACTATTTTGATTGTGGCCCATAGAATTATGATTGTTGTTATCATGTTGGCCCTTTAAGGCCTATTTATTTTTTGTTTTAGACACTTGTTTTTTTGGATAAAAGGTTCATTTAGTATGTGTTTGTTCATGGGGATAGACATGTAGACATTTCCTAGTTTTTCTTTGAGTGCTCTCACTAGGTTCCATTGCATGGCCTGCAGTGAAAGTTTGGTTGTAATATGCATGTAATTGTTCCCAGATAATAAAGGGAAGGAATGGAAAAATGCTTCCTTTCTACTTAAATAAACATCTTCCACCTATCAAGAGGTGGGGCATTGTTTTATATTTTTATGACATGTGACCTGCCAGCCCAAATTAATGACCATGATGGTTTTGTCTTAGCAACATCCCCCTTGTGGGGATGCACCAACCCACAAGAGCTGAAAATTTTACATAGGGGGATCAAACCCTGGTAGGGTAATAACAAGACCCTTCTTTCACCTACTTGGCAAATGTAAAGATCTGTACAATTTTTTTTTGATTTCTCCCTTAATTTTTCCTCATGAACCATTGGTCAATATTTTGGATTCCAATAGTTTATACAATAGTAAATAAGTAATGAAAACAAATTAATTGACATCATATTTAATATCCTAATATATATCAGCAAAACAATATCCCATACTGATCTTTTATTGCTAGTTTCAAGAGGGAATAAATACACAATAGTAATCTTACAAATTGTTTAGACATGACCTTGCTTAATGATGCTTGTTACAAGTCTGATATAAGAGAGTTTGGCTATTGTAGAATTGTTGAGAAGTTGAATCTTTCCCCTCTTGGTCACCATAAATGCTTAGGTTGTCACCTACAGGCCCATGAGAATGTTCTTCTAGGAATACATCCTCTTCTTAATTGGAAACTCTCCCCAGTAACAGGGATATCAGTTATAGGTAATGGGAATTATGCAGAACATCAAAGAATAAACCCAATCAGTGATGATAAATCAGCCCATATGTGATATTTTTCACCCCACACATACAATTCTACCCTGCATAAGGAAAACTCGACTAGAAAAGAGCCACAAACCCAAAAAATGTGAGATTTGACTCCCAATTCTGATACAAACATCCAACAGTCACAAATATGCCTAGCATGATGACAAATTGTTGGCCAACAACTCAAATCGTTCCCCAATGCTCCCAATACTCACCTAACAAGAGGCCACGAGTAGATTAATGTTGCTTCTCTGAATTATTTGTGCTCAACAATCACAAAGGTGCCCAAAAAGAGAAGACTTGAAGCACAATGAAGCATACATACTTTGTCTGTCACAACACACCATTAAAGAGGCATCTGCAACTCATGGAAGGTTTGTGAAAATCATATTTGTGGGTACTAAATATTTGTAGGTGGTAAACATTTTATTTTCTATGGACCTCAAGCATTTTCAGGTTTTCTCCAACCAAGTAAGCGGAATAGAATTCCTCTAGAGACATATGGCACTTGTTACATAAGTCAAATCCACAAGGTATAGGAGGGGTCCTTATGAAAAACCATGAACATACCATAAAAGAAGGGTGAAATACCTCTGAAAATTCCCATGGGCAGAAAATAGGGGGAAATGCCTCCAAAAAATTTCATACTTCAGAAAATTAGGGCGAAGGGAGTATCCAGTTTGAATTTGAGAGGGAGAAAATATATTTCTCTTCTCTCCTCTCAAAAATACCAGTGGGCGAAGGGTTTTTGATCTAATACTTTTAAAATAAATTTGGGGCTATATATAATGACATACTTCAAAAACTTCTATAGAAATAATTTTCCCAACCAAAATTTAATTCCCTCTAGTTTCTCCCATGGGAAACGTTATGCCCCTAAAATTTTCTATGGCAGGGATCCATGTTTGGTTTTTTTGTCATCAACAAGGTGAATGTCTCAAGAAAATCATGGAGTCACAGGTCTCCCGATGAGAAAAAGAGAACATGAATTGTTAGCAGACATAACCATCACTCCCCAAGGCATTCCAATAGGAGAGCACACAACAAATCAAGTCCATCCCATGTTAGGAAGCATAAGAAGAGTTCTAGGGTGGATGAGCTAGAAGGATAAATGAACAAAATCAAACCTCCTACATTTAATGGTGATCACAAGAAGGATGAAGATGCAGAGACATGGCTTCTAGGCATGAGTAAGTATTTTCAATTACATAATTACTCTTCACACGTAGAAGGAATAATTTCCATCTATCAACTCAAGGGAAAGGCATCCATATGGTGGGATCAGCTTGTGCAGGTGCAACACATTAAACAAAAAAATGTTACTTGGAAGAAATTACAAAAGTATTTTGAAAATAAATACTTGACTAAGAGATATTATCACAATAAAATGAAAGAGTTCTTTGAACTCAATCTTGGGAGTATGACCATAGATGAATATGAAAGAAGGTTTTTATAATTGTTGAAGTATGTTTCTTTCATCAAGGTTGAGACATTTAAGATTCATAGGTATTTGAGTGGATTTCCATCATTCATCAGTGAAAAAATAGAATATGATGATCCCCAAACATTGGAGGATACCATAAGGAAAGCTAAATACCTATATGATTAGCATCAAGTAAGCTCGACTTTCCAAAAATCTTGGGAATACAAGAAGAAACATAAGATGGAATAGAGAAAGAAGGGGAATAAGCCACCATTTTCGCAGGGACAACCAGTTTCTAGAGAACCCAGAACAATTGAGATAGGGGGGAAAAGGCCAAGGAAGCCACCTATTCAATGTTGGGTCTGTAAAGGATATCATATGTATAGATATTTTCCTCACAAAGGTGAAAAAGTGATAACTATTCACAATGTACAACAAGATGAAACATTGGAGGACATGGTAAGAAATGTACCAAGGATCTCTGCAACCCTAGACAACAAGAAAGCATAGTTTCAGTCACATATGATTGAAGTGGAAGGTATGATCAAGAACCAAAACAATGTTATTTTAATTGATTCAAGAGCTAGTCATAGTTATATAGATCCTAATATGGTGGAAAGATTGAATTTTCCAAGAAGAAAGCATGGAAAATATTGGTTGGTGTAGTTGACTACCAGAGAGAAAAGAAAAGTTAACGAGTTGGTAAAGTCATATCCAATGGACATGAATGGGCTGAACACGAGGGCAAATTTGAACATCTTGCCTTTAGGTTCCTATGACTATCTAATTGGGATGGATTGGTTGGACCAACATCATGCTATCCTAGACTGTCATAACAAGGAATTTATTTTCTTGGATGGGGAAGGGAACCTAAGGAAAATACATGGAATTCCTAGGGAAATAACTATGAGAGAAATATCAACATTGCAGTTGAAGAAAAGTTACAGGAAAGGGTGTAAATTATTTGTAGCTCATATGTGTGATGTCCCGTTCCCAAGAGTAGGCCAGAATGGAGTGACTTAGTAGTCTATGTGTTCTCGTAGACTATGGTCAGGCACAAACATGGAACAAAAGGGAGAAATAAGGGTGATTTGGTGGCTAAATGATGAATTAAGCCAAAAAAACATAGGAAAAGTCACTTAAGCCAAAGTCAACGAAGAATTAGAACGAAAAGGTGCTAAAGGGGGACTTAATTAATTAATTATTCACCTTAGGAGGAAAATCACATAGCTTAAGTAAGTTCAATGGTGAATTAGATAGGGAAGAATATAAAGGGAGGAATTCGACCTAATGCCTCATTATGCATTGTTATGATTTGATGTTGAGAGTTCCTAGAGTAGGAGGAGATTCGACTTCTACCGTTTTGTGTATTTCTCAAGGAAACCACCACCATTGATAGGTTTCGGTGTTGAGAGACACACCCTAGCCCATCAGATATACCATCCAGTTATTTCACCATGCTATTTAGGAGTATCCAGTTATCAGTGTTGCACAACTCAACTAGCGGGGGCGCAAGTCAAATAGAGGGTTTGTGTAGTTGCACGAGATGAGAGATCGGATTGCAATTTCCTTCCGACCCAGTTGAGATCCAGCCAGGTAGCATAGATTGAGATACTTTCCATCAGATTCGGATGGTGGAATCCTTCAGAATGCATCATTCATCCATTTAGGGTGCAACTCTTTTGGAAGGACAGTTGGGGTTATAGACGGAGCATAAGAGCATATCTAGGGAAACCCTTCCAACCCAGTTCCGCATTTGGGGAGGCAATAATTTTTAGTCCTATAGTATATGATTCCATTGGTGGAATCATTTGGAGTGCATCGAGAGATCCAGGAGGTGCACAGACCCCTAGGGGAGGAGATCTGGAGCATTAGAGGCTAGATATCTCATCTGAAAGTCACTAGTATCATTCTATAGACCAAAGCACTTCTATTGGGATAGATTCCAGTGCATTCTGATGGGTATAACCTTCCAGATGAGTTTTCCAGTTTGTAGCAGTTACCGTGCTTCTCCTAAACCATTGATTTTGTTGATCTATCCATGCATGCATCAGATCTTCCTTCATATTTCGATCACGGTTATTTTATGTTATTTGTTTGTATTCCAGTGACAATCCATGAGATTTAACTGAACACTATCTTCTATATTTCGATTATTTCATTGTATTTCCATGCTTGAATCTCATAATACATATTATTGGGTGGTTGATGTTCCTTATTTCTGCATGCATCATATATATATATTGTTTAAACCATAACATATAGCATGCACATGCAACAACCACAAAACATTTCAAGCACATAACTAAAATGCATCCAAAAACCCCCAGAGTATCATATTTGAAGATAAAACACATTCAGAAACCCCCAGTGTATCAGATCTATGAGACAGAACACTAGATCTGTAGGAGATATCTTGATGAACGGGATCAGGGATATTTCAGTGGTATCATAGATTTAGTCCTGCCAGCCTGTGACTAAAGACGACGAGTACAACAGAAGACCCAGATGGTTGTGAGCACGTAGGTGATGAATATGTCACTTACAATAGGCACAAGGAAAGAAGGCCTAGGCCTAACTTTCATCCTTTCCCTCCCAGCTCAGCGGAAGAGGAAAAGGCACATAGAGAATCAGAGAGAAGGGAAAAGCGTGAGGCTGAGCGAGAGGCAGAAAGGATGCTAGGAGATAGATATGAGTGACCAGAGGGAAGTGGTAAGGCCCCCATGGAACCAGAGGTCGCCTTCCTGCAGGTTATCAGTGATGTTGGTCAGTTAGTGGACCATGTCTCAGTCCTTGGCTCTGGTGGCTGATAGATTGGCTATGGTGGGTATCCCAGGTACACAAGCCCCACATACAACACAGTGGAACTCAAGGGCAGGCAGTAGACCCCAGTCACCCACTCACACATACACCTCTGCAAGTATGATTCCCCAACCTTTGTGTCCCAGTTTCTAGAGGGCACCCCCAGTAGCAACACAAATGTCGATAGCATAGAGACCACCCACTCACGCAGAGGACATTGCAGAGTATTAGAGGGAGTATGGAACATTGGGTCGTGACTTCCATCAAGATATGACCTTAGTCGAGTATTGTGGACTCAAACTCAAGAACCATCCTAGAGAGCCACAGAGAGGAGGGTCATAGCAGCAGCAGGGGGATAACATTGACTTCATGCAAAAATTTGGTAAAGTCACCATACCTTCTTTCGCCAGATCATCCAAATGCACTGCCAGAGCTTGGGTATAGAAGCTAGACACCTACTACAAGCTCAACCATATGACCGAGTCATAAGCCATAAATTTCTCTACCTTACACTTGGAGGGTGAGGCAAACGAGTGGTGGTATCATGGATTGGTGACATTGGACCACAGTTTCATCACCTCCTACAGAGATTTCCCAGAGAGACTCATGGATAGATTTGACAGGAGATATCTAGAGATCCATTTCATAGATCTACCCCAGTTGAGACAAACAGGCACAATAGAGACATTCATCTCAGAGTTTCAAAGGATAGGAGTGGTAGTGACAGATATATTTAAGCCCCGATTGATCATGTTATTCATAGAAGGGCTCACAGAACCCTTGAGAGGATGGGTGAAGACATACAGACCTCACACCTTGCAGGATTCCATCCAATGCACTAAATATTTGGTGGAATCTGTGCCAAAAACTAAACCCTTTACCAAACCCTTTGTACCACAAAGAGACAAGGATTAGAAGAATCTTCAAAGTGAATGGAAGGGCAAGCCCAACCTGGATGATGATACAAGATGGGAGTTGATGTGGAAGAAGCTTTTCTTCTCTTGCAGAGACCCTTGGGTCCCAGGGCATAGACGCCCAGGAAAGGGACAACTCCACTACATTGAAGTGGAATCAGGTAGTGAGGAGGAGGATGAGGATATAGAGGCACGAACAGATAGTGATTCAGAGGATGAGACCACTCAGGAGCCAGATCAGCAGCTGAAGAAACCTATGATACCGACAAGGGAACATGCCAAGGAGGAGACAAAACCTCGTATAGAGGTGAAGGGGGAACCATAGCCACTCTTTCAGGAGTACCCAAGTACAAAACTCTCAGGCTCAAGGGCCTTGTACAGGGGCAATGCATGAAAACCTTAGTTGATTGTGGGGCCACCCACAACTTCATATATGTGTCCTTAGTAACCAAGAGGGGGTTACATATTGAGGAGTTTGAGGGATTCCACGTAGAAGTGCCATATGTATACATGATGATATTTTTTGACATGATCCCATACCTAGAGGTCAAAATAGGAAACTACACCTTGATAGAAACCTTCTATGTAGTTGACCTATCAGATATGGATGCCTTGTTGGGGGTACAATGGTTATATTAATTGGGGGAGATTGCATTCAACTATCAAATGTTGACCATGAGCTTTAGAGATGCCATTGGATCAAGAGTTGTGATGAGAGGCATGTCTGGGAACCACGAGTCGTATCAGCAAAGAGGATGGAATGTATATTTCGTCATGGTGATGTGGCTTACACAACAGAGTGTTTGATCACCACATAGAAGGATTCAGAGGGTAGGGAGCATCACCATCCACAGATCAGAGAGCTTTTGGGTCAGTATAAGCCATTATTTGGGCCGACACCACGAGGGAGACCACCAGACAGGGGATTTCAGCACATGATTGAGTTAGAGGCAGGGGATACACAAGTTATCACTGTGGCGCCCTATAGGCACCCCAAGAAATTCAAGGACAATATTGAGAAAGAAATAAAATAAGTTCTTACAATGGGGAACATCAGGTCCAACATGAGTCCTTTTGCATCTTGATTCATTCTAGTATTGAAGAAGGATGGCATGTTATGGATGTTCATCAATTACAGAGTGCTCAACAAGAAAATCATCAAGAATCGGTACCCCATCTCATGCATAGATGAGTTGATGGACGAGTTACATGGGGCAGTTTTCTTCACTAAGATTGATCTACGGTCAAGATACCATCAGATCAGCATCAGGGAGTAAGACATTGAGAAGACAACATTCCGATGTCATTTCAGACACTTTGAGTTCTTGGTCATGTCATTTGGATTGACTAACGCACCAACCACTTTCCAGTCTTGCTTGAACCATATCTTTAGAGGAGATTTGAGGAAGTACCTTCTGGTATTATTCGATGATATATTGATCTACATCAAGACATGGGATGAGCATATAGCACATTTGGGGGAGGTCTTGGATATTATGTAGACACATTCATTATATGCCAAGGATTCCAAATGTGAATTTGTCATGAGAGAACTACTATACTTAGGGCATATCATCAGTGAGCAGGGAGTATGGGTTCATTAGGAAAAGATCAAGGCCATTTTGGATTTGCCAATGCCCAAGAAACTCATGGAGCTAAGAGGATTATGTGGGTTATGAAGTTACTACAGGCGGTTCATCAAGGGATTTTCATAGTTGGGAGCACCACTCATAGACTTGACCAAGAAGGGTGATTTTTCATTGGACAGAGGAGTCACAACAGACATTTGACAAAATGAAGGAGGTTATGATCACATGCCCTATTCTAGCCCTTCTAGACTTCTCGCAGCTGTTTGTCTTAGAGTGTGATGCATGAGGGGTGGGGATTGGAGCAATTTTGATGTAGGGGGGCCACCCCATTGTGTTTGAAAGAAGGAATATCAATAATTTGAAGAGACTCTATCCTATTTATGACAAGGAAATGATATCCATCATGCATGCCTTAAATTCAGGAAGTATCTGGTAGGTAGTAGATTTTTAGTGAAGACGGATCATAACAGTCTAAAGTATTTCCTAGATCAGAAAGACCTCAGCGAGAGACAACCAAAGTGGGTCTCAAATATCCAAGCCTTTGATTTTGACATTGAGTATGTCAAGGGGAAAAGGAATATCATAGCAGATGCCTTGTCTAGGAGGCCAACAAGATGTACGATGTTGGACATTTGTACAGATTGGAAAGCTCATTTATTGGTGGAGTACTCAAAAAAAAAAAATTCTTTTGAGGTGATGGATGGACAGGTGATTGATGATAGATATCGGGTTCTTGATGATGTCATTTTCTACAAGGACCGGATCTACCTAGTCCCAGAATATACCATGAAGGGGAAAATTTTGAAGGTGTGTCATGATTCGCCTACATTAGGGCATCAAAGGTACTTGAAAACATATAGGCAGATCAGGGAGAGATTATCATGGAAGGGTCTCAAGGATGATGTCCTGAAACACATCCAGGAGTGCATGACTTGTCAGCAAAACAAGTTCCTAGTAGACACACCCTACAGGGTTGCTACAACCTCTACCCATTCCAGAGAAGAAATGGGAGAGAATTTCTATGGATTTCATTATAGGCCTTCCTCAAGTGCAGGGCAGGGACTGTATATTTTGGTGGTTGATAGGATGACCAAATTTCCACATTTCTTTGCCATACCCATGGACTATAAGGCCATACAAGTAGCATAGTTGTTTTTTAGGGAGGTATTCTAGTTGCATGGTTTACCTAGGCAGATAGTCAGTGACAGAAATGGGAGCTTCATCAGCGCATTTTGGTAGGATATTTTTAGGTTGATAGGCCCAGAGCTAGCTACGAGTACTAGCTACCACCCACAGATAGATGGACAGACATAGATCATCAACAAATGGGTGGAGGGGTATCTGAGGAACTATGTGGGCGTGCTGAAACGCACATGGGTGAGATGGTTACACATGGGTGAGTATTTCTACAACACAACTTACCATATGTCTATCAGGATGTCACCATTCAGGGCATTGTATGGATATGGTGCACCCTCCTTTGTGGAGACTGTGTTTGCGGACAGTCGGGTCTCAGGGGCTAAAGACTGGGTGGAGGAGAGTTAGAGGATTTTGCAAGCAGTGAGGGAGAACTTGCAAATAGCTCGGAACTAGCAAAATATATATGTAGACCGACACAGAGTTGAGTGTAGTTTTGAGATAGGGGATTTGGTTTTTCTACGATTAAAGCCATACAAACAATCCTCCTTGAAGAGGAGCGAAGCAGAGAGGCTAAAGACAAAGTTTTATGGGCCATACAGAGTCATAAGGAGGATAGGAGAGGTGGCATATGAGCTAGAGCTATCGGAGGGTAGCAAGATTCATAACGTTTTTCATGTATCTTCCCTTAAAAAGGTTGTGGGACAACAAATTATTATTTATGAGGAGTTTCCTCCCTTGGATGAGGAGGGCCAGTTGGAGCTAGTGACGAAGGAAGTACTAGAGAAAAGAGAGTGCAGGTTGAGGGGCAGGGTCATCAAGGAGTTTTTGGCTAGATGGAGGGGTCTTCCAATGGAGGATGCCACATGGGAGTGAGAGCATATTTTGTAGCACCTAGGATTGATGTTGCTTGAGGAAAAGAAATCTTGGGAAGGGAGGACTATGATGTATCATTCCCAAGAGTAGCCCAGCCGAGAGTGACTTAGTATTCTATGTGTTCCCGTAGACTATAGTTAGGCAAAAACATGGAACAAAATGGAGAAATAAGGGTGATTTGGTGGCTAAACGATGAATTAAGCCAAAAAAACATAGGAAAAGTCACTTAAGCGTAAGTCAACAAAGAATTAGAACGAAAAGGTGCTTGAGGGGGACTTAATTAGTTAATTATTCACCTTAGGATGAAAAGTGCCTAGCTTAAGTAAGGTCAATGGTGAATTAGATCGGGAAGAGTATAAAGGGAGGAATTCGACCTAATTCCTTATTATGCATTGTTATGATTTGATGTTGAGAGTTCCCATAGGAGGAAGAGATTCGACTTCTACTGTTTTGTGGATTTCTAGAGGAATCCACCACCATTGATAGGTTTCAGTGTTGAGAGACACACCCTAGCCCATAGGAGATACCATCCAGGTATTTCACCATGCTATTCCGAAGTATCCAATTATCAGTGATGCGCAACTCAGATAGTGGGGGCGCAAGTCATATACAGGGTTTGTGTAGCTTCCCGATATCAAAGCTCATATTGCAGTTTCCTTCCGACCCAGTTGAGATCCATATAGGGAACATAGATTGAGCCACTTTCCATTAGATTTGGATGGTGGAATCCTTAAGAGAACATCATTCATCCATTTAAGGTGCAACTCTTTTGGAAGGACAGTTGGGATTATAGACGGAGCATCAGAGCAGATCTGGAGAAACCCTTTCGACCCAATTCTGCATTTGGTGAGGTGATTGTTTTGAGTCATATAGAAGTCGATTCCATTGGTGGAACCATTTGGGGAGCATCCAGAGAGCCAAGAGGTGCACAGACCCCCAGGAGATGAGATCTGGAGCATGAGAGGCAAGATCTATCATCCGACAGTAACCAATATCATTCTAGAGGCCAGGGTGCTTCTACTGGGATAGTTTCCATTGCATTCTAATAGGTATAAGCTTCCTGACAAGTTTTCTAGTTTGTATCGGTTACTGTGCTTCTCCGAACCATCAATTTTGTCGATCTATCTGTGCATGCATCAAATATACCTCCATCTTCTGATCACGGGTATTGTATGTTATTTTTTGTATTCCAGTGATGATCCATGAGATCTAACTAAATACTATCTTCTATATTTCCATTATTTCATTGTATTTCCATGCTTGAATCTCATAATACATATTATTGGGCGATTGATGTTCCTTATTTCTGCATGCATAATATATATATTGTTTAAACCATAACATATAACATGCACATGCAACAACCACAATTTTTTTTTAGCACATAACTAAAACACATCCAGAAACCCCCAGAGTATCATATCTGAAGATAAAACACATTCAGAGACCCACAGTGTATCAGATCTGTTAGATAAAACACTAGATCTGTAGGAGATATCATAATCAATGGGATGAAGGATATTTCAATATGGAAGAGACACCTAAAGATAAGGTGTCAAATTTTGAATTTTATTTAGTCCTAAAAGAGTTTGAAGATGTGTTTAAAGAAATAACATGATTACCCCCTAAAAGAGACATTGATTTATCCATAAATCTGATTCCTGGAGTAGCTCCAGTATCCAAGACTCCTTACAAGATGAGTACACCAGAGTTGAAGGAGTTGAAAATGAAGCTTGAAGAGATCCTGAAGAAAGGGTATATCTTCCCAAGTGTGTCACCTTGGGGTGCCCTATTTTTATTTGTGAAGAATAAGGATGGAACCTTGAGACTTTTCATGGACTTTAGGTAGCTAAACAAGGTAACTTTGAAGAATAAGTATCCTTTTCCAAGGATCGATGAGATTTTTGATCAGTTGAAGAATGAAAAAATATTATCCAAGGTTTATCTCAGGTCAAGGTATCATCAGGTACGAATTAAAGAAGAAGACATCATCGAGACTTCTTGCAGAGCAAGGTATGGCCATTATGAACTCACAATGGTGCCATTTGGGTTATCAAATGCACCCGTTTTTTTCGTGTGTTTAATGAATGGAACTTTCAGAGAATACCTAGATAAGTTTGTCATTGTATTTTTGGATGACATTCTTATATATTCTAAGTCATAGGAAGAACATCAACAACACTTAAGGTTGGAACAACAAGTATTAAGGGAGCATCATTTGTATGCCAAATAGAGAAAGTGCTCATTTTATCAGAAGAAAATACAATATCTCAGACATATCATCTCATAAGAAGGGATATCATTGGATCTGGAAAATATTGATACCATTAGAGGATCATCAACACCTAAGAATGTGACAAAGGTCAGATCCTTCATGGGCCTTGTAGTCTACTACAAAATATTTATTGAAGGATTCTCAAAGATTGCACACCCGATCACTTCCTTGCAAAATAAGGGAGTGAATTTTCAGTGGACAATAGAATGTGAAAAGAGTTTCCAGTACTTAAAGAAATTATTAACTAGTTCTCCAATACTAAGGATCGCAGATCCAAATGAAGACTTTATTGTATGCACTAATGCATGTAAAGAAGAACTTGGTGGAGTCCTCATACAAAATGGATATGTTGTATGTTATGAATCAAGGAAGTTGAAGGAGAATTAAAGACACTATGCTACTCATGATTTGGAGTTGGAATCCATAGTGCATCCCTTAAGATGTGTAGGAACTACCTCATGGGGAAAAGTTTCGAGTGGAGGACAGACCATAATGGTCTGAAATATTTATTTGGACAACCAACTCTAACTGCTAGGCAAAGAAGGTGGTTATATTTTCTCATTGAATATGACTTTGATATAAATCATATCAAAGGGAAATAGAGCAAGGTAGCTAATGTACTTAGTAGGAGGGTGCATGAGCTGCATGCTACAACCATTAGCATGTACCAAAATTATTTGAAGGACAAAATCTTGGAGGCTGGAAAATCAGATTTTCAATACATGGAAATGGTAACAAAATTACAACAAGGTATTTTGCAGTAGAAAATTTAAGATTACAAGCTGGGAGATGATGAAATTATCATGTGCAGAGGAATAATTTATGTGCCAAATGCCTAGGAATTGAAAATTCTGATATTGAAAGTGTTAAGAAACAAATATCAAAATAGGATAAAAAAAACCTCATAATAAGTACTCAACGCCTTGAAAAAGAGAGAATTTCATATAATAAGCCTCTTTGAGGGGGAAGCCTCCTTATACACCACATAAATTTCCAAATACAATATGATTCCAAATGAAAAATTCTCCTTGGTATATATAGGAGACTAGGAGGTACAATTACAACTAATGGACCCAAGACGATATAAATAAAATAACATTACTAATGTAATTTGCCCCAATTAAGGGGTAGTGTGCCACTATTTAGGGCTTAACATGCCCCTCCCCTCCAAACAAGTGTTGTCCACAATAGTTGAGTAATTCTGGATGCTTCTGTATAAAAGACTCATCTTCCCAAGTGGAATATTCAATAGGTAGTTTCCTCCACTTAATGAGATACTTTGAAATGGATCTATTCCTTAGCTGGCGAATTCTTATGTCAATGATAGATTCAGGATCCAATATGATTTTTCCTTCCTCATCAAGTTCTGGAAATATAGTTTGAAATTGGATCTTGTCACCTATAACCTTCTTTAAGCATGAAACATGGAAAACAAGGTGCACTCATGAAGATGCAGGAAACTCCAATTTGTATGGCATAGTACCAATATTTTGCAACACCTTATAAGGGCCATCGTACTTTGGTGATAATTTGTTATCCTTCTTAGCTTGATTGAGGGACATTTGTTTGTATGGTTGTAGTCTTAAAAATACCCAATCCCCTACTTCAAAACTCTTTTCACTACAATGTTGATCTGCTTGTTGTTTCATGTGATTGTGTGCCATGGTCAGGTTATCTTTAAGAGTTGGAGAACTTGTTGTTGATGCTTGATGTGATCTTCCACTGCTTCAACCTTAGATTTTTATTTTAGAGAAGAAGTGATGGAAGGAGGGTGGTATCCATAGAGTGCCATAAATGGTGTAATTTTTGTTGCAGTATGAAAGGAAGTCTTATACCACCATTCTGCTAAGGGTAACCATTTGAGCCATTGTGTTTGTTTATCAGAGACAAAGCAATGAAGGTAGCCTTCCAAACATTTGTTCACTATCTCAATTTTTTCATCATATTGAGGATGATAGGATGAGCTATGACCCAATTGAGTACCCAAACAAGAAAATAGTTTTGTCGAAAAATGTCCAGTGAAGATGGGATCTTTGTCACTTACAATAATATTTGGGCTACCATGTAGCTTTTGAACTGTCTCCATGAATGCGGTGGCAACTGTACTAGCTTTGAAATGATGAGAGAGGGCACAAAAGTGTGTACTTGGTCAGTATATAAAAAATTACCATGATGACAGTCTTTCCTTTAGACTTTGGTAACCCTGTGATGAATTCCATGGAAACCTCCTCCCAATGTTGACTTGGGATGGCTAATGGTTGTAAAATACCTAGGGTATTAAATGTTTCCACCTTATTTTGTTGAAAAACCAAACATTCTGCCACAAACCTTTGAACATCAGTTTTAAGGCCATCCCCAAAAAATTCCTTCTTGAACCTATGGTAGGTGTTTTAAAATATCGAGTTCCCTCCGACTGGAGAGGTTTTCAATTCCAATAGTAACTTTTGTTTGAGTTGGGAGTTATTACATAAATATAAGAGATCTATGTACCATAGTGAATCATTTTTCCATGTAAATGTATATGATGCACTGGAATCTTGCTGCAACCTTTGAATGAGATTCCACAAGATTTCGTCATTCTTCCATTCATCCCTCGCTTCTATTATCCAATCGGGTTGGACGACCAAGATAGCACAAAGAAAGGCCTCAACATATTCATCCTTTCTTGAGAGTGCATCTACCACAACATTTTGCTTCCCTTTTTTATAGATGATTTCAAAATCATAGCCCAACATCTTGGTCACCCATTTTTATTGTTCTTATAAAGATAGTATTTGTTCCAAGCAGTATTTAAGACTATCATGATCTATTTTAACCTTGAAGTTATTACCTATTAGGTAAGGGCTCCATTTGTTCAATGAATGTAGTATCGCCATCATTTCCTTCTCATAAATGGGTTTGTGTAAGTCCTTTCCCTTGAGTGGTCAACTTTCAAAAGCTAGGGGCCTTCATTATTGCATTAGAACAACGCCAATGTCATTTAAAGAGACATCACATTCTACAATAAAGGTTTTTGTGAAATGTTGGTCCTAAACTCCACACCTAACTGCGAAAGGGCAAAGCTAGGCCACCTCAAGTTTATAATGATTGGATTTTTGATAAGTAGGTTTTTTTGGTCAGCTTAAGGATAGGTTTTTAAAGATGGTAATCTGGTTGGACAAGCCTCACAGTATAAAAGTAGGTTTTCCTTTTCTAATGGTATGGATATTAATAGATAGTTGGGGATATGAAAAGACGAACACAGGAAACAACAACAAGAAATGCAAAGAATCACTTGCTATGTGAGAGTAAATAATTAAAATAATATCTTAAGGCTTAGAAAAATATATAGATGCAAATCATTCAACAGGTTTCCAAATAGTATATATTTCACTAAACAATAGTTGTATAACAGGTTGCAGAATCAACAAAAAGCTGACCTAAAACAATGGTTGAAAGAATAAGGAAATATACATTGCACACATCACAAAATTTGCATTCAATACAAGATTAAACAAATAAATATTTGAGTAAGAGAACACAACTATCATCAACATATATTCACTAGGTAGAGAACTTTACAGTTATATGAGAATGTCCAGCCCTTCCACTGCCTCTATTTTTCTCCAAAAAGTTGAACCCCTAAAACATACAAAAAGTACTTATTTATCAGAGTTGCAAAGGCCCTCGACTAGTGTGGAACTAGGGATTAAATATACCACATATGTCATTAAATAACTTATTAAATTCACTAAACATTGGTTGGAGTATCTTAATGTATACTTTGAGCCTGAATCAAATAAAGGTGTGGTTCTTATCACACAAAAAAGACCATTGATTATGCCTTATTCTAGAAGAATCCTACAATTAAATAACTGAAAACTGTTACTGACAATGAAACTGGACTGATGCATGCATTGGAGAGAACTGAGATATGACATAAATTACCAAGAGTGATTGAACTAAGTTCTATATCGATCATGGCATGCCCACGCACCATTGGAGGCCACTTGAGACAACTGGAAGTGTGGTCGTGTCTTTCCCCACTTATCTCTTGGAGAACAGAAGCAAGTTATGTTTCTCTTTTCTGGAGTTTGGACGTGTAGATTCCCCATTCTTGATTTGGAGCCCCTTCTTAAAACTTTCAAATATGCAATAAATGTGGATGAGTCACTTCATAATTTTAGTGTTTGGAGGTTTCAGAGCACAGAGGATTCATATCCTCTGGAGGATAGAACCCCCGAAGTCATTAACCAACGTCAATCACTTATTAATCCGAGATTACATTTAACCTTCATCATTTCGGGACTTCGGGACTCTGACTCTTCAGGGTTCGGGAGCTTACACATGTTCTTGATAGAAATCTCTTGGAGTAAGATCTACCGAAGGTGACGTGGAAAACAATGATGTGTCTACATGCCAAAGAGTGACACGTGTCACTCGAAAATGAGAAGATGATGCAACCAAATGACCTTAAATGAGTTCTACGTGTCATGATAGGAGAGTTCCATGCGTCAAAAACTAATAGAAACCACTTCTCTCCGACACTTCTGCATTTTGGGGCTCTTCTACTTCATGAACCTATTGCTTCGGAGCTCTGTTACTTCGAAGCTTCGGAGGCTTAGACACTTTGGAAGGTTTGAACCAATGGAAAGTTCATATGCCTTAATGTCGAAGTCATGGAGTCAATCCTGTTAAACCCATCTTGATTTTGAATATCTGAATGTGTGAGAACCATTGATCTGTTTCGACTATTGGATCTGCACCATTGAAGATTTGACCTGTCAGTTTGGCTTAAATTCTAAGCTCAAAATGGATTTCTTTGATTTGTTTCCTTTTTCTGTATAAGCTTACTGAGCTTACAAAGGACTCGTTGGACCTAGATGTCTCCTGTGCACATAAAATACTTGGTGGAACTGTTGCATGCTCAATTAGTGGAAAATATGATGACAAGTATTTCAAACTCAAACCAAAACATGAAATCACCCTTCAAGAAAGAGAAAAAGATGGCACACAATAAGTAAAGATGAGCAGGGGCCATGAAGCTGAGTGATTGAACAATGGAGAATAAGCTAATAAAGAAACCACAAAACTTAGAATTGATGGATGTATAGGGTAAATGAGGGAAAAGGGAAGCAGTGCAGACTTAAGTTACAACATTGGCTCCAACCAAGGATAACACTTCCCTATGAGGTGCTAAGAACAATAGACCAGGTGCCTTACCTTTCAAAACCTCTCTCCCACTAGCTGCAACTTACCATTGTTTCTATTTTTTGGGCACGTATCTCTGCCACTGTTTCTCAACCATGCATCTATCAAGTTCGAAACAGTAACTAGTTACTACACCCCAGTGCCTTTGTTGGGATATGTAGTCTTTATTCAATATGAAATTTAAGCTGCAGCTACATCCCAGTGCCTTTCTTGGGATATGGATTCCTTATTCACAAACAACTAACTATTCAAATGAAAAAAATAAAGGAAAGAATCTATGTTACAAGAGGGACCTTCCCTCATCCTTAAAAAAAATAGTGTTTCAGGAAGTGCCCATTTACTGGGCCTCCAAAGATCTCTGCATCATCTAGATTGTGCAAGATAAATTTATTATTGTCCAGAAATTAAACCACCTTAAAAGGGCCAAACCAGAGGTTATCAAACTTACTGTTCTTGGACTTGTCATCCCTTATGGAATCCCACCTCAAAACCAAGTCACCTTCTTGACTTTCTTGGTCGGTTGAGATATTGGAGAATTCATCAATGATGTGTAGAAACCTTTGCAGAGCTAGATCATCAGTAAATAATTTCCATTTCTTTATGTTGTCTGGTATGGTTGTTCTATGTATGATTTCTACCTGATATTTAATATTTGTACCAATGGGAGGTCTAAAAGTGTTGGTAGCTAAGGCCATACAATCTACCTCCTGATTTGTTTCTCTCAGAATGAAGGATATGTTAAATTCTATAAAGGAATTGCCGATCAGATCCCATACCTTGTTTATGTATTGCTTGAGCCTCTGTTTTTTAGCTTGATATATGTTCTTAACTTGATTGGTGATTAACTCGAAATCACCAAAATCACTAAAAAGCCAATGTCCATGTCTTGGGCTACCCTCAATCCCAGTACCAGAGGTTCATATTCAACTATATTATTAGTACTTTCAAACTCCAACTTATAAGAGAGTGTTATTCCATCTTGTGAAGGGGATATGAGGAGTATACCTTCCCAGGATAATTCCTTCGATGAAGAGCCATCGAAATACATATTCCATACTTTTTTTAGTTGATCTGTCAGAGGCTGATCTTTGCGTTGGCTAATTGATATTTCAGGTTCATCATCATTTAAATGAAAGATAGATGAGCCGATATCACCCTCAACAACATAAGTTGTGTGATTTCTTGGGTTCTGATGGTCACTGGTGATATAGGATAATCTTACCCCTTTGTATAGACTCCTATGTTCCCCTCCGAACACAGGGATGGTGGTGTAAGTGAGGTCCATTTGTATTGATCCTCCAACCTTCTTATCCCATGTTTTGGATAAGAGTATACCAAAATTCAGGGGAATGTCAGCCACAATAATGTCCATTACTACACTCTTCATTGGTAATCATTCCAAATAAACCACCATCTATTTTATCAGTCCCAGACATTTTACTTTCTTAGAATCAAAGGAGTACAGGTCTAGGTAGGGTTTGGTGATCTCAAAACCTAGTTCTTCCATAAAATCCTTTAGCATAAGATTGTGAGAGGCTCTTGAGTCCATAAGAAAATTATGCAGGATCTTATCATGGACATTTAAATATATATAGAATGGTGGAGAAGCATCGGAGCCATCATCAATGTGTGGACCTACAGTAATGATTGGGTTATCATCCTGCAAACTAATTACATCAGATGATACAATAGAAGTAGTTGGCCGCAAAACTTTCATGATAGATTTTTTGAAAGGTTCATTCTTCATCAATTTTGTTAAAGGCACAGGGGTATTGATTTTTCTCAACTCATGCTCTAGGCTAAAAGAGGTTGGTGGCCTATCGACTTCCTTTATTTCAGGGACTATGGGTTTAGATACGGGAAGTTGTTGAGCTTTAGATGACATATCTTAACCTGGATTTGGCTTGGGAGGAACTTCAACTTGTTTGTTTTGATCAGATGTGGTGGCTTTGGGAGGCCCCTCTCTGGTTATCAAATCATATTTTTTCTAGGGTTGGCCTTGACTAAGTCCCTCTTTTCCTATCTAATTATCGGACTAATTTGACAGTTGTGTTACCTCATATTCCTTCTACGTTAAGTGACTGGTATAAAAATCTTCTTAATTTAAAAGTAAAACAACAATATCATCTACAACATCGTTGTCTACATCTATCTCCTCAATCTG
The DNA here is from genome assembly GCA_009831015.1 of Picea engelmannii. NCBI lineage: Eukaryota > Viridiplantae > Streptophyta > Pinopsida > Pinales > Pinaceae > Picea > Picea engelmannii. Next base: position 378,147 of record ML783783.1, read on the forward strand.
ATGGTGTTGGGAAGGAGGCACTTCCCTTTGATCATCAACATTCCTCCTTTCTCTCTGGATTATCTGAGGGGAATCATTAGGCCTTCTAAACTAGTTTGGATTTCTATTTCCAGCCCCTTGAAAAACTTTGTTTGGTTGTTTAGATTCACATTTTAGCTTAGCTATTTCAGATGTCTGATACTTCAAGTTTTGGTCATTTCATTAAGTTTGGGATCAGACATGGCTTTGTTAGAGGAGGAAGGGTAATATTCTCTCTATTTCTTCTTGTCTTTAACCTATATAATTCCAATATATTGGATTCAACCTCAATGGTTTCTTCCTACATGGACAACAAGGTGGTGGATCTTCTCTCCCTCAGCGGAAGGGAGAAATCTGCATCAAATGCATTGAAATAAGTGATATTGGAAGAGGCTTCAGTTGGTTTGATCTCATCTGGGATTCTACCATACATCTTATTGAATCTCTTGGTGAAGTCTGAAATAGATTCACCATTCTTTCTCTTTAGAGCCCCAAAATCAGTGATGTAGTAGAGATAAACTCTCCTATCTCCCCATTTCTTTATGAAAACTTCATCCAATGCCTCAATATCTACGATGGAGGATGGAGGAAGACCTTGGAACCATTTCCTTACTTCCCCATCTAGACTCTGCACAAACAACCTCATTTACACATTTGCATAGTTAATGTTAAAGTTGTCCAGAAATATGTAGAAGGCTACCAGATGTTCCTTAGTTGTGACCTCACCTTCCCCATCTTATATTGGTAAATATTTCATGTAATATGTGGTTTGGAGTGCATGTAATCCTATAGGCATAACTAAGGGTGCATATCTAGTAGCAATAATGGCATCCATCATGTTAGCATCCATTTCTTGGGAAATAGAAATCTAAATATTTATGGGAGCTATAGGGGTGGATGCTAGACTAGATGATGAAGTAGAGTCAAGATTTGAAGATGTCTGAGGTTCCTTAGAATTGTGATTCTCAAGGATAGAAAATTCAAGCTGCTTGAGATGATGAAGAGAAGTAGAATCTTTGGGTGTAGCTTTACCCTTGAGGGGGGGGTATATCTATGAGCTACACTAGATTTTCTTAGTTTCCTTTATGGCTCAAAGAATATTGTGTCCTTCTCAAGGTTAGGATGAGCCTTGGTGTCTTTGATGTGTTCAGATTTGGATCTTTTGAGTCCTTTTATGGGCACCAATATTTCCTTTGTAAATTCTACTCAGTGGAGTTTCTAGGTGAAAGATGGAAGTCTGTCTTTGTTTGATCTTTGTTCACCATCAAAGGTCATAGCTATTCAATGATATTTTCCTAGGGAAATATATTTCTTTACTCTGTTCCCCAGAAACAATGCCATAAGATGTTGGTCCTAAAGTCTACACCTGACTACTAAAGGAAAAAGCTAGGACACCTCAAATTTGTAATGATTGGTTTTTTGATAAGTTGGTTTTGTTGGTCAGCATAAGGATATGTTTTCAAAGATGGTAATCTGGTTGGACAATTCACACAATATAAAAGTAGGTTCTCCTTTGCTAATGGTATGGATATTAATAGACAGTTGGGGATATGAAAAGACAAACACATGAAACAACAACACACAATGCAATGAATCACTTTCTATGTGATAATAAAGAATTAAAATAATATCTTAAGGCTTACACAAATATCTATATGCAAATCATTCAACAGGTTGCAAAATAGTAGATCTTTCGCTAAACAATTGTTTTATAAAAGGTTGAAGAATTAGCAAAAAGATGAACTAAAACAATGGCTGAAAGAATAAGAAAATGTGCATTTAACACATCACAAAATTTTCATTCAAGACAAGATTAAACACATAAATATTTGAGTAAGAGAACACATCTGTCATAAACATATATTCACTAGGTAGAGAACTTTACAATTATCTGAGAAGGTCTGGCCCTTTCGCTACCTCTATTTTTCTCCAAAAATATGAACCCCTAAAACATTCAAAAACCATCTATTTATCAGTGTTTCAAAGGCCCTCAACTAGTGTGGAACTGGGGATTAACTCTACCACATCTATCATTAAACAACTTATGAAATTCACTAAACACTGGCTGGAGTATCTTAATGTATACTTTGAGGCTAACTTAAATAAAAAGGAGTGGTTCTTATCACACGAAAAATACCATTGATTATGCCTTAATCTAAAAGAATCATGCAATTAAATAACTGAAAACTGATACTGACAATGAAACTGGACTGATGCATGCATTGGAGCGAACTTAGACCTGACAGAAATGACCAAGAGTGATAGAACTGAGTTCTGTATCGATCATGACACACACGGGCGCTGTTGGATGCCACTAGAGAAACCTGGAAGTGTGGTCATGTCTTTCCCCACTTATCTCTTGGAGAACAAAACAAAGTTATGTTGCGCTTTTCTGGAGTTTGGGCATGTAGTTTCCCCATTCTTGGTTTGGTGCCCCTTTTTAAACCTTTCAAATATGAAATAAATGTGGGTGAGCCACTTCAAAATTTCGACGTTTGAAGGTTTCGAAGAACAGAGGATGCATATCCTCCGGAGGACAGAACACCCGAAGTCATTAACCAACACCAATCACTTATTAACCTGAGATTAGCTTTAACCTTCATCATTTCATGATTTTGGGACTCTGGCTCTTTGGGGTTTGGGAGCTTATGCCTGTTCTTGATATAAATCTCCTAGAGTTATATCTACCCTAGATGACGTGGAAAACAATTACGTGTCTACAAGCTAGAGAGTTACACATATCACTCAAAAATGAGCGGATGACACAACCAAATGACCTGAAATGAGTTCTACGTGTCATGCGTCAAAAACCGATAGACACCACGTGTCTCTGACACTTCATCATTTCGGAGCTTCGGTACTTTGGGGACCTGTTGCTTCGGATCTCCGGCACTTCAAAGCTTTGGAGGCTTTGAAACTTTAGCATTTAGACACTTAGGAAGGTTTGAACCAATGGAAAGTTTAGACACCTGAACGTTAAAGTCATGGAGTCAATCCTATTAAACCCCTCTTGATTTTGAGGCTTCAAATGTGTGAGAACCGTTGATCTGAATAGACTATTGGATATCCACCATTGAAGATTTGACTTGTCTTTTTGGCTTAAATTCTAAGCCCAAAATGGATTGCTTTGATTTGATGCCTTTTTCGACAGAATCTTACTGAGTTTACAAAGGACTTGTTGGACCTGGATGTATCTTGCACACATAAAAGACTTGGTGGACTTATTGCATGCTCAATTAATGTAAAATATGATGACAAGTTTTTCAAACTCAAACCAGAACATGAAATCACCCTTCAAGAAAGAGAAAAAGAAGGTGCAAAATAAGTAAAGACAAGCAGGAGCCATGAAGCTGAATGATTGAAAAATAGAGAATAAGATAAGAATGGATGTATAGGGTAAAGGAGGAAAAAGGGTAGGGGTGCAGACTTAGGTTACAACATGAAGTCTGGTGTGGTCAATACAAGAGCTTTGCACATCACCTCTATAAGTTGTTCAAAACCTTGAGTTGCCTGTAGAGTCCATGAAAATTCACCCTTCTTATTTAATTCCATTAAAGGTGATGATATTCTTCCATTGTTATGAACAAACTTGCAATAGTAACCTGTCAAACCCAAAAATCCTCTAATATTCTTCAATTTTTTTGGAATTGGACAATCTATCATGGCCTTAATCTTGTTAGGGTCTACCTTGACACCTTCATGAGATACAATATGACCCAAATAATCTACCTCTTTCACCCCAAAGAAACATTTGGATGGTTTGGCATATATTTGTTGCTCCTTTAGTAGTTGTAGAACCTATTCAAAATATTGCACATGATCCTCCCAAGACTTTTTATAGATTAGTATATCATCAAAAGATACTAACACAAATTTTTGAAGGAAGGGCTTGAAAATGGAATTCATCAACCCTACGAATGTGGAAGGTGCATTTGTAAGGCCAAAATGCATGACCAAAAATTCATAATGGCCTTCATGAGTTCAAAATCCTGTTTTTGGGATATTTCTTACTTCATTCTAATCTGATGATACCCTGAACGAAGATCCAACTTTGTGAAATAGATTTCTCCATGTAGTTCTTCTAACAATTCATCAATGACGGGAATGGGAAAATTATCTTTAATAGTGATCTTGTTGAGCTCTCTATAATCTGGACACATATGCCATGAGCCCTCTTTCTTGAGTACCATTACCACTGATGCAGAGTAACAATTTGGCTAGGTCTAACAATGATATCCTCTAACATTTCTTCAACCATATGCTCAATTTCACTCTTCTGGGCATAAGGGTATCTGTAATGATTGATGTTAGGAGGAACACTCCCAGGAATTAGGTGAATAGCATGATCATGATTTCGAGTGGGTGGAAGACCTTTGGGAATATATTCGAATACTTTGGAATTCTTATAAATGATCCCTTCGAGATCTAGGGGAATAGATGTCTTAGATTTTTGAACATCTAGTGAGCATAGTTGTATAGTTACACCCTGATGCCCCTTTTTCAATAATTGTTTCATGCCATTAGAGCTGATAACCTTACTGGGTTTCCCTGTGATACCCCTTAAGTCAATTTCTTTTCCTTCCAATGAAAATTTCATGAAAAGTTCTTGAAAATTAAAAGCCATTGTTCCTAATGATTCTAACCATTGGATTCCTAGTACGACATCCGCACCACCCATAGGTATAGAAATCATTGGAATATTCATTACATATTCTTCCATAGTAATATTGATCTTATTTCATTATCCTAAGAAATTGATAGTTCCTCCATCTACAATCATTACTTGAAACTCTGGCACTGGATATATAAAGAAATTTATAGCTTTGGCTAATTTATAGTGAATGAAATTATCAATACTACAATAATCAATTAGGACTATTACCTTTTTCTTTTTGATATATCTTTCGATCTTGAGGGTTTGAGGAGTGTTAATTCTAGCCACTGCATTACATGATATCATGGGAGTCAACTCTTCAAAAGAAATTTCTTCTACATTTTCATCTTGAGATGGTTCTTGTTCTTGTTATTCTTCCTCTTTACAATCTATGTAGAATGATTTCTTCTCACCACACTTATGTTCCTTACTGTACTTGCTATCACAATTAAAGCATAAACCTTTTTATTTTCTTTCCTCCAATTGTTGAGGTGTCAACCTTATAGGTTGAGGTGTTTCAGAAGAAGGAACATTATTCTCTTGATAAATGTTAGGAGTGGTCCTTCTAGTAGCCATAGCCATATTTTTACTTTCAACATTTATTTCCACCCTGAATGCAGTCTCCAATGATTTGGGTTCCCAAAGGTGAACCTCATGTTGATTTTTATCCTTTAAAGTTCCTATGAATACATCAATCATGTGCTCATCTATAATATCCATTAACTTTATATTCAATCTTTGGAAGTTCTCAATGTTCTCTGAAACTAAGCCTTTTTTTCTTGAGATTTATCAATTGGCTAAAGAAGGTATTGCTCCTTGTATCCTCATAGTGTGTTATCATTTCTTTCGTGAAAATTTTCCAAGTGACGAGTGATTTTTGAGAACAAATTCATCGATACCACACAAATTGATTGGGTTCTAAATATAAAGAAGAAATTCAAACCTTTTGTGTATATGGCACATCATTTAGATCAAATAATTGCTCCATATGAAGTATCCATGTGATTGGATACTTGTCATAAAACTTCCTCATATCAATCTTAGGAAAGTGGTTGGTATTCAACCCAAAGTTGGAGTTTCTCCGTTATTGATTCATCTTCCTTGTGTCATCATCATGAATTTCATGGGATACATTTTCACTTTCAAGTGTCCTCTCTATTAGGAAATTTTTCAATCCTTCCATGATCTCACTTTTTAAACCATCCATCTTAGTATCCATTATTGACTCCAACTTAGCTTCAGTTGAATCCATCATCCCTTCTAGTTCATATTTTGTTACTTCCCTCTTTTGAAAATCATTTATGTCCATGTGCATTTATTCACCTTCATCAAGAGTCCAAGTAGGACTGTATGGAGGCTTATTTGGTGTATAAGTTCCCTTTTTTGGTGGCATGTTGGCCTAGTATCACTTTTAAACCTTGATTTCTGGAAGGTTCTTCTAGACGATCTTTCTTCTACTGTATCTGCAAACTTTTCGGCCCTTCTAGGTATGAAAATTTATTTTGGTAGTTCTATGATACATATTCTTTTCAATTCCACAGTTTTGATCAAAATTGGATGTGCTAAGTGGAAGTTATGGTAACTTCCCCACAACTTTCTGATTTTTGTCCCTTCTAGGAGAGCATACTTGTAAAGCGTGCCAAGATCACAATATTTGATATTTGGTTCTGAAACTTTTACCATACATAGTACAAAATGTCCACTATCCAATGCAACTAGTCTCACGTAATTTGGATACTCACTGAAGAATATATCATTGTTTTACCCAGAAGGCCTGTTTGAGATTAGTTAATATGACTAGTCAGATACCCTATCCTGCACAGGGTGTATCTACAAAAGTAGGATGACCCAAAAGATGAAATTTTAATCAAAGATACCATAATAATTTATATGAATACAATACAGATTTCGGGGTATGAAACATTACATAAAAATTTGTATAGCGAAAATTCTGTGATGACTAAATTGAGGATGATTCTAGAACCCTATCTTATACAAGATATCTCTCCAAATGTAAAAGGCCTCAAGAGATGAAATTTTAAACCAAGGTACCTTGATCCGTATCATAAATATCCTCCAAGGGGTTCCTTCTGAAATGACGTATTAAAAAAACTATATCTAAAATTACAAGGTTTATTAGGTAGCATCGAAACTCCATGACCTTGAGCTCTGATACCAAATGTTAACAACGAAACATAAAAATAGCATAAAAAAACCTCATAATAAATACTCAATGCCTTGAAAAAGAGATAATTTCAGATAATAAATCTCTTCAAGGGGGAAACCTCCTTATACACCAAATAAATTTTCAAATGTAAGATGATTCAAAATGAAAAGGTCTCCTTGGTATATATAAGAGACCAGGAGGTACAATTACAACTAATGGACCCAAGATGACATAACTAGAATAAAATTACTAATGTAAAATGCCCTAATTATGGGGTAATGTGCCACTATTTAGGGCTTAACAGAAATAAATTCATAATGTACCTTATGCTGGGCACTCAGGGTATCAAAAAACTATTGCAGTTGTCAAGAGACAATATTATTGGCCAAGCATGAAGAAGGAAGTTGTTGAGTATATTGTCAAATGTTTGGAGTGTCAAAAGGTTAAGGCTGAGCATAGACACCCAAATGGATTGCTACAACCATTACCCATTCCTGAGTGGAAATGGGAGGTTATAACAATGGATTTCATCACCAAACTTCCCAAAACAAACAAGAAACATGATTTTATCATGGTAGTGGTGGATAAGCTTACCAAAGTTGACCATTTTATTCTAGTGAAGCTCACACACAAGGAAATCAACGTTGTTGATATTTAAATGAGAGAGATTGCTCGACTGCATGGTATACCCAAGACAATTATGTCTGACAGAGATCCAAAATTCACTTCCGACTTTTGAAAAGGATTATTTAAAGGATTTGGAATGAGTTTGAATTTCAACACAAACTATCATCCATAATCTGATGGAAAAATAGAGAGGGTGAATCAAGTGATTGAAGATATGATGAGGATGTATGTGATTGAAAAACCATCAAAATGGGAAGACTACGTACACTTGGTAGAGTTTTCTTATAACAATGGGTACCAAGAATCTCTAAAGATGAGCCCATTTGAGGAACTTTATGGAAGAAGGTGCAACACACTAGTAAGTTGGGACAACCCAACAACTAGAGCAGTGGTTGGGCCAAAATTGATTAGGGAAATGGAAGAGCATATGTTTAAAATAAAAGAGAATTTAAAGGTTTCTTAAGACAGGCAGACAAGCTATGTTGATAATGGAATAATTCATGGGGAATTTAAAGTAAGTCACCATGTATTCTTGAAAGTGAAGTCCAACAAAACTTCCCTCAAGTTGGGAATTATTCAAAGTTGGCAGCTTGTTATTGTGGGCCATTTGAAATCCTAGAGAGAATTGGTCTTGTAGCATACATGCTTGCATTACCTGCATCAATGTCTATTCATAATGTATTCCATGTATCATTGCTCAAAAAGCATATACCTAATGCTAATCATGTTATTGATTGGAATGTGATTTAGGTGGATCAAGAAGGTACTTTTCAAGTGCATTTGGTGTTCTTATTGGATCGGAAGATCAAGAAGATTTGGAATCGATCCATAGAGATAGTAAAGGTCCAATGGACCTGGTACGGTCGTGCGGATGCCACTTGGGAGCATGATGATTCTATGCGAGTAGAATACCCATATATTTTTTAAGTCTTTTGAAATTTTGGTGGTAAATATATTTCACTGAGGATAGTGCATAAATAAGGGGAGAGGGATGTAATACCTTAATACCAAGCCCCAGTTGTCATTGTGAATAAGTTTTATAGGCTGTTTAGCTAGGTTATTATAGGACAAAAGGCTTATATGTTTATTAGGTAGGAGATCCTAGATGATAAAGGCCAATGAGCCTATTTTTGTATATGTAAACACTCATATCATTAATAAAAATACATCAGTATGTGTAGACCAACCACGATAAAAGAGTATGGGGGAATAAAATCCACTAGGAAGGGAAAGGGGGGGCTAAGAACCTAGTAAAGGGGCCAAGCTAGAGGGTGTATCTCTAAGGGAATATTATAATATTATTCCTAGAGACAAAGGAATGGATAAATCAGATGTTATCCTAAGTTCCTATGTGAATGGGAATGATCTAAAAGTGGAGAGGAACGAGCTACTGCAGAGCCATATTTTAATCAAGGCGCATGCAATTATATGTGGGAAAAATTAGTTTGTTTTCACCCATTCTTCCCTTTCATCCTCACATTCACCATTCTCCCCAGTCATGAGTGCACTCACCAATTACTCTGTTTCCACCAGTATTCGAGCTCTGCATCCATCACTCACGCCTGAGGATGTATGTAGTACCTCCCTGTCACATGTAGCATACCCATGCCTTAATTGAGCCAGAACCATTTCATACCCACTTTTTGTTGTTTCCTTCACCTGATCCTGTACCTGGTTGACTTAGAGATGGATTAAGGATGCGGGTTGTCAATCCCATGGATTGAAGAGGCATGTTGTTGGGCTTGCGAGAATCTCTCTGCAGGTGAGATAATTGTTGGGAATTTGTTTCCTGAGGGAGCACAACTCTAGTTACAGTGCTATGAGACTTCCTACCTGGCCTATTGTTGAAGCCCTAGAAGGGAAGTGGCACAACCAAAGGACTGTTAAGGAGAGAAGGGGCACACTTCCTAGGGTGGGACATGCATGTGGGGAATGAGAGACTATAGGATGGTATCTTGAGTTGTCACATGGGAAAAAATCCTTCGTGTTGTCTGTGTAGCTTCAACCTAGTTAGAAATCCCTTTACCTAGGTGGAATTTAGTCCCAGCTCGGGGTTGCCCACTATTGAGAGTTTTGAGCATCGTGGTCTAAGGCTAGGAGGATCGTGGAAGGTATGCACATAGTTGGTGGTATTCTGTCAAAGATAAGTATCAATTGTGTGTTAATTTATATGTTGTGTATCTATACATGTGTTTATGTTTATGGGCTTTGCCTATGCATGCTACATGTATACTTTTACTATTTTTTCCGCATGAAGTAGTGCAGTAGCAAATTATATTTTTTTGTTTAGATTTATATAAATATATATACAGTGGGAATGAAATTGAATGTGTCATAGCCCAATGTTCCAAGGCTAGGGATGCTACAAGATAATTGGAATTTACTATAGATTTAAAACATGGAACAAAACCAATTGAAAGAACACCATATCAGATGTTGACACCTGAATTACAACAGTTAAAGATGAAATTGAAGGAGTTATTAGATTTTTTTCTTATACGTCCAAGTGTATCACCGTGGGGTGAACCAATAATTTTTGTTAAAAAGGAGGACGGACTGTGGAGGCTTTGCATTGACTATCGTCAATTAAACAAATCCACAATCAATAATCAATACCCGTTACCAAGGATTCATGACTTATTTGATCAAATGAAGGGGGAGACAGTGTTTTCAAAGATTTATTTGAGGTCGAGATATCATCAATTGTGAATCAAAGAGGAATAAATTCCTAAAATAGTGTTTAAGACAATATTTTGACATTATGAATTTACTGTATTATTGTTTGGTTTGACAAATGACCCCGGCGTGTTCATGAGTTTAATGAATGGGTTTTTCTACGAATATTTGGACAAGTTCATATAGGTATTTATTGAAGATATATTAATTAACTCTCAGACAAAAGAGGAGCATGATTAACATATCTAGTTTTGCAATGTTTAAGAGAAAACAAATTGTATGGAAAGTTTTCGAAGTGTTCATTTTATCATATGAAGATTCAATATTTGGGACACATTATCTCTCGACAAGGTATCGTTGTGGAACCAAGGAACGTAGAGGATATTATGGAATGGACAACACTGATGAAAGTGCAAGAATTTTGTAGTTTTATGGGAATAGCAGGTTACTATCGACGCTTCATCGAAGGATTTTCAAAAATAGCAAACCCAATTACGGAACTGCAAAAGAAGAATAAGAAATTGGTATGGTCAGAGATATGCGATGAAGTGTTTCATAAGCTTAAAGAATTATTAACAACATCACCGATATTAAAATTTCCATATATCGATAAGGAGTTATTGGTATGCACTAACGCATCCAAAATGGGTGGAGTACTAATGCAATAAGTTCAAGTTATTGTATATATTTCATGAAAACTAAGAAAGCATGAACAAAATTACACAACACATGATTTGGAATTATTAGCAATTTTTTATGCCTTATGAGTTTGGAGACATTACCTTATTGGAAGAAAATTTGAATTGAAGACTGATCATAGTGGATTACAACACATTTTTATTCAGAGTGACCTAAACAGATGACAAATACGTTAGTTAGAACTTTTAATTGAGTATGATTTTGAAATCACGTATATTAAAGGAACAATTAACATAGTAACAGATGTATTGAGTCGGAGACCACACATTTTATCAGTAATACCACTAAAAATGAACCTTCAGGAAAAGATTTTAGCATTACATATTGATGACGACCAGTACAAGTAAAGGACAATATCGTACAAGATACCATCGTGATACCTATATAGGAGGGTTATTCTTTGGATAATGATGAACTATTAAGATATAATGGTAGAATTTATGTACTGCCAAATGATGAAATGAAAAATTGAATTTTGAATGAAGCTCATCAAGAAGTGTATATGGCCCATCCTTGAGTCCCAAAAATAAAAGAATATCTTAAACCTTTATTCTTTTGGGAATAAAAATTTATATAGTTAACTATGTGGCGAGATGTCTTGAATGTCAGCAAGTGAAGGCTGAACATCGACATCCAGTGGGATTATTAAGGCCACCTGTGATTCCTGAATCGAAATGGGAAGTTATATCAATGGATTTTATTGTTGGATTTCCATTGACGAAAAGGAGACATAGTTCTATTTTTTTATTTGTCGACACTTTGATGAAGAGTACGCATTTTATTCCAGTTCGTATGACATATCAAGGACCTGACATAGCTAGAATTTTTTTTTTAAATTGTAAGATTGCATGGTGTATCAAGGAAGATAATATATGATTGAGGATCAATATTCACTATAAGTTTTTGGAGTAGTTTCCAAGAGGATTTGGGCACACAATTAAATTTCAGTACAACATATCACCCCGAAACATATGGACAAATGGAAAAAAAGAATCAAATTCTAGAAGTGATCCAGATTTTATGAGCAGAACAAAAAAATAATAAAGATTGTTATTATTCTTAACACAAAGACACAAGAATAACAAATATACAATAACAAAGATACAGTAAAATTGGTTTCTATTCAATAAGAAAATGTGCCGAAACTGTAAATTGTAGTGGAAAACAAGCTTGTTAGAATGGTGGTGACTTATCTGTGAGAAGAGATGTGACGACTGTGCTCATTCGCAAGAAGATGGTTACAATGAGCCTCTCCAATAATTTTTTACAATCAATAGGAATTCCAAAACCCTATAAATCCAAAAACCTAACCCTGGGAGATGAAGCGCCAAAAGTCATGTGGGCCTCGTTGGGGTAAACTAGTACATCAACTTCCTGGGGTCGTAACTTTTGCATACAATCTCCATTTTAAGCGTACAATATCCCATTGGAAAGGTCTATCTGAGGAATACACATGTTGTTTTTATAATCTAACTTTGTCTATAATTGTGGAGAGCCTTAAAATCGTTCTTTATGGCCTCAAAACGGCCCCGAAAGTCAAGGACCCTAAAACTAAGAAAAAAAATGCCAAACTAGAAAACTGCCAAAATGAGCTAGTTGGAATAGGTGGGAGGCCACCGAAATCCATAAGGATCAATCCTCCCCACTTAGGAAGAAATGGTATACATTGCATTGAGTTCCCCCATCAAATGAGCAAATGTCTGTTGAATTTGGCCCTAGGTGAGCCACTTGCCTTGGTGCAGGAGCTGCCCTACTTTGACAACTCGATAAAGTTGGATCCTTTGTTGGTGAGTGCACTTGACCCATGTGTCCACAATACGATCACTGGATTCCTATTGCATGCAATCAGGTTTGTGCTTTGTTGGTTTCAATTGTTTGGATATCTATGAGGTGTCCAATAATAATGGTAAGTATGGCCGAAGGATATCCACATTCAACACTGGGTGCAGGCCAAGGAAAGGAGGAAAGGAGGAAAGGAGGATATGCATGATTATATGATTGATGAGCTTAGTTTGGCCATCATTCTAGGGGTTGAAGGAAATGGATTTGGTGAGTTTGGTGTCAAACAATGACTAGAGGCTCGACCAAAAGGTGTTGAGGAATTGATTTTCCCAATCAGAGACAATGGTTTATGGGATTCCAAAATGTACCCATACTCATTCAAAGAAGATATTGGAAATGGCCTATGTTGTGATGCTCTTCTTGCAGGCGACTAGGATCGCCATCTTGGAATTGTGATCAGCAACCAAAAAGACACATTCATTTCCCCTCTTGGTGGTCAGAAGGCCCGAAATGTATTCCATTGAGATGGATTCCCATGGCCTATCAGGGGTAGGGATGGGGGTGTATAGGCCATGTTTTAGTGGTCTCTTTGGCAATAGCGCAGGCAGTGCAGGACCTGATATACTTGTTGACATCCTATCGAAGCTTAAATCGATAGAAATGATTATGAAACAATGCCACTATATTTTCGACACCGAAGTGTCCTTCCACCCGACTGTCGTGGGATTACTAAATCAAATTCAATCACTCTCTTTATGGAACAAAAATATGGCCCAATCGACATAATATCCCTTCATGAGTTGGTGCCCAACATTTGGTATGTGGTGGAGAATTCAGAGCATGTCTCATAGAGGATGGGACATCTAGAGGTCTCATGGCCGTAAGACTCTAGCACCATGGTGAGTGTCACGATTGGAGGTTAGTTGGGGAAATCAACAAATCGGTTGGTATTGCCTGTTTTATACTTGATGTTGAGATGAAACTGCTACAATTATGTGGACCACTTATGATGGAGTTCATTCTGCAATTTTATTTATGTCTTCATGAACTGCAGTGGCTTATGATCCGTGGGGATGATTGTCTCCTTCCTGAGAATGTAATATCTCCACTAGAGGTAGGATTGCATAATGGAGTACATTCCATTGTCGTAAGTAGGTTACTTATGGACAACATACGATAGTCTCTCACTATGATAGGCCATGTGGTGGTCGTGTTGAGTGAGAACAATGACCACAACATAGTCCAAACCATCTGTCTCGATCTCAAAGGGTTGTTGCGGGTCCAGTAATGAAAGTACTAGGGATGAGCACAAGAGTTGTTTTAAATTATCAAACATTTGTTGTTGGGATAGGACCGACACAAATGTTTCATTACCACAACCTTTGGTTACTTATCTGAGGGCCCATGCAATATGGGAGAATCCCAACTTGAACCTATGATAGAAACGAGCAAGGCCTAAGAAGCTCTGAAGATCAGTGAGTGTGGTTGGGGATGGTTAGTCACAGATGACATGGAAATTGGTTGCATCCACTTGCACACCATGTTGATCCAAAATGTAGCCTAGGTAATGTACCATGTCCATACTTAAGGAGAATTTTTCCAAGTTGGCATATAGCTTGTGTTGTCGCAGGGTGTGCAGAACCTACTGAATATGTTGCAAGTGTTCTGCCCAAGCCTTGTTGTAGATGAGGATGTCATCCAGATACACCAGTAGAAAACTATTGGTGAACGGTCACATGATATTGTCCATCATCCTCATGAAATTTGTTGGAGAATTTTTCAAATTAAAGGGCATCACCAACCATTCAAAAAGACCTTCTTTTGAATTGAAGGCGGTCTTCCATACATTTGTCTGTTCTATGGGGACCTTATGGTATCCAGAATTCAGATCAATATTACTAAATTATTTCCCCCCCTTGATCTGATCAAGGAGATCGTCGATTATGGGAATTGGGTATCAATTCCTCAATGTGATTTTATTTAGGGCCCAGTAATCAATGCTGAGTCATCAGGTCCCATCTTTCTTCTGCACCAGTATGATTGGGCTCCCACAAGGCAATGATATGGGACAAATGTGCGCCTTGTGGAGAAATTCTTGGATATTTCACTTGATCCCTTCATTCTCTAACATAGAGGGGTGATAGACTGGCCCATTGGGAAGCGATGCACCAGGGGTCAGATCGATGGGATTCTTGACCTGACAGTGCAGAGGTACCCCGGTAGGTGAGGAGAAGATATATTTGTATTCCTCCATGACCTTGTCCACTTGCTTTTGCTATGTGGAGAGGTCGACCATGAAGGATCTGGATGTGGTTTCAATCTTTCACTCACTCTGAGAGAAAATCATGAAGAAGATAAACTTCTCAGTATGAGAGATGACCTTCTTGCATTCCTTGGTAGAGATCAAGGAAATAACACTAGGTGGGACTACCTCGAGTATCCTGTATAATTTATTGTTCAAAGTAATAATAAAATTGCGAGGCATAGACTCATATAAATCACGTCGTTTCAATAAATAAGGTTGGAGTGACATCACAAACTTCGAGAGGAGTGACATCACACAATACCTCATCTTTGAAGGGCTTTATGTTGTACGATAGGTGACACTATTCGCTGACGTGGAAATCGCTTCCTTGGAGGAGCCATCCAATGGTGTAGGGTTATGGGTGCGACATTGTCGATAGGGATAGCTGCTTGATGACCTCGTATAATATGAGGTTCTTTTGGATGTTGATATAAATGATAAAGTGTAGTGGGGTTCCTTTTACCCACAACTGTGAATGAAAGAGGAACTTGCCTTCTTCTGGCTTGTCTAGTTCATTGGGATGGACCTTGGTGGTAGAAACAGTGGCACTTTGTTCCACATCAATGATCCATCTCCCGCTTTTAGGTTCTGACTCAGATTTGGAACCCTCATATGATTTAGACACTTTCACCTTAGCCACCAGTGATTGCTTGGAGTGGCAATCAATAGTGTTATGCTAGGGGCTCTTTTGTAAGTCACACCATTTCCCAATATATTTCTTTGCATTTTTGGTGTCCTTCTTTGCTTGTGGCCTAGACTAGTTTTCCTTAGGTTGTCCATCTTTTGTTTTTCCTTTGTTCTGCGGGTTGGGGATTCACTTTACTTTCTTCTCATGTGAGGGGTTCCTAGGCCCAAACTGTCATGTCTTTTGTTTAATCTTTTTCTCGATTTTGATAGCATATCGGTATGCCGCACCCAAGGACGGGATATTCAAAAACTCCATTTCGACCTATATTTATTTATGTAGACCACCTCGATACTTGAACACCATATGTCACTTAGAATATTTGATACCTAGCTTGGTGCATAAGGTATGGAAGATATTTGTGAACTCTATAACTTCTTAGTCTCTTTCCTGTCGTAGTGTGGTCCATTTTGTATACAGGTCATCATAACATCCAACATGGTAGTATTGTTCCTTGATAGCGTCCCTAAAGGAATCCTAGGTGATCGCGACTGTAAACAATGAGGGTTCTTTTATTTCCTTTTTCTCACAAAAATTCTCCCACCAATATTTGACATGGGTAATGACTTTGAGGAGCACAAACGTAATATTTTCTCTACAACATCTAGAAAATTTAACCATTTATTTACAACATCTGTGTCTATCTGACCTTCAAATATGGGAATGTCAAATTTTATTTTTCTCTTAAAGGGGACGATGCCTCCATTCGAGGAATATGTGTTTCCTATTGGTAGCCACCGAAGGATTTGCACAAAACTATCCATCATTTTATTCCTTTGTTGCATGAGGGATTCCTCAAGAAACATTTTGAAAGGATACCTTGTCCCATCGTATTTATTTTCTCCCACCATGAGAGGTTGCTTGGGCATGTGATATATTTTTTCCTCAAGATAAACAAGCTCGATAACCAAATCTTTGTACCTTGACCTCGTCGAGGACATGCATTAAGAACGACAAGGAGCAGACCGCTCTGATACCACTAATATGAATTTTATGAGCAAAATGAAAATGAATACAAATTATTATTATTCTTAACATAGCGACACAAGTATAGCAGAGACACAATAACAGAGATACAACAAAATTTGTTTCTATTCAATAAGAAAATGTGATGAAATTGTAAAATGCAATGGAAAACAAGCTTGCTAGAATGGTGGCAGGTTATCTCTGAGAAGAGATGTGATGGTTGGGCTCATTCACAAGCATATGGTTACAATGAGGCTCTCCAAGCCTTTTTTACAATCAAAATGAATGTCAAAACCGTAGACATCCAAAAACCTAACCCTAGGAGATGAAGTGCCAAAAGTCATGTGGGCCCCATTGGGGTAAACTAGTACATCAACTTTTCGAGGTCATAACTTTTACATACGATATTCATTTTCGGTGCACGATAGGCCGTTCGAAAGGTCTATCTAAGGAATACACATGTTTCCATTAGACTTTGACTCCGTCTATAGTCTAATTGTGGCGAGCCCTAAAAATTCCATTTAGGGCCTCAAAACGGCCCCAGAAGTCAAGGACCCGAAAACTTGGAAAAAAAATGCTGAACTGGGAAACTGCCAAAATGAGCCAGTTGGAATAGGTGGGAGGCCACTGAAATTCATATGGATCAGAAGATATGCTTTGAATGTATGTTATGGATCAACATAAACAATGGTTTTTTTTTTACCATTGGTAGAATTTGCGTTTAATAACAGTTATCATAGTTCAATAAAGATTGCACCTTTCAAGTTTCTATACAGACAATCGTGTAGAACACCTTTGAGCTAGGATCGACTAGAAAATAGGGTCCTGGTGGGACCAAAAGTGATTCAAGAAATGGAATATCATATGCGAACCATAAAGAAGAGAATTAAGGAAGTGCAATACAGACAAAACAATTATGCAGATGCACATCGAATAAACCTTAATTATGAGGTTGGTGATAAGGTTTTTTTGTGGGTGAATCTGCATAAGAGTTCGATTAAGTTTGGAAAGGGCACTAAAATCTCTCCAAGTTTTGTGGGACTTTCGAAGTTGTATAAAATAAAGGACCCCTAGCTTATCGAATAACCTTACTTGATTCTTTGAGGCATATGTATGATGTGTTTCATGACTCAGTTTCACATCATTATATTTCAAATTTGTCACATGTTATGGATTTAAGATTATATCACGTATTGGGAGGGTTCTCTCATAGCAGATACAATCTTCATATTGGACCATCTCACTTGATAGCTAATACATTGATTGGTAGATCATGTCAAGGTTTGGTGGGATAGTTATAGTCCACATTCTGCCACTTGGGAGGACGCACATGAGATGCGTCAACAGTTTCCATATTTATTTTAAAAGTTTGATATATAGATTAGTAGCATCTATATTTACTACTCTCATTATTAGACTGTACAAACTTCGGGATGAAGTTTAAAACAAGAGGATTTTTATGTAACATCGTGTTCCTCTGATGAAGCTTTCATACCACAAATTTAATCTTTAAGGACACTTGCGAGAAAGTAATCCAGTTAAAACATGATACTTTATGATTGGCTGATTTGGTTTATGAGTTAAAAATTATGTCATCATTGAGTATTGAAATTTTGATATGTTATTAATATTGATGTATAATAGTGACAGGTATTATGATGATATTTCCTGAGTGTGAAATAAACATGACATGACGAGGATGCTTATGGCATCAACATAATACCTTGGACTCTGGATTGAGTCAGGGAGTGGACTATTGACTTTGATTATGAGTACTTTATTTTATTATGCTTGTGTTAAGATTGTGATTTTAGTTATGCATATCATGTATAAGAGTAATTAATGTGATTTTTTTAGTGGATGTAGGCATAGTGACACTTGATAATATGACTCACATATGGAGTAAATGGATCATACACATATGTAAAATAGATGAGGGAGAGGTGTGGTAGCATCCCTGTCACATCGTACTGGAACCCTCGTTGTGACCTAAACTAAAGGTTAATGACTACCTTGTTTCTGAGAGTTTCACGATGTCCTGAGGGCAGAATGAGACAGTCCTGCACAAAGATTTCGGAGGGGTGCACAATAAGTAAGATTCCATATTCCTTAGTAATCTCTTAGTCTCACACAAGGACAACAAGTGGAGTATTAACTCCAAATGTCACACAACTTCCAAACTAAGTCAAATGGAGAGTGGCACCCTTGGAGCACATAGGTGCGTCTTTAAGGGAACATTGCATGTTAATATAAATACAAATAATAAAAGAAAACGTCAAGAGAAATTAATAAAAAAAAATTAGAAGACTTTAGAATATAAAATGAATACTTATAATTTGTTAGAGAAGAGAATACAAATTTAATATTAATTTATAAACCGGAAAACATAACAAAATCTAAGCCTATATGTTTTTGAGTAAATAAGGTTTATAATAATTGGATTAACGGAAACTTAGAATAAATAAGCACTAGTAAAGAGAATAAAATTTTAGACATACGCACAAGGTGTGCATGAAATTAATAAAAAAAAAAATTAAATTAAAAGAAATTAATTCATGAGAAAATGGGTTATCAACATAGAGTTAGAATACTAAGTCAAACTAGAATCTAAATCATAACTAAGAAAATATTCCTAATCAAATCCCAACTGTAATTTATTTAGCATACACAATAAAGGAGAAATTGGAGAATTAAGGGACAACTAGGAGAAAATATAGGAACTAATGGTGGAGGTGAGGAAAAATTGAAAATTCATTTAATAAAAAGAAAATCAAACATGTGCAACTTTGGAAAAGTGTGACATGTGTTGAGGGTTAATAATCTCTATTTTAATTATTATTATTATTTTAATTATGCATGAATTGACAAGTGTCAAGACAATTTTTCTTATAAAAAGAAGGAAGAGTAAGGAGGAAAGGATCCTATTGTTGGATGACTGAAATGATGTCAAATTTTGATATGAGTAGTTTATTTGTGTGAGTTGTGATGCAAGATTTACAAAAGAGGTGGAAGCCTCTCCTTGTGAGGCATAGATTGAGATATAAAACTAATTTTTTGTGTGTGACCCATTCGTGACTCGGGGGGCTAAGGGGGAGCAAGAGTACCCATAGCATTGACTGGGAGGTACCGGTGAAGTCATTTCGATTAGCAGACGAAAGGAAGGGAATTACATAATTTCTTTTCCGGATTGAATATTGACATCAAGTATCAACAACATATTCCATTATTCTTCTTGTTATGGTAATTATGGTTTATTTTAATTGTTGTTGGATAGAATTCTCATTGTGCAATGAGTAATTTTTTGAATTGGTTATAATTGAATTAGTATATCGAATATATATTTGGGGATAAACATTGTTCTATATATTATTTGTAACTGAGTCCTTGCATAATTAAGGAATCTTGATGTTTATTTCAAGCAATGATGTATGCAAGAGGTTGTTAATAGTTAAATTGGAAAATGCTTCATTAAAAATTGCTTACTCTGGCAAGTGTAACTAGTTTGTAAATGAATGAATCACAATGTACTTTGTAACTAGTCTATGAAATATTGAATGACTATTTTATCGAGACAACCATGACTTGACATTCTTGAGAATA
Organism: Picea engelmannii; assembly: GCA_009831015.1. Lineage (NCBI taxonomy): Eukaryota > Viridiplantae > Streptophyta > Pinopsida > Pinales > Pinaceae > Picea > Picea engelmannii. Next base: position 398,326 of record ML783783.1, read on the forward strand.
TTAAGTAAAAACAACAAAAAACTAAACATTACATTCATACTTTTGTTCTCTAAAAATATGAGACAACTTAACTCGATTTAATTGTGATTTTAACTGTTCTTTGGAATTCCTTGAAGCGTGTTCCAACATGAGGCAGCTAATAGTTTTATACTTTGTAGACTTCGTCCAGGTTCAATTCTTGGTGTTCCCCATTGTTGAGTATCTGTTATATTGATAGAGTGGAAGGTTGAGTTCTGGTTAATTTTTCTTCCACCTTTAGGATGTTGTCATTTTCATAATTATAATTACCTTTTGTTGGAGATTGGGGATTAGTAATTGTCCTTCAGGTTGTAGGGAATAGATCTAGTTTTGTGAAGCCTTTTCGATGCGACTGGGGTTACTATAAGAAAATTTGACGAAAAACCAAGCGACGTTGTTAACAATCTAAAAAAAGAGAGAAGTTGTAACTTATTAAAAACTTAACAGATACTCACGGATTTCCATCCCCGAGTCTCTTATTTGAAACATTAACCCTTATTCACTTCTTAATGCATAAAAAAAAGAAAAGGTAAATGAGTTTTATGCTTTCGATTTTATGATTTGTTTTACTTCTTCAAAAGTTCGATGTCGAGTAAACACTCTTTCATCATCATAATTGGAATTTAATATTTCTCTTACAACCAATCCATCATTTCCAGAAATGCTCAGGAATTGTTTTAGTTTACCTCTTCCAGTGTTACCTCTTTTTATCTACTCTGCAATATCTGCCACACCTTCTATGCGTTTCACCAATGAGAACTAATTCCGCAAGATTAACATCAGACTAATCGGGACAGGAAACCCTCTACTTGCTTGCACCCTATCTCATTTCATGTGTCCTAATTGCATGTGTTGTGTTGTAAATTATACTATAGGTCAATTCCACCTGCAACTTCTTGTGACATCCCCCAAAAATTAAATATTTTTTATTTTCGTGTCCTGTAAATATATTTTCATTTTTGGCAAATTCAAATCTGGAAAATTTTTGCCATTTATGGAAATTTTGAATTTCAAATTTAATAATTGTATTTAATTATTGTGACTGTTGGGCAGAGATCTATTTGGACTCAACTAACTATTTGACTATGACACTTATATCACAAACATAATATTTATACTAACTGTAGGAGGAAAAATGGAACAACCATGTTAAAAATCAGCTGACCATGACTCCATGAGTGGGGAACAAGTTGGAACTGCCTCTCGGTTGATTATTACAAGTGGAAAATCAGGGATTTGGCCACTGGCAGCCCCTGGGAATCATGGATTAAGAAAGCCATGAAAAATACCCAAAGGAGGGAAAAAAGGACTTGGGAAAAATTGATAAATAGCATATGTGAGGAGGCAGGACGCTGCCAAGTATGCTGGGGAAAAGATTCCTGAGCTCTCTTGCCATTATGAACACTACGGATTTGAGTGTGAGGCAAGGGGAGCCTACTAAAATAGAATTGCCTTGTTGTTATGAGCATTGTTGAGTAAATGTGAGGCAAGAGGATAACTATTGGAATTGAAGGACATTGTCGAGGAGGAGTTTCCAAGTTCGCCCTCATGGATTCATGGTCAAGCTAGGGGGTGAATCGTGAAACTGAATTTCGATTCCCTGTTCTACGGTTGGGAGGAACGTGGTTGTTCCCTTTGTCTTCCCGCGGATTGGATTTAGATATGTTAATCTACCCTCTCTATTTTGAATGGATATGTTTTGATTGATGGCCGGTATCTGTTGTGTAATTATACCTAATTGCAGTAATGTAAACTAATTGAATGATAATATCTTTTCGTGTGAGGAATATGTGTGAAGGAAATCTTCATCTATATATAGTTATAATGCATCTGCTGGAATGTTCACATCTAACTGTTGAAGTATATATATATATAGAGATAGATAGATAGATAGATAGATAGATAGATATTTGTTGCGGAAGATGAAATTACCTTCGTGAATGTAATCTGTCTGTCTGTTGTCACGAAATTCGTAATAGACAACCAAACTCTGATTGAATAAAATTCACATTCATGTATATACTAGATGCACAGATCTAGTATTTTTGGTGTCTAATACACTGATTAAAAGAGACTCTAAATGATTATAAGAGAAATTACTTTATAAAGAAAAACCGTTGTCCTATGGTACCCTTTTATAGATTATATATGCATATAAAATCTTAAGTTTAGATATTTCATAATTTTGTTAGGCAACAGATATTTAATCCTTCTACACCTACTGTTTCACAGGATGAAAGTAATAATACTAGTACAAGGTAAAAATCTTAGAATTATGAAAATAATGTGAATTTTGGCTTTCGGGACTTGTTGGTTACATTTTTGCGAAGTTCCCTTGCTTTTCCAAACCCCAAAACTCTTAATCCCAAAATCCTGAAGCATTGGTCCCACATCCTTTCACCTTTCGGCATTCGGGAGTTGTTAGGTGTTGTTGTTTGTCTTTTGAATCCCCGAATCCTGAAATCCCGAAGCGTTGGTCCCACATCCTTTCACCTTTCGGCTTTCGGGAGTTGTTATGTGTTGTTGTTTGGCTTTTGAAACCCCGAAAACCCAAATATCGAAATCCCGAAGCGTTGGTTCCACATCCTTTCACCTTTTGGCATTCAGGAGTTGTTATGTGTTGTTGTTTGGCAATTGAAACCATGAAACACTGAATCCTGAAATCCCATAGTGTTGGTCCCACATCCTTTCACCTTTTGGAATTCGGGGGTAGTTGTGTGTTGTTGTTTGGTTTTTAAAACCCCGAACCCTGAAATTCCGAAATGCGGGACCCACTTTTCCTTTTTTCTCACTTTCGAAAGTTTGTATATGTTGATGTTTGGACAACGAAACTCGCGAAGTTCCGAACCCTGAAATCTTGAAATACAGGTCTCACCTTTCCTTTTTCGCATTTCGGAAATTTTTATATGTTATTGTTGGGTACTTGAAGTCACGAAGTCCCATACCCCAAAACCCCGAAATGCGGGTCCCACTTTCCTTTCACAATTAGGAAATTGTGTTGTTTTAATGTTTTGACTTTTGAAGTCGCGAAATTTCAAACCCCAAAACCCCGAAGTGTTGATCCCACTTTACCTTTTTGCAACTTTAGGAAATGTTTTTTGTTGATGTTTGGCTGTTGTACTCACGAAATCCTGAAATGCTGGTCACTTTTCACGACTTCGGGAGTTGTTGTGTGCGAATGTTTGGCTTCTATACTTGCGAAATCCTGAACTCCGAAATCCTGAAATGCTGGTCACTTTTCGCTATTTCGGGAGTTGTTTTGTGTAGATGTTTGGCTTATGTAGTCGCAAAATCCTGAACTCTGAAATCCCGAAATGTTGGTCACCTTTCATGATTTCAAGAGTTGTTTTGTGTTGATGTTGGGTTGTTGTACTCGAGAAAACCTCGAAACCCCGAAGTGTTGGGGCCACAGTCTCTCTGTATTTCAGATCTTTGGAAAATAGCATGGTCCGTTGTTTTGTTCGGCATTTGTAATCGCTGAAACCCAATTAACCTCTATTTATTTTCACAACAACTGTAGTAACATGGTAGGAATGTTTGTTATGGGAACAACTCTAATAGTGTAGTGAGCGGACCATTAAAAGAATGTTGGAGAGTCTTCTTTCCAGATAGAGGTATGGAAGTGATAAACCGTATTACAAGTCGTTTGTATTGCAAACATATGGTAATATTTTTATGTAGGGAATTGGCCATAAAATCCCAAAGTTACTTGTATTGTTAAGATTGTGGTAGTGTTATAGGTACAAATAGATAGAAAAGTAATTATAACTTACGGGATCTTAGATAAACATTGAAGTGAAGAGTAAACACTTTTATATCGTCGATTAGGAAACTTTAAGTTGAATGGTGAGGACAACCGACGACAGTAAGGATTCTAACAAATAGAAAGCTTGCTTGCTTGAAATCTCATAACTTTTCATGGATAAATGTACAAACAATTTATTTTTTTTGTGACAGTTTTGAGGTACATTACATATGGTATCAGAGCCAAAGTTACAACACTGGGCCTGAATAGGGACACATTGATTGCTTAGTATATATTCTGATTTATGAAAAAAATAATAAATCTTGTGGATTACAAACAGAAATCTTTTTTGTTTTGTGTTGAATAATTGCAGCTCAAGAACGTGCAGAAATAAGGGTGGAAGAGAATCCGAAACAAGGACCTCCTAGAGATCCAAGACAGAACAGTGATGGAAGCTCAGCCATGGAGGTGTTGGAAACAATGAAGAACCTTATTGTTGAACTACAGGTTTTCAAGGCCGACAATGAAAAATTGAAGAAGGCACAACAGGAACAACAAGAGATAAATGAAGTCTTGTTGCGTAGTATAGTAACCAAGAAAATTCCAAAAGATGATAACCATGAGGAAGAGGTCAGCAAAAGGACCTCCAAGAATTCTGGTGCGAAAACAGAAAAATGAGACAGTTCCTATGAAGGGACACCTTCAGCTGAAGACAAAACCATACTAGATAGAAAAAGAAAGCAAACAGACCACCTTGAAGGAGAATTTAAAAATATTAAAGCAACTACCTTTGATGGAGAATCTAGGACAAGAGAAGAAGCCGAGGCATGGTTGTTGGACATCAAAAAATACTTCCAAATCTACAACTATTCCAGTAACATGAAGGTTATAATGGCCATCTACAATCTGAAGGGGAAGGCTAGCATTTGGTGCCAGGACCTGAAATTGGCCAAGGGCCTAAAGGAGAAATAGTTGGAATGGTCTGACTTCAAGAAGTATTTAAAGAAACAATACCTTTCTGAAAGCTATTATGAAAGGAAGACAAAAGAATTTTATGAGTTATGACTTAGAAAAATGACGATGGAAGACCTTATAAATAAATTTTTGGAACTACTAAGGTTCGTACCATACATCCGGGAGGATACAGTAAAAATCCAGCGATTCTTAAGATGTTTACCACAGTCCTACAGGGACAGAATTGAGTTTGACAACCCCAAATCCTTGACTAAGGCATTTAGGAAAGCATGAATGTTCTATGACCACTATAAACAATGGGTAGAGTTTTCTAAGACCTGGAAGGATAAGAAGCAAGATGGAATAAACCAACAGAAGAAGGGATACCAGCCAACTCCTTATCGGAATGCAGAAAAAAGTTTCCCAAGGAAGGATTTTCACTCTAATCATCTGACTACACAAGGTAGCGATAAACTGGTAAACCTGGGAACAAAGAAGTTTGGGTACAACTCCTGCGAGCCATTAAAGTGTTGGGAATGTGGAGTGACACAGGCACCACCCTCTGCCTTGGCAAAGGCCTATGCGCTGACCTCTCAGTCTTAAGGATCATTCTAATTCCACCTTCGAGCCGAAGTAGCTCCTTCGATTCTCCGTTGGAATCTCTATTAAAAATTGACCCACAGGTCTTTTTCTACTCCTCGCAGTCTCTAGGCCCGATTGATGTTCCTTTCGCAACAAAAAAATGGAATTTCGGGCTTCGAGGTTTCACAATCCTATTGTCACAACTTTGTCTTCCCGTTTTCCCGATCTCTGCTATCCCAATATGCTTTAACTTCAGTTAGCCCTCTGGGCTAGACTCATGGTCCACATGACCTCACCTTATATGACCCCAGTCCTACCTCTTTTTAGGATTTTGGGATTTCGAATGTCGAGATGTATTTGACCCCTTGTCCTCAGGATCCCCGATCCTCCAAATTCCAATATGACGTCAACTAGGAACCCCTTTTCACCGTAAACACGATCAATGACCGTGATCATATACTAAACCAATGGCCCTGGATCTCCCTAGGGACTTCGGGGTTTCAAATACCGAAATGCATTTGTCCTCGGTTCTTCCGATCTCTCAAATTTTGATTTCTTGGTATGACGACAACTGGCCCCCTCCCGATGGAGCTTTCCAACTTATCGAGATTTTGGATTTCACAATTCTGAAATGTGGATATTTCCTGTCTTCAGGATCCATGAAACGTCGAATCCCGACTTCTTGGATTTCCGCCACGCATCCCAAATGGATGGTCGATTCAGATCAAATCTCGGACTTCACCAAATGCAAAGTCAAACCGCTCACTTATGTGAGTCCCGGTGTCCAAATCTCCGATTTGGATGATCGCGTGACACACGTCTTTCCTTAGATCCACGACTGTGATCCTTTCATTGTTTCAGAACTCAAAAGGTCTTGAACTCTTGGTCTCTAGACTTCCGATATGTCGATGGCTCTCGATCCTTGCCATGTGTCCCAATAGATGGACGGTTCTGATTTTGTTTGGGGGTTTCACTGTGGATTTACCCGATCTCTTGTCCACAGAACTTCCAATATTCTGAACTCCAACGCCTCAATATCTCGATACCATTCGGGACCCTTTCTCGGCTTGAGAGGGTTTAAACCCAGTGCAACTCCTGTCATCTCAGACGGCTGATGGGGTTTCCCTAATTCTCTACAGAGAATTTCGACCGTCTGTTTCTTCCCTCTAACGATTTCTACGAAGTGAACCAAGGATTCTTCCCTGGACTTATCCACCTACGACACAAAATTCTGATGCCTTCTAATCACTCAAATGCACCAACTTCTTGTACTTCCTTCTATAGTTTCAAAGGATTTATCCTTCCTGAGCTTTCTCACAACTTCGATTCTTAAAGAAGACCCTTACACGCACTCCTTGCGGCGACCTCCAAACACTTGAAGTGTTGAACACTCTTCGACCTTGCGCACACTCTGCAACAGTAGTCTTTCAATACTTTGCTCATGTTCGAAACTCTAAGATTTTCCTCAGCCTGCACACTCATTGCACAACTCCTATGCCTGACTGCACTTCTGTGTGAATGAGAACAAAAACTATCTAGTATGAGATTTCAAAGACAAACCTCTGAACCCTTTGTCAACGCATTCCTTGTGGATAATTCAACTGCACTCCTTGCAGGAACTCTTGCCTAGATAGAGAAACAATCGAAACTCATTCCTCATACTCTCTCTCTCTCAAATTTCAAACACTCAACAAGAAATCATTTATACATAGCATAAAAGCAATTGTATGACAGAAAAAGTAAAACCATGAGCATAACATTCAATATACATACACAGAGAACAAACCCGATACCATGAATTTGTGTCAAAGCTTTCTCTATTAATTCAAATCTCTGTACATAGGTGTCTTCACACAGCTCTCTGCTCTCCCTTATTCTATGCTCTTCCCACTCTAATGTTACAATACATAATGAGGGTGTCTATATTTTGTTTTCCCTCTCTCATTCTAAACTGTCTAATCTATGTGTTGAATCTACCTACTAACATAAATGCCTTCTTAGTCCTTCAGACGAGAGCGGGTCGCTCAAGGTCTGATTACAATCTATTAGTATGCCTCTCCTTAATTATCACATTTAAGTTTTGGTGCATTTATCTTCAAAAGTTTATAAACAATTCATCATGTGCTCAAATTATGTTTCACTTGCCCCACGCTCGCTTGGCATTGGCGATACTCTTGCATCATACTCCCTCGCTTGAAATTTTTCATGGGCTCCTATCCATGAGCTCTCACACGGTCTGTCCATGCTTCTGAATCTCTGCTTCATTCTCCTAGCTGGAATATTCAACTGGATGTCCTTTCCACTTGACCAAGTATTCAAAGTATTCCCTTCGTCTGGTCTTCTTATCAACCCTTTTGTCCAGTATGCACTCCATCTGCGGCTTTTCTACAACTGGTATTTGATTTTGCCACTGAACCTCTGACTGTTCATCATTTGTTCCTACTTACTTAGCTTTGTATGGGTACAAATCTGAGACATTTAATATCGGAGAAATTCTGATCCCATCGGGTAATTCAATCTCATAAGCATTTGCCCCAAATTTCTTCGAGATCTTACATGGTCCGATCTTCTTCATCTTCAGTTTATTATATGTTCCCTTAGGGAACCTTTCCTTTCTCAGATGTGCCAGAATCAAATCACCCACTTCAAATTGAAGTTGTCTCCTATGTTGATCTGCTCTTCGTTTATATTCCTGGCTTGAATTCTGTAAACGCTCCTTCACCTGGCTGTGAAGTTCCTTCATCGCCTCTGCAAAATCTTCTGCACTAGCACTCCTAGTCGCATTCTGTTCTGAATCTCTCAATTCATAAATTCCCCTCGGCTGTATGCCATAGACAATCTAAAATGGACTCTTCCCTGTACTTCTGTTGATTGAATCATTATAAGAAAACTCTTCCTGTGGTAATATGTTGTCCCACTGGCTGTGGTGTTCTGTCACCAGGCTTCTCAACAAGTCTCCAAGACTTCTATTTACCACTTCTATTTGTCCATCCATCTAAGGATGATAAGCTGAACTAAATGACAAGTTAGTTCCTAGATTCTTCCATAAGGTCCTCCAAAAGTGTCCTACAAACTTGGTGTCTCGATCCAAAACTATGCTCCTTGGTAAGTCGTGAAGTCGAATGACTTCTTTGAAAAACAAATTCGTAATGTGAGTTGCGTCACTGGTTTTCTGACATGGAATGAAGTGTGCCATCTTGGAAAATCTATCCACCACCACAAATATTGATTCAAATCCTCTTTGTGTTCTTGTCAAACCCAATATAAAATCCATGTTGATTGCATCCCACGGCCTCTCAGGTATGGGCAATGGTTGATAAAATCCTGCATTCTGTCTCTTTCCTTTTGAATGCTGACAAATTCTGCATTTATCTACAAATCTTTTGACGTCTGGTCACATTCCTGGCCAAAAATATGAATCATTCAATTTTGTGAATGTCTTGTTGTGACCAAAGTGTCTTGCTAATCCTCCACTATGTTTCTCCTTCAGCAGGTTCTCCCTCATGGAGCATTTTGGAATACAAAGTTGATTTCCTTTAAACAGTAATCCCTTTTGGATCATGTATTCTACCCATTGGCTTCTATCCCCAAGAATTGGATTCTTAGCTGCTTCATATGCCTCTTTAAAATCTGGATCATCCTTGTACATGTCCCTGAGGTCATCAAAACCCAATGTTTTGACTTTGAACTCCTGCAATAGCAAACACTTCCTACTCAAAGTATCAACAACTTTGTTGGCATTTCCAGAAATATGTTTAATCACAAAAGTGAAATTCTGCATATACTCAACCCATTTAACATGTCTTTGATTCAACTTTTCCTATTGAGTCACAAACTGCATTGCATGATTTTCATTGTATAAGACAAACTCTTTGGGAATCAAGTAATGCCTCCATTTCTTCAATGTTTGGATGATAGCATAGAACTCCTTGTCATATGTGGAGTACTTCACCTTTTCTTCATTCAAATTCTCGTTGAAGTATGCTATCGGCCTGTCTTCTTGACTCAGGACTACCCCTATTGCAAATCCACTTGCATCGCATTTCACTTGAAATGTCTTTTTGAAATCTGGTAACACCAGAATTGGTTGCTCCGTGATCTTCCTCTTCAACAGGTTAAAACTCTTATCAGGCTCTTCTGTCCAGTGAAAAGACTTGTGTCTTTTCTTCACTGTATCCATCATTGGTGCACTAATTCCACTGAAATTCCTTATGAACTTTCAGTAAAAACTAGCTAATCCATAAAAAATTCTCACCTCAAATACACTCTTCGGTGATGGCCAATTCTTGATTACTTCCACCTTATCTGGATCCATCCTCAACTCATCTACAGAAATAACAAATCCCAAGTAAATGAGCTCTGTCTTCATGAATGAGGATTTCCTCATGTTTATTAGCAGCTTCTCTTGCTGTAATCTCTTCATCATAGTAAGCAAGTGTTTCAGATGCTCTGCCTTTGTTTTACTGAAAATCAGTATGTCATCCAGATACACAATGACAAATTTCTCGATGAATTCCTTCAGGACTTCGTTCATCAACCTCATAAAGGTACTTGGCGCATTTTTTAAGCCAAACAACATAACAAGCCATTCATACAACCCTTTGTTAGTCTTGGAGGCTGTTTTCCATTCATCACCTTCCCTCATACGAATCTGGTGATAACCACTTTTCAAATCAATATTCAAAAAATATTTTGCTCCACTTAAGCAATCCATAAAATCATCCATCCTTGGCAATGGAAATATATACCTTATGGTTATCTTGTTAATTGCTCTTGAATCAGTACACATCCTCCAGCCTCCATCTTTCTTTGGACTGAGTACTATTGGAACAACACATGGGCTCAAGCTTTCTTTAACCAACCCTTCGTCCAACAAATCCTGGACTTGTCTTTTGACCTCTTCATTCTCCTACGACGTAAATTTGTACATTGCTTTGTTTGGTAAACTGGCTCCAAGCATGAGATCAATATGGTGACTCACACGTCTAATTGGTGGCAACGAACGAGGTAGTTTGTTCACTACTATGTCAACGAACTCTTCCAATAGTTCCTGAACTTCTTCTGGTAGATCATCCACTCTTTTTCTAGTCAATACAATTCTCGGTTTCCTGACCACAATGAACTACAGTTCCTCCTTCTTCTTGACCTCTGTAAGAAGTTCCTTCCCACTCATGAGAAGTACAGTGTTACTTACTTCAGGTTTCACTTCCTTATCTTTGATTGGAAGCAACATATGAGTTCTCCCATTCTTTTCTATGGTGTATGTGTTCATTCTCCCATCATGAATCACATTCCTGTCATATTGCCATGGTCTACCCAGCAATAGATGAAAAACATCCATATGAATAACATCACATAATATCTTATCATTATATCCTCCTATCTTAAATTCAACTAAACATTGTTTAGTGACCGTTACCTGATGTCCTTTTTGTAGCCATGAAACTCTGTATGGGATTGGATGATCAATCATCTCTAGCTCTAGCGTTTCTACCATCTTTGTTGAAATGAGATTATCTGTGCTACCACTGTCCACAATGACCTTGCATACCCTGTCCTTGGTTTTGCAAGCAGTCCGAAAAAGTCTGTTTCTCTGTACTGGACTCTCCACCTCCTTCTCTAGTGTTAAGAGAAATTTTCATAAGATTAGCGATCTTCCGTCTTCAGCATCTTCTGCCTCAACATTCCACCTCTGTGCTTTGGCGATGTGAGTCTCTCCACTCTCTTTCTTCTTGTCTGGAGATTCATAAGATTTGTGTCCATTCTTTCCACACGTGAAGCACTTTATTACTCCACCTCTTCCTCTTCCCCTACCTCTAGTATGAGGAAAAATATTATTATCAACATACTCTCCTCTCTGTTCGGTATGCTTCCCTCTCTGTTCATCATATTGCCCTCGCTGTGAGGTTCCACCTCTTTCAATTCAAGCCTGAGGTTTCTTCCAGTCCTCCTTGGGCTTCTGATTTTTAACTTGGACAACTGATTTTCCTTTGGGGTAACTTCTGCCTCAGCCTCTCTGACCCTTCTTTTGGCTCAACTTCTCTTCATTTTTTAGAGCCATCTGATAAGCATCTTCCACCATTCAAATGGTTACCATGCTCATCTCATCCTGAATGTCATATCTCAAGCCATTCATGTATCTGGAAACTTTTTCATCATCACTTTCCTGATAACCTGCCCTTATGTTCAGCCTGTAGAATTCTTCAGTATATTCCTTCACTTTCATCAGCTTCTGTCTCAAATTTTGCATTCTTCGAAATAGAGTAATCTGGTAATCTCTAGGAATGAATTTTGCCTTGATCTTCGCAATCATCCTATCCCAACTCTTGATTTTTTGCTTGCCTTTGCAGCATCTAATAGCTTGTAGTTCATCCCACCATAATGTTGCATGTCCTTTCAACCTTGTGATGGCATGTCTAACCTTCTTGTCCTCCTCGACATCTTCATAGTTGAAATAAGTGTCCAGAGCTCTAATCTAGTCTAGAAGCTCTTCAGCATCTAGGTTTCCCTCATAAACTCGAATGTCCATTTTTTCCCTGGCACCCATTCTTGAAATAGCCCTAATCAAATGTTCATTTGCTGCATCTTCGGCTGCAACTTCTTCTTATTCATGTTCACCTTCCATTTCTCTTTCAGAATCACTAAGATCCCCAATACCGACTGTCCATCTCTGTGTTGTCTCCATGTCCTCAAGTCTGGCGCGTAAATCACACATTTCTCTTGCCATGGTTGGGTCAGGCATCTGCCTACCTCTTCTTCTTGGTATTTCCCTTTCCTCTGGTGGATCGAGTGTTTGGATGTCCCTTATTCTTAGTGTCATGGTGAATTTTCATTTTCCTTGCTACAGAAAGCAAAGAACCCTTTCTGGGCTCCGATACCACACCTGATGCAGGCACCACCGTCTACCTCGGCAAAGGCCTCTGCGTTGACCTCCCGGTCTTAAGGATCGTTCTAATTCCACCTTCGAGCCGAAGTGACTCCTTTGATTCTCCACTGGAATCTCTATTAAAAATTGACCCACAGGTATTTTTCTGCTCCTCGCAATCTCTAGGCCCGATCGTTGTTCCTTACACGACAAAAAAATGGAATTTCGGGCTTCGGGCTTCCGCAATCCTGATGTCACAACTTTGTCTTCCCATTTTCCCGATCTCCGCTATCCTGATATGATTTAACTTCAGTTATCCCTCTAGGCTAGACTCGTGGTCCACACGACCTCGCCTTATATGACTACAGTCCTACCTCTTTTCAGGATTTCGAGCTTTCAGATGTCGAGATGTATTTGACCCCTTGTCCTCAGGATCCCCGATCCTCCAAATTCTGATATGACGTAAACTAGGAACCCCTTTTCACCGTAAACACGATCAATGACCATGATCATCTACTAAACCAACGGCCCCGGATCTCCCTCGGGACTTTGGGGTTTCAAATGACGAAATGCATTTGTCCTCGATTCTTCCAATCTCTCAAATTCCGATTTCCCGGTATGACGACAGCTGGCCCCCTCCTAATGGAGCATTCCAACTTATCGGGATTTCGGATTTCATAATTCCAAAATGTGGATATTTCCTGTCTTTAGGATCCACGAAACGCCGAACCCCGACTTCTCAGATTTCTACCACGCATCCCAAATGGATGGTCGGTTTAGATCAAACCTTGGACTTTGCCAAATGCAAAGTCAAACCACTCACTTATGTGAGTCCTAGTGTCCGAATCTCTGATTTGGATGATCACGCGACACACGTCTTTCCTTAGATCCACGGTTGTGATCCTTTCACTGTTTCGGGACTCAAAAGGTCTCGGACTCTTGGTCTCTAGACTTCTGAGATGCCAATGGCTCTCGATGCCTACCACATGTCTGAACAAATGGACGGTTCTGATTTTGTTCGGGGGTTTCACTGTGGATTTATCTGATCTCTTGTCCATAGGACTTTCGATATTCCGAACTTCGACACCTCGATATCTCGATACCTTTTGGGACCCTTGCTCGACTTGAGAGGGTTTAAACCTTGTGTAACTCCTATCAAGTAGGACGACTGATGGGGTTTCACTAATTCTCTACAAATAATTTCAACCGTATGTTTCTTCCCTCTGATGATTTCTACGAAGTGAACCAAGGATTCTTCCCTAGACTTATCCACCTACGGCACAAACTTCCGATGCCTTCTAATCACTCAAATGCACCAACTTCTTGTACTACCTTCAATAGTTTCAAAGGATTTATCCTTCCTGATATTTCTCACAACTTCGAGTCTTAAAGAAGACCCTTGCACGCACTCATTGCGGGAACCTCCAAACACTCGAAGTGTTGAACTCTCTTCGACCTTGCGCACACTCTGCAGCAACAGTCTCTCAATACTTTGCTCAGGTTAGAAACTCTGAGATTTTCCTCGGCCTACACATTCCTTGCACGACTCCTGTGCCTGACTGCACTTTTGTGTGAATGAGAACAAAAACTATCTAGTCTGAGATTTCAGAGACAAACCTCTGAACCCTTTGTCAACGCACTCCTTGTGGACAATTCAACTGCACTCCTTACAGGAACTCTTGCTCAGATAGAGAAACAATTGAAACTCATTCCTCTTACTCTCTCTCTCTCAGATTTCAAACACTCAACAAGAAATCATTTATACATAGCATAAAATCAATTGTATGACAGAAAAAGTAAAACCATGAGCATAACATTCAATATACATACACAGAGAACAAACCCGGTACCATGAATTTGATTCAAAGCTTTCTCTATTAATTCAAATCTATGTACATGGGTGTCTTCACACAACTCTCTGCTCTCCTTTCTTCTATGCTCTTCCCACTCTAATGTTACAATACACAATGAGGGTGTCTATATTCCGTTTTCCCTCTCTCATTCTAAACTGTCTAATCTATGCATTAAAGCTACCTACTAACATAAATGCCTTCTTAGTCCTTCAGATGAGAGCGGGTCGCTCAAGGTATGATTACAATTTATTAGTACGCCTCTCCTTAATTATCACATTTAAGTTTTGGCACATTTATCTTCTAAAGTTTATAAACAATTCAGCATGTGCTCAAATTATGTTGCACTTGCCCCACGTACGCTTGACATTGGCGATGCTCCTGCATCATGGAGAGCCTCATCTAAGGAGGAACTGTCCACATTTAATTGCAACAAACAGAACTATTGTTCACAATTTGCAGGAAGCCTCGACAGTGGGTTACATGGGCAGAAGTCTGCATCGGATAAATGCAGCCATAGATGGTCGAAAAACTGACCACAACTCTTTGGTCGTAGAAGTTGAAGGTAAAATCCATGACACTCAAATTTCTGTTTTAATTGACCCTAGAGCTACATTAAGTTATATTATTCCCAATGTAGTAGAGTCAAGTAAACTTAAGAAACAAAAGCATGAAAAATATTGGCTTGTACAACTAGCAACAGATGCTAAAAGAAAGGTAGTTAACTTTATTTCTGACCTTAAGTTCAGCTTAGATGGTCAAAAGATAAGGACCAATTTTAACATCCTACTACTAGGGTATTATGATGTGATTATTGGGATGGATTGGTTGGAACAACACAAAGCGGTACTAGATTGTTATACAGAGATACTTAGCTATAAAGATAATTTTGGCACGATTAGAATAGCCCAAGGCATACCAAAACCTGTGTCAGTTAGACAAGTTTTAGCGATGCAATTCAAGAAATGTATTAGAAAGGGATGTCAAGTTTATGACATCCAAGTAATGAATCTATTAGAAAAAGAAGATAAGACCAAGTTAGAAGACTTTGTTGTCCTACAGGAATTCAAGGACATGTTTGTTGATGAGATACTAGAATTGCCTCCTAGGAGAGAAATAGATTTCTCCATAGACTTACTACCCGAATCAACCCTTATCTCAAAATCACCCTACCGAATGAGTCTACCAGAACTGACAGAATTAAAAATACAATTACAGGAATTGTTGGACAAAGAGTATATCAGACCAAGTGTCTCACCATGGGCAGCACCAGTCCTCTTTGTGAAAAAGAAAGACGGTACTCTAAGACTATGTATCGATTATAAACAACTGAACAAAGTGACCATTAAGAACAAATACCCCTTACCCAGGATAAATGATCTATTCGATCAAGTTGGTGGGGCCAAGATCTTCTCAAAATTGGATTTATGATCCAGATATCATTAAGTTAGGATAATGGAATAGGACATAAACAAAACAACCTTTCGAACAAGATACAGACACTACAAGTTTGTAGTCATACCTTTCGAACTCACTAATGCACTAGCCACATTTATGTGCTTGATGAACAACATTTTCAGCCAACACTTAGACAAGTTCATAGTAGTATTTATCGACGATATTCTGTTCTATTCTAAAATGGAGGAGGAACATGATGAACACTTATGAATAGTTATGCAAACACTAAGGAAACACAAACTATACGCAAAATTCGACAAATGTGACTTTTATAAAAAAGAAATACAATATTTAGGACATGTCATTTCCTCGGAAGGTATTGTCGTAGACCCGGAGAAGATAAAAGCCATTATGGAATGGCCAGTGCCTAAGGATGTGGCAGATATCCGGTCATTCATGGGAATCACCGGATATTATCGCAGATTTATAGAAGGGTTCTCCAAGATAGCCTACCCTATCATGTCACTACAAAAGAAAGGGACCAAGTTTAACTAGTCGCAAAAGTGTCAAGACAGTTTTAACAAGCTAAAAGAATTATTGACATCGGCGCCCATCTTGAAGGTAGTAGACCCAAATAAAGACTTCACAGTATGCATTGATGCAAGTAAAGAGGGACTAGGTGGTGTTCTAACTCAGGAAGGGCATGTGATTTTTTACGAGTCCCATAAATTAAAGGAACACGAGCGTAATTAAATCACTCAAGATTTAGAATTGGCAGCAGTAATACATGCCTTAAAAATGTGGCGACACTATATAATGGGCAGAAAATTCTTGCTATTGACGGATAATAGCGGGGTGAAATATATGTTTAACCAACCAGACCTTAATGCAAGACAAGGAAGGTGGCTAGCCTTCCTGAGTGAATTCGACTTCAAGGTCAGACATATCAAGGGTAAGGAAAATAAAGTAGCAGATGCTTTAAGCTGTAGAATTCATGGGTTATTTGAGATAAACATCAGTAGGGCAGAAAGGATCTGGAACAAAGAATAAGGACGACAGGTATCAACAATGGAAATTACACTAAGATAATGGAAAAATTTCAAAATAGTATCGCAAACTCAGATAAACAAGATATAAGTATCGACAAGAAGGGACTATTAAGATTTAAAAATAGACTTTACATACTAGATTCAATAGAGCTAAAATTAACTATTTTGGATGAAGTGCATAAGAAACCATAATCTGGCCATCCAAGTTACCAGAAAACAACAACAACACTCAAAAAACTATTTTACTGGCCTAATATGAAGGGAGAAGTAGTAGAGTACTTGGCTAGGTGCCAATATTGTCAGTAGGTTAAGGCCAAACACTAGCATCTAGTCGACCTATTACAACCATTACCAGTACCAGAATGGAAATGAGAGACCATATTGCTGGACTTTATAACAGGTTTGCCTAAAACTCAGAAATAGAATGATTCAATCATGGTTGTAATCGATAAACTCAATAAGTCTAGACACTTTATTCCTGTAAAGTCTACTTTTAAAGCTATTAACATTGTTGAAATATTCATGAAATAAATTTTTAGACTGCATGGTATTCCTAAAATAGTGATTTTAGATAGAGACGTAAAATTCACGTCCTCTTTTTGGAAGGAATTGTTTGCAGGGTTTAATACTAATTTAAATTTTAGTACGAGTTATCATCCACAAACAAATGGATAGAATGAAAGGACAAATCAAAACATAGAGGATATGCTCTGCATGTATGTAAGAACAAAGCCGAACAAGTGGGAAGACTACCTACACTTGGTAGAATTTGCATATAACAATGGGTACTAAACTTCAACTAAGTTTATCCCTTTCGAAATACTATACGGCAGAAAGTGTACAACTCCAATTAGCTGGGATAACCTGGCTGACAAACTCATGGTTGGACCAGATATGCTCCAAGAAATGGAGAACATGGTAAAAAGGGTACAACAGAACTTGAAAGAAGCACATGACAAACATAAGAGCTATGCAGATCAGAAAAGAAGACACTTGGAATTTCAAGTGGGAGACCATGTTTATTTGAAGGTCAAAGCCCGAAAAATCTCACTGAAGTTGGGGAACTATGCCAAGCTCACACCCTGGTTTTGTGGGCCCTTCGAGATACTAGCTCGAATTGGACCCGTAGCATATCAGCTTGCACTTCCAGCTAATCTAAGAATTCATAATCTATTTCATGTTTCTTTGTTGAAAAAGTATATTCATGACCCTACTCATATGATTGATTGGAACTTGGTGTAGGTGGAACCCGAGGGTGAGTTCCAGGTGGAACCCTTGCTCATTCTGGACTGGAGAGAAATAATACTTTGAAACAGAGTCGTCGCTTAGGTAAAGGTGCAATGGAAGCACTTTAGTCCTGAGGAGGACACTGGGGAATTGGAGGGAGATTTGTGGAAATCTCATCCAATCCTATTTTATGTAACATCCCACTCTGGCGCACTGACAAACCTTATTCTTTGAGGACACTTGCTCGCAAGTGATCTGGATTTTTATGATGATGAACCACTTAACCTTGATGATGATGCGTCATGATTGATGACAAGATGTTTTACTATTGTTGTATACAGGTGATATTGACTCAGTTTCATTGAGTGTGCAGGGTTTCGGACCTTGAGGATGCAGAGGCATCGGTGGAACTCCCTTGGACTCCGGATGGAGTCAGGGAGTGGGCTATTTGAGTTGTTTCATTTGCAGTGATATTGTGTGGTTTTGATGATATGCTATTGATTTCATGATATGTTGTTGACACGATCTGACATGATGGTTGATGATGCAGGATGACGATAGCTTGCCGACCAAACTCACATATGGAGTAAAGGGGCCACACACGAGTTCCAGAGAGATTGAGGGAGAGGTGTGACAGCAGCCCTGCCACAGCCTATTAGCACTCCCGCCGTGGCTCGGACTGTAGGTTAACGATTACCTAGTTCGAGAGGATCCAC